>JAFBJS010055197.1:105037-124050 GCA_016785265.1 Paraplagusia blochii | reverse complement strand
AAGAAAGCCTTTATTTGTCCCACAATGGGGACATTTCTTTTTGCAACAGAAACTCCAGAAGTGGAGTTAAGAGTAGGTAGGAGAGAAAAAGTTCGGGATAAACGTTCAAAGAAATGACACAAAATGATGATGATGAGCATCACTTCCACAAATGACCTTCAGAATGACATTTCTTCACATCCTTTGACCAGATGTTTACTTTCTATGTTTGTAGACAATGTTTGTCCATGTTTTGCTGAAGAAGGACCTCTGCCATGACCTTCAGCTGAAGGCGGATACGATCATTAAGGTGTGGTGCAGCAGCTGAACAAAGTTCCAAAGTCTAAACAAATGGGATGTGATCAGGTGACGCAGGAAAATACAAGAAAACAACATTGAATGGCAACGATTACATACTTGTTATATATTTAAAATAAAAAAATGTTAATGTTGAATTGAAGAAGGAACAAGAACTGTATGATACGATAATAACTTATGGAAGCACTGTTCTAGGAAGGGGTTCCAAGGCAACACCTGGACCAGGTAGTCTGATAAGAAGACATTAGACTTTGGACCTGGATATATCTTTGTAAGTTTAATATTTAACTTGCAATTCACATCTTTAGCACCAAAATGACACAGCTACACCACCCAGAACTAAACAAAATGATTAGAATTTATTTTCACCTCCAAAAAAAAAAACACAAACAAAAAATCAGGAACATGAAGAATCTCTGGCTTCAAATGTGTTAAAGGTCCAACGTCTCCAATTACAGCGGTGACAAATATGACTAGAGGTCAATTTTTAGCCAAACAGGAACTGAAAATGGCTGAAACTCAAAATCAGATTCACATCCAGGATCATCTGAGTCGTCTACTTTCATGTCCAAACCCAAGGGACATTTTTAAGAAGTGTAAAAAAACCAAGTCTCTCTTGTTTTTGGGGGGTTTGATTCAGTATTTCAAGCATCACTGATACAAAGGTCATCAACTTACAAGAGAACTTTCTCTTCTGGAAATGAAGGCACGTCTTGTTGTCAGAGTTTTTGTTGCTGGATTTAATCACAGAGGTTTTTTCGCACTGATTTCATGCCCTGAACCCATGGGTTCTGGTATCAACCACAGTCAGTCACGTGGTGAACGGCTGTTGTTTTGGGGTTTCTTTTTATTTTTATATTTTTTTCCCATTACGTTATTTAATAATGATGTTATGGCTCATCCACTGGTCACTGTCCCCACCCCGCCCCCCAACTGTACAGAGACAATGAAGGACCAGTCTCCGGCTGTCTGTGACAGGAAGCCAATGGGCTGTGGCTTCTATCATATGACTGTAACCAACGCACGGACAACAGTTCTGATAACTGTGCAGGAGACAGGAGACACCAGGACACTGCTGCTGCTGCTGCTGCTGCGTCTCCGCTGACAGTATGATGCAGTATTTCAGAATACCAGGACATCAGCAGCTCAGTGCGCAGAAATAAAACTGCTCACTTAGGAAAACCGCCGACAGGACAGAGGACGGAGAACGGAGGACAGAGGACAGGGGGCAGCGTCAGGACGCGGACTCTGGAGCTCTCCTTCTACAGCTGCCCCGCTCCGGTGAGTCTGGCAGAGCCGCAGCATCAGTGCAGACATACCGCAGCTGAAAGAACATCCGCCCGGAGCATCCTCGTCCCTCTGACCGTCCTCAGCGAGCGATGACAAAAGACTGTCCCGGGAGGAGGTAGGCTGTTACTGGGGGAGGTGCGGCAGCTATCTGGGTCTTCAGGCCTCAGCGTGCACCATGGTCGGACGCGGACTGTTGTTGTGTAATGGCCGGCTGGGGAAGCGAGGCAGCAGATATGGGATTCTGCCTTATGTGTGCGCGGCGGGTGCGTGCGCGGGCGTTCTGGCCGTGCTCTTCGTGGATTTGATCGAGTCCTGGGTCACGTCCATGAACATGAATGTCGTGATGATGGACCCGCACGGCATCTTCCCCCCACAGAGTGCGCCCCCCAGCAGACCTGAGGAGTTCCTGCTGATGCCCAGCCCGTTGGTGTGCCAGCGGGCCAAACCCTACCTCATCACCATGGTCATCTCGGCTCCTGCCAATCAGAGGGCTCGTCAGACCATCAGAGACACATGGGGAGGGGAGGTGGAGGTGAGGGGTCTGAGGGTCATGACTCTCTTCATGGTGGGTGTGGTGTCCGACCCGGGACTGTCCAAGATGCTGATAGAGGAGGCCCGCGAGAGAAGGGACTTGGTTCAGGGGCGTTTTCTGGACTCCTACTCCAACCTGACCCTGAAGACGCTGTCCATGCTGGGCTGGGCCCGCAGGTTCTGTCCTCAGGCTCAGTTCTTGGCCAAAGTTGACGACGATGTCTTTTTCAACCCCAGCGCTCTTTTGCACTTCCTCAATAAAAGCCGCAACCCCTACGAACAAGGAGACCTGTACTTGGGCAGGGTGCACCTGAACGTGGCCCCGGACAGGGACCCCGACAGCAGGCACTACCTCCCCTCTGGAGCCTACCCTCGCTCCATCTTCCCTGACTACTGCAGTGGTACGGCCTACGTCCTATCCCGCTCCGCCTTGCTCAAAATCTCCCTGTCAGCCTCTGTGTCACCCTTATCCACCCCTCTACCCCCCGAGGATGTGTTCGTGGGTTTGTGTGCCAGGACGGCCGGGGTGCTTCCTACACACTGCCCCCTCTTCTCTGGCAGCGCAGGAATCCCCTACGGACGCTGCTGTTACCAGGCAATGGTGTCCGTCCACCACATCTCACCCCAGGAGATGCAGGTCTTCTGGGCCGACCTGCATTCCTCGTCTTCCTGCTCCTGGCTTACACAACGCGCCTCCCTGGGGGTCTGCAAAGTCCGAGGGATGCTTGGGTTGGCCCTCGGGCTGAAGAAGGGGTTGTGAGTGACGGAGAGGAGAAACAGGAAGAGGAGGAGAACAGGGCTCAGCAGGACTGTGCCTCCATTGATGCTGTGACCAGTGACAAGTGCTCTTGAGGGGAGGTGCCCCTTTTCGTGGCTTTATTTTGCCGTTATGGGGAGCAGGAGTGCATCATCATCATCATCATCACAATCCTTATGGATTGTTCCTGGAATTGTAAGTTGATTTGGATAAAAAAAGTTTGCTAAGTTTAATTTGATGTAAGAGCAGGAGGACTGACCGTACAGAGAGAGGGTTTGGATGAGGAGGTACTTGAAGAAATTCAATGTATTATATACATTAGAGTAAAAGCAGAAGGTTAGGATTATTCTTCTATTAATCAGTATTTATTTTATAGAGAGCAAAAGGAGTGAAGGTCCGTCCTATTCTCTTTAGGAGAGACAAGGATGGACAGGATCAGGAATTATTAGAGGGTAGACAGAAAAAGACATATTGAGATGGGTTGGACATGTTCAGAGGAGGGACAGTGGATACATTGGTAGAAGAATGATCCTAGAGATGGAGCTACCAGGTATGATGGATGGATGCAGTGAGGGAGGACATGGAGGTAGTTGGAGTTAGAGTAGAAGACGGAGAGAACGAGGGAGATGGAGAAGGATGATCTCACTTTGGAAACACCTGAAGAAGAGACAAATTGAAAGGAGGAGAAGAATAAGTATCTACACTTCTTGATTCCTGATCTTGATCTAAATATAGTTTTATTTTTTTCTTTAAACACCAAAAATCAGTGTCTGGTTTAAGTCTCTGGTAATCCATCAAAACTTTTGACAAACCAGTGACAAGAGAAATTCGATTTTTTTTCCTCTTATTTTGGCGAGGGGCTGGTGTCTGGGTCTGGATTCTTTTTGACCACATGCACAGAATAAAATACATTAGATAACTGCAATATATAACAGCGTAGCGTAGTATTTAGACTTCCTGTTAGGTACAGTATGTACTTCCTGTACCTAACCAACCCCCACCACTTGGGGGAGCCAGTACAACTAGGGGTTCACGTATTGTAGTTTGAGAACCCCGAGTTTCATAGAAAGGACATAAAGGGTCAGTTCAGATGTTAGTGCTGTCATAACAGTAAGAGGAACTAGAACTATTTAGGTGGATTTACTGGAGGGCTGGGAAAAGTCCAGAAATGATCAAATCAGAAACAGTTTGAACAACTCTGGTAGAGCAGAGTAACAACTTATTTATCTGCTGCGGTATCTATAGAGGATCTTCAGGTCTTCTCTCTCTGTTTGTTACTGTGTGTCATGTGACCAGGTGTGGCAGCTAAGGATGTCCGATGTAAACTTTTGCAAATGTCTGGTACTGATATCCACCAATCCCAACACACTACCCTTCAAAAATCCCTGTTTTTTTTTCAATGAACAAAACCTTCTGATTTCTGATTGAAATACACTTTATACCAGACATCGGCAAACTAAGGGCCGGGGCCCAGATGCGGCCAGTTGAGCTTTTTAATGCGGCCCGCCAACCTGGTACAAATTAAATCATTTTTTTACATTATGACTATACTTCTGCCTTTTCCCTGCAATAATGTGTTTCTCCAGTAGATGTCGCCCCAAAGTGTATTAGAAATGTAGGATAATTTTATGTTTCTGCTTTTAAGGTTTGAATGTTTCATAAAGGTGTGAATTTCCATGGAAAATACAAAATTGTCTGGGTGATTGTTAACATCCAAATCGGAAGTTAACGTCTTAGAATTTTTACGTATGATTCCAGCTAATTTTACAAAACCCAGACACTGTGTTATCGGATTTTCATCATTGGTGGAAAAAATGATATTGATCTTACCGATATTGTGCGATTACGCTAATAACAGCGGACCAGTATTATCGGACATCCCAAGTCGCAGCATTAATATCCGAACTACACCTTTAGCCTAACTGCTAAAATGCTTCATCATGAATACACACACTGGCATGCTAATACTATGTACCAACAGTGATAGGAAAACTACAAGCTGCAGGCAACACATCCAGCCCTGTGGTTCTCAGCTGGTACTGCAGCTGCTGATATTAGACCAGGAGGATGCATGTCAACAACAACAGTAGAAGAACCACTGGTCTTAACACCTCATGTAGGAGGAACATAGAACATAGAGAACATAGTTCCTCCAGAAGGTACTGTTGCAGATGAAGGTAAATTAATGCTGTGATAATCTCTGTATAAATTATGCAATATAAACCCCCCCGATGGCCACACGGGGCAGCAGTGTTCACCACATAGGTCTCTGTCCAGGTCCCTCTCAGCTGTTCACTCTAACCCTGACCAGAGGTGTGAATGTTAGTGTGAATGGCTGTTGGTTTCTATGAGTGAACCAGTGTTGAACTCCAGAACTGTCCAGGGTTTGACATCTGCTGGAACTGGATCCAGGTCTTACGCCTCCTCAGCCCCCAACTGGAATAAGCAGCACAGTAGTGGTTCTCATGGTCCGGGGCGGGACCCCCGGGTTTATCTACGAAAGGGGGCGCTGCATAACGGCTCATTTCAGAACCACTGCTGTAGAGGACTGTGTTGGAAAGGTTCCATGATTGACACATGGTCAGAACAGGCAACAGTAGAGAAAGTTCAACAATGACATTCGTAAATTGGTCTGAATTGGGCCAATCAGGTGACAGTATTTCACAGGAACAAAGCTGCGGCTCTGAGTCGGACCAGGAATTTAGAATGTTTAAAAATATTCTAAATGTACGAGATCAATTAAAACCTGAAATGTTAATAAACTGCACTTATCTTAGCTGACCTCTAGAGGGCAACATACAATACACTACAACCATATGCTTTTATAAACATGTGGTCTCCTTCATTGTGGTCTCAGTAGTTCTCAGACATCAACTGATAAAAGTCCAGGTCTGTCCCCTGACCAGTGACCCAAAAGAACATGTACTGAACCGATCCAGAACTGCAGCTGGTACCTGGTCCACTTTTATTTCTGTGAAGTCTGAAGTAAATGTACACTCAGGAAAATTGTGTGAACCCCGATGGTGATGAATAAAGTTCTGTAGATCTGAGATTGTCTGGAGTTTCCTTCAGTGTTTGTCTGATTACTCAGTCACAGGACCAAACCAGTTCCTGGAACCTATAAAAAGGTCACAACCTGCCAAAGAACCTAAATTACCCATGAGCCAGTGGTTTTACCGGCAACTCAACCCACATCATCATCAAGGCATCTCTGTCTCATCAGCAGAATCCATAAACCCCCCACACTGAGGCCAAATCTCAGCTTCAAAACTTTACTCAGCCTTGTTTTATACAACAATGACAGCAGTGATTTGCTCCAGCGCCCTCTGCTGGCCCTAAAGCAAATTAATTCAACATCTTGTTTTTGTTTTTATGAACATCATCTTCAATCAAACAAATCACAAAAGACTACCTAAAAAAGATTAACAGACACAGATCTGAAGATCTTCTGGAGTCTCCAGAACTTCCCGTTTGTGTCAGAGTCCTCAATGTCCACAAAGAAGTCCATTATATGGAGTCCCTTCTGCCTCACAGGCCCCGCCGCCTTCCCAAAGTACGTGACCTTGCGACTCATCGTTTCCTATTTTCTGAATCTGTCCAGAGCAGATGTTTTGCTCGACAACACTGCCGCCTTCTTCTCCTTCTCCTGCCTCTCTTTCTCCATCTTCATCCTGTCCTCCACCGTCTGCCTGATCACATCCTGGAAACAGAACAGTGTCAGTACTGTAGATGCCGCCTCAGCACCTTCTGCCTCCTTCCCTTCCCATATCTGTAGACTCCTCACCCTCTGGTCCTCATGGGCCACTTGCTTCTTGCGCTTTTCAATACGACCAGCAGAACTGCGGCCCTTTTTCTTATACCTTGGAACAAACTTCTCCTTGGCCAGAGGATCATAACCCTGAAATGAAAAAAGGAAAAGCTTTGGAGATGAGTGGCAGGAAGTCCACTCAGCTCAGAGCCAACCACGTCCAGACACTGACCAAAGCTTCCACTCTGTCCTGATGCCTCTGTTGGAAGGAGGTGTGGTCCACTTTGCCCAGTTCCCCAGGATTCAGACCGATCAGTTCAGGCTGGATCTTCTCCAGCAGAGCCTTGACCTCCCACTCCTGCTTCTGCTTCTTGTTGGCGTAAGGATTAGCATCCAAACCATCGAAATTAGGCTCGCCAGCACCTGCACGTATAAAAAAGAGAAATGTGTTCATAAACATATATTTGTGTATCCTTAAAAATACCTGTATATATACCAATATACATATACAATCACATACACACATAAAAATATATTTATACATATATACTAATATATACACAAATGAATAGGAAGAGTGAAGATGCTATATGTATATATACACATATATATGTGTGTATGTACATATATACAGTGTGTGTATGTACAAATATACAGTATGTATATATGAGTGTATATAAATATAATTAAATGCAAACATATACACAAATATATATAAATATATCTATATATAAGACACACATATATACATACTACAAGTTGTATATGTATGTATATATGTTCTACATATATACATAAATACAGTATATGTATATATTGTATATGCACACACATTAACAGGGAATATGAATATTCTATATATATATATATATTTATATATACAAACATATATACAAAGGGGTAAACATATACACACATATATGTGCATGTACATAAATACATTCATATATACAGTATGTATATTTATATCTCCACATATGTAAATATATAACCTCTGATTCAGTTCTGATTGGTTTCTACTTGATAAAGACATCTCAGCAGCATGGAGATGAGTTCATATGCGAGTATATGGTCCTGTAGTACCGTAGATGAACAGTATGTGGCAACGATGGAGATCGCCGTGAAGCTGGGGAGAAGCAAACCTGGTACAAGCATGCTGGTAAAACCCTCTCCGTGTCCCACCCCTAGGACGTCCTCGAAGGGACAGAAGTGCAGACCCCACACTGCTCCTCGAAGTCTGTGGGCCATGTAGGGTTTGGTGACAGGAGTCGTCCACACGTCTCTGTACACCTGCACACACACACACACACACCAGCGTTCACACACAGGTCCACTTTACTGACCAGGGTCTACAGAATCAGACCACTGACCTGGACCACGTCCCCTGTTGCTGCAGACAAGAGGCCTCTCTGACTGAGGGACAGACAGGAAGCTCCTGCAGGCAGGAAGTAGGACTGGAGCGGCTTGAAGGCTCGGATGTCATAGACCTTGAGCTTCTTGTCCATACCAGATGTCACCATGTACCTGCCGACAGGAGACACATGTAGGTCAGACCAGAGGCGGGTCGTCGTCTGATCGGCAGGGAATGGAGCACAGACAGAAAGACAACACTCACGTCCCCGTCTTGTCGACAGCCACGGAGCGCACGGCGCCCTGGTGGCAGAGCATTTTGACCAAGGCTTCCTTGTGGTTGGGAGACCAGAGGCTGACCGTCCCGTTGGGGTGTCCCAGGTGGACGATGGCATTGTTAGGATTCTGACACATCACGTCCAGTCGCCCCGTCTTAGTACAGATGGCCGACACTTCCTTACCCACTGACACGTCCAGGTACTGCAGGAAACCCGTGGCGCTCTGAAGAGGACGACAGAATCAAACTCTTCAAACTTTGGTCGATGAATTTGTTCCAGACATATTTTCTAACACCTACCGCAGTGGCGAGGAGGAAGTGGTACGGGAGGAACTGCATACGAAGGACGTCGTTGAATCGGCGGATGCAGTGCAGCTCGATTCCTTTGGAGTCATAAATGTAGAGCCACTTCTTCTGCGCCACTGCATACATGTCCTCAGAGTGGAGCCACCTAGTGGCACAGGATGATGTACATTAACCTCCACGGACTTTTCTCACTGTTTTTTTTTCTCATTGCACATCTGAATGACTGACTTCACGTCGTTGACCGACTCCATGACATTCATCTCACACATCAGCTTCTTGGTCTGCCAGTCTATACAGGCCACGTGGCCCCGTCGGCCCCCCAGCAGAAGGTGACTGAAAAAGAACAACACATAGAAATGTCAAATTTAGTAGAGAAATAAACTTTTCTGCCATTTTAACTGAGCAATGAGGACAGGACTTTAAGACTCCGTCTCACTCTCATTCCTCGTACAGTCAGTTCCCTATCTGAACCATGGTGGTTAGAGCTAATGCTAGGTTATGAACTAGTTTATGATCTATCACTAAATGAAAGAGTTCAAGTTTTATTTTGTTAAGATGTCTCCAAAATAACTAAATAACACAGATTTGAACATATTTGATATTCGTGCTGCAGAGTGAAGAAATGTGCGCTTTCAGAGGAGGAGACATCTGAGTGGTTTGTCAATATAAAAAAGATAAAGATAACGGATTGATAATAATAAAAATATATCATATAACTGTATAAGATTATATCTGTATATACGTATATAATTATTCCCTGAAGGTGCAAAAAGGATTTGTCAATTGGATTATAAGGACACTAATGATGTTTCTCAGGATCGTTAGCTTTTCGGCCCGTTGGTCTTAATGGAGAAACGTCCTGCTTTACTGCCACCAGGTGGTCAAAACAAAGTTGTGATTAATCTGTGCACATTACTCGCGGAGTTCTAGTTCCGCACAATATAAGAAAAACGAACTCAAAACAGATTAAAATCTCAAATAACTTTTAATCCAATGTCAAGTGTTTGATACCGACCGTCCAGTTCTGCCATAGTCCAACCGATACGGTCCAAACTGGGACAAGGTCAGGGAGAAATACTGGAGGAAAAAGGGCGAAATAATCAGAGTATTAGCTGACAGGAATAGAAGAAACTGAGGTTAATCCAGACCAACCACTGGTTCATCCCTTCACCTTGGCTCCAGCCGTGATGTCAACAGCCTCGGCGATGTCCTCCTGAGAGATGGTGCACGTGTCCTCGCCCTCATCCGCTTCAAGGAACCTGATGTTTGGACACAAACGTGCAGAAGGTGGACATTCAGTCGAGGGATTGTTAAAAAGAATAATTCTATTTGTCAAAATAAAGGAATTAAATATGGAGACCCTGCGTCTTCTGGCAGTAGGAGGTCGAAGCGCGCTGCCTGTTTCTCTGCCATCTCAGATGTGACTTCTGAGTGAGCCATTAAGTGTTTTAGCTTGTACTGCCCACTAGGGGGCTGAGAAGAGACATGGGAGAAAAACACACAAAGTTAATTAATGTGGGCGCCCCCTCCAGGCATCAATTAAATGCACTGAATTTTTTACCTTCGTAGCTTTATCTTTCCTCCTGAACTTCTTCAGCCTTTCCTCTGGGACAGGAGCTGGACCAGGAAATGGGTCGGATTTCTACATAAAACAACAATTCTTGATCCATACCAGATGTGTATAAGAGACAGGCCATTAAGTGTTTTAGCTTGTACTGCCCACTAGGGGGCTGAGAAGAGACATGGGAGAAAAACACACAAAGTTAATTAACGTGGGCGCCCCCTCCAGGCATCAATTAAATGTACTGAATTGTTTACCTTCGTAGCTTTATCTTTCCTCCTGAACTTCTTCAGCCTTTCCTCTGGGACAGGAGCTGGACCAGGAAATGGGTCGGATTTCTACATAAAACAACAATTTTTTTTCACATCAAAAAAATATATATTCCACCACAGGTGGCGCTGAGGCAGAGGAGCAAATGTGAAATTGGCAACAGTTTCTGTTTTTGAAGAAATCCCAGTCTTACCCCAGACACAAATTTCTTTTTATGTGTTTGAACTTCTTCCACTTTTCTTTTCTTTGGCCTTCGTCGCTTTTCCTGTTGAGTTTTTTTATTCTGTTCTCCATCTTTTTTTTCTTGTTTTTCATCTTTTTCTTCCTTGTTTTCATCTTTTTCTCCAGGTTGGTCCTCCTGCCAGTACCGAGCTGTAGGCTAGTGAAGAAGAATAAAGTTCCCTATAAGTCACTCTTGTTTATTTACACTCATTTATATTATTACTTTTTTTATTGTCATTGAATATATTATATAGACATTATATCCAATGTTAGACACTATCAGCAGGAATCCCTTAGTAAACACAACAAAAACATTAACACTTATGGAGCGAGGTCTGGTCACTGCTACACATTGCATGTTATCTAAAATGTTAAAAATCTGGTCTGTGTGGTGTTAGGATTTCAGTGCACTTCTTTAATCATGTAACAAACAAATCTTTATACCATCTTAAAACCAAGAGAAAATCTCTTTCTTCACTCATCCTTCAGATAAGAGTTCAACAAATAGGACATAACTGTCCGATAAATGACCAGAAACATAGTTCTGGAAATACTTCAATCATATACAAACATACATACAAATGTGTTTTTGTCACAAGCAAAAATTAATCAAAAATAATACGATAAAAAAACATGACATTCTTAAAACTAATATAAGGAACAGAAGCAACATCATCACTTTTGAGGGAACTATAATAAGGTAGCCATAAGTCAGTGGGATGAACAGCTAACAGTTATATATTTTTAATATATCATCAATATATTATAATTACGACATAATATTACAACAACAAACTTATACTCTCTATAATCACCAGTCTTGACTGTGTGGTGTCAATGGTTGTGAATAAATCTGGATGTTGTCCCAAGGTTACTACCTACTACCTCCATGTCCTCCCTCACTGCATCCATCCTCTTTGTCTCCTACCTGGTAGCTCCATCTCTAAGACCATTCTTCTACCAAAATAACCACTGTCCCTCCTTTGAACATGTCCAAACCATCTCAATCTGTCTTCTCTAGCTTTTTCTCCAGACCTTCCTGTCTGTGTTGTCCCTCTAATGTCCTCATTCCTGGTCCTGTCCATTCTAGTCACTCGTAGAGAGAATCTCAGACACTTTAAATATAATATGTATGTGAACAAAAAATGTAAAAATGACTAATTACTTCTAACTTTCGGAGACTTTCTACTGTAAAAGTAATACCATGGAAATAGTCGAGTTCAGACTCTGTTCGTACTTCAGTCCCGTCGAAATGAGCGACCGAACAGCGTTGATTCAATGCATCGTCTGACAGTTTAACATTGAACTGATCAAGATCGTAATTATTAATTTTTTTGTTACCTTTTTCTTTTTTCCCACGTGCGAACTCGGCACGACAGGAACGACGGGAGACGCCATTTTTGTTGTGTATGTTGTTCACTTCCGGTGATGTCACGGATGAGAAAGCTACTTCCGGTTATAGAGATCCCTGCATCGGAGAGGGGCTAAAATCAAGTTTGTTGTTGGAAAATATTCATATTTAAAAATATTAATAACCGTCACTACTTATTGTTGTGTATTTTATATGACCAAATCTTACAGAAAAGTAGTATAAATAATAATATATATGAGCGGCGATAACACAGAGACTCATGGGAGGAAGAGGTTCTTGGGTGGCGATAGATCCGCTGTTGTCAAGGCCCGATTGACGGAATGGGCGAAAGTGGCTACAGTCCCTGGCCTCGCCACCAAGGGGGGCTCATGCTGCTACTAGTGACTAAAATTAGTGGATGGAATCTTCTCAGATTAATTTTAAAACTACTACTACTTTACTCCTTCGACTTCCAACACCGATAATATCTTCCTACTTTTAAAGATGTTAAATAGACATTATGGTTGTCTAACATCTATTTAAATGTGCTACAACTCCTATTATAGAGTAGTGACATATTATGATTGTTAAATTTGAAAATTATTCTTGGCAAGAAGTGCTGAAAATTATGGCAGTAAATACACTTTGAAATATCTGGAAATGGCCAATCACGTGTTACCTTGTCTGTGTTGTTGGAGCTGTTTTTTCGATGGTATGAACATGTATTTATTGAGGTTTTCTCCATATTCAATCCTGGTCAGTTACACCTTTATTATGTGGTTTGTGTGTTAAATGAAACTACTTGCAACTCTTATTTTGCCTGAGCTCAGTGTGTGTTAGCAGCAGTGTTGCACGAAACTACTTTTCTCGTAACTAATAACATAATTACTATCTGTGATCCAAACGGACGGAGAGAGGACTGTGTGGCGGCAGAGCCTGTCTGCTGCTTGTCAGTCATGGCCGTGCACACTAATTGAACCCATGCATTGAAAGGAGCGATGATTGGTTGACATAGGTTAACATTTCAGTCTAAGCCAATCAGAAAGAGACCTGGGCGCGTCTTCTTGCCTTATGGGGAAATAAACTCAAATGATCTGATCTCCCAAGGCCAAGAGTTCCTAGGTGATTGATCAGACCAGGACCGGTTAAGCAGAACCTTTAAATGAGATACCATACAGGGTAATTCCATACTACCGGCAATAAATTCACTCACTGGAGCTGTTAGGTTGTATTGACATTGGAGGTTTGTCAGTTCTGCTAATGTGAAAAAGCTCAACGTTCTGAATCTGGCCCCCAGGTGTTAGCTAACCTAAGCCTCATCAGCTGTCTCCTCTACAATGTATTTGCGTTAATTATCAATGGTTGAATTGCAAATACAGACAAAATGCACACTTAAATGTTGGGACTCTTTACCGACAGACTCTCTCTGTAAACAGAGGTGGGCTGAAAAATTCTAAAAAAAAAAAAAAGGAAGCCCAAGCCTTAAATTCAAGGAGGAAAAGTTGCTTAAAAATCCCTTCTCCTCTCCACTCAAGTCGTCTAACCCTAACCTTGTTGACATCCTTTTTTAAGTACCCAGTGTGAAGAAGAAGAAGGAGAAAGATCCTGGAATATCACTGCGGATTTCTGGAGATTCTTAGAAGAGAAGAACCGAGTACAGGAGCCGAGGTACTGAACTGCTGCTCACCCATTTCCTGTCCTGTCCTCTAGTGTCTGCTTGTGTTTCTTCGATTTTTCTTTTTTCCCCAAATTATTTGTAGACTGAAACTATTCCTATATTTTTCTTTCGGATTAATAAAGTATTTAAATGTAATTAGTTGCAGTGTGCTTGTGTCTCAGGAGTTCCCAGGCCAAACAGGTTTGTAGGTCAACTTCTACAATTTGGCGAATCCCATGTTTACAGTGTCCAACACTGGGTGTGTCATCACAACAGGCAGGAAGTAACAGCTCATTATATCATGTTGTGTCACAGATGGAATCTGAACTTCGACCAACACTCTTTAAATTCCATGGAGTTTACATGTGCAAATCCTTCACGGAAAACTGGGAAAATGTTCAAAACTTCCAGGCCAGACCAGATGATGTCCTTATTGCCACCTACCCCAAAGCTGGTAAGTCCCTCTTTGGTTCTGGCATCACCATGCTGTAACTGTGTCCCTGGCTCTTTTTGACTTATGTCCTCCACCCTAGGGACCACCTGGATCTCCTACATCCTGGACCTGCTGTATTTTGGGCAGAAGTCTGAGCATCAGACGACCATTCCAATCTATGAGAGAGTTCCCTTCTTGGATATCAGCGTTCCTTCTCGGCCTAGAGGTGCTCTCAGAGCATGTTTGCTAATAAAACTGCAAATCACTCAACTCCAACGCAGTCAATTACTTGCGAAAACAACAAATTTGCAAACCAAATTACTGAAGATGTGAAACACTTTTACTCCTTAAAATAAAGAAACACCTTATTATGACACGTGCCATAACCTAACTTGGCCATGACTCTTGAAAGTGATGCATTATTGTTTTTTTTCACTGTTAATTTTGTATGTTTTTTTTTCCCTCCTGAAGGTAAAGACCTAGCGGACAAACTCACCACTTCTCCTCGTCTCATCAAAACACATTATCCAGTCCAGTTTATACCCAAGTCCTTCTGGGAGCAGAACAGCAAGGTGAAGAGACAACGGGCAGACTGTGAAAATATTTCTGTTGATAAGTTTTCACGACTATAAGGAGCACATAAAAGTCTTACATTTTCTTCAAAATCTACAGCGCCCCCTATAGTGCAGTGCGCCCTTTGTGTGTGTTGTTGTAAGGCGGACGTAGTAGAGGATACCATGAGAACGTTAAAGGGGGAAGCGTGGGCGTTGTTTTGCTCCCGCTCTATTTCAAATGCGCACACTTGTATGCTTGTGTGTGTGTGTTGTAAGGCGGACGTAGTAGAGGACACCATGAGAACGTTAAAGGGGGAAGTGTGGGCGTGGATTGAATATAAAACCGCTCTATAATCACGTGCGCCTTATGCGTGTGTTAAATATAGTAATGGCACTCAAAACTGAGACTGTGCCTTTTAGTACGGTGCGCCTTATGATCGTGAAAATACGGTATTTATTTATTTATCTATATCTTCTTAGATAGTTTATGTCATGCGTAACGTCAAGGACTGCGCCGTTTCCTACTTCCACTTTCATCGCATGAACCACTCACTGCCTGTACCAGGGGACTGGAGCACGTTCCTAAACAATTACATGGAAGGGAAGGGTGAGTGAAAGCAAATGTCATTCAACAAGTCACATGGTTTGTGTTTTTCACATGGTTCACCATCTGCTGGTGTTTCCAAAGTTACCAGTGGATCGTGGTACGACCATGTGAACGGCTGGTGGGAGAAGAAAGCCACCTACCGCAACCTTCTCATTCTTTTTTATGAAGATCTGGTTCAGGTGAGTTGTCAGGTGTCAGACTAACTGATAGAAAGAGGAGGACAAATCCATCAGTGACACCGACCTCTGACCATGTGTGCAGGACACTGGACGAGAACTTGACAAACTGTGCCGCTTCCTTGGTTTGTCTCCTTCGTCGGAAGAGAAGGAACGAATCCTCTCCTCCGTCAAGTTTGACAACATGAAGCAAAACAAGATGGTCAACTATTCCACTCTGCCAGCAATGGACCAGAAGGTGTCGCCCTTCATGAGGAAAGGTACGGCCAACTATTGATATTGAGATAACCAAAAACGCTACTTTTTTCTTAGCTAGCCACTCTGATGGATCTGGGTCCTGATGCATTGGTATTGTGTCGTAACAGTGCGTATCAGTGCGATATCATTTGTCGTTATAAAGTGTGTACGCACAAAAAAGAAAAAAATGACATCTTCAGACGTATCAACATTCGCAGAAATCCAAGGGCTTCCATTGGATGTGTAGTGACTAGACCACGCCCCCATATATACAAATATAAAATAACTGTATATATGTATAAACTTCCATGACTTCAGTTCTCACTGTAGGAGCTCAAATGTTACCGGGCAGTACAGCCTGTGTGGGGACCGACAACCCTCTGAGCAACAAAACCATTTCATCAGCCAATCACCATCATCACTCCATCCATTTTCATCCACTTATCCTTTACCGGGTCACGGAGGTAGCAGTCTCCACAACCGCCACCCAAATCACAGTGCACCATATCGTACCTTCCTTCTATCAAATTCTGATGCTGCAAAGCCACGGCCAGGACCCACTTCCTCATGGGGTCCACCACGTGACCAACACGTGATAAATGACATCATCTTAAAGGCACAACAACAATGCTCAATGCTACAATAAACGTCCGTGGTCCTGGAAGCTTGGTCCTTGGAGGTCTTCGTGGATAAGAAAAGTGTTTCACAAATTAAAAGCACGATTTGAATGCGCGTACGACAATTCACAAACTTAGTTTGAGGAATTCATGAACGTATTTTGAGGAATTCACAAACATATTTTGAGGAATTTACATACAGCATATTTACCATCCGAAGTCCGAGGCCATGGTTCTCGACCGGAAAAAGGTGGTAAGTACCCTCCAGGTTGGGGGAGAGATCCTGCCTTAAGTGGAGGAGTTTAAGTATCTTGAGGTCATATTCACGAGTGAGGGAATGATGGAACGGGAGATTGACAGGCGGATCGGGGCAGTGACCGCAGTAAAGCGCTTGCTGTATCGATGCGTTGTGGTGAAGAAAAAACTAAGCCTAATGACGAAGCTCTCAATTTACCGGTCAATCTAAGTTCCTACCCTTACCTATGGTCATGAACTTTGGGTCATGACCGAAAGAATTCGATCCCGGATACTAACGGCGGAAATGAGCTTTCTCCGCAGGGTGGCAGGGCGCTCCCTTAGAGATAAGGTGAGGAGCTCTGTCACCCAGGAGGAACTCGGAGTAGAGCCATTGCTCCTCCACATCGAGAGGAGTCAGTTGAGGTGGCTTGGGCATTTACATTGGATGCCCCCTGGACGCCTCCCACGGGAGGTGTTTGGGTCATGTCCCACTGGGAGGAGACCCTGAGAAGGACCTAGGACACGCTGGAGCGACTATGTCGCCCGGCTGGCCTGGGAACGCCTTGGGATCCTTCCAGATGAGCTGGAGGAAGTGTCTAGGGAGAGGGAAGTCTGAGTATCCCTCCTCTGAATGTTGCCCCCAAAATGCAACACAGGGCTGTGCTGACTCAACTTCTCAACTAGGAGGATATCTTCAATACATTACTTCTGTAGCCCGAAACTCAAAACAGAGAAACACGGCAATCTTTACAACATTTCAGAACAGAAGACTTATTACAAAGACTCAGGTGACTGTGATCACACTGATTAGCCATTAGCCCAGGTACACAGCAGGTACAGGCAGAGACCGTCCTCACAACGGAGGTTAGCATCCAATCCTATTACCTGATATTTACTTACACGTTTTCCTTTGTTCTGTTGTCCTGAAGGTAAAGTCGGGGACTGGAAGAACCACTTCACTGTTGCCCAAAATGAAGTCTTTGATGAAGACTACAAGAGGAAGATGAAGAACTCCACTGTGGAGTTTCTCGATGATGTTTAATTTCAACGTCAAATTCCGAGTTCTGATTCTGCACAAGTGCCATTTAAGAGATGATATTTATTTATTTATTTATTCAGCTTTGTAGGCATTTATGACCCGCCCATTCTCACCTGATTGGCTAGCACTTATGGAGATTGCTTCACGTTTTATTGACCTTCTCATAGTCGCCCACACAGGGATTTCCTTTCAATCTAGTCTGGTTGTTGAATGATGGATTTTTTACTCTTTCTCTTCACTGTAGCCAGTGGTGGTTTAGTGGTTAAGGAAGTGGACTTTGTTCCACATGGTTTAAGGTTCAAGTCCACTAGCTGCTAAGCTACCACCATGATTCACTGAGCATGGCACCGTCCATGCAAACTGCTCAAAGTTGCTCACTGTTCACTTTGGTGATGGGTTAAATGCAATGGTCCCATTTCGTGGTGTGCATCACAAAAACAAGGCGCTTGCGCGTTTATCTATGCGCTCCTTGCCGCCGCTAGCGTCAGTCGATCTAGTCTATGGTTTATTGTGTTTTGAAAAAATAAAAATCACTGTCCACACTGTGTACTCAGAACAGACAGAAATATTTCTGATTTTGGTCTTGAGTATTAAATTTCAATAAAGTGGACAGAGCAGCATGAAGTCCAACCTCTGTAGTTCTGTGGTTCTCTTGTTCTCTGGTGCAAATGTATTCATAAAGTGGATCATAAAAGAGAAGTCACATGGTGTTGATTTCGTTATATCCTTCCAACACTGGGACCATATCTCCTCCCCTTTCTCCGCCCTCTCCCCCTCCTCTTGTTTGCCCCACCACCCACTTTGGGTCTAAGATCTGTTTTCCCAGCTGCAGCTTTACTTCCCTTTTTGTTTTGATCTGGGCGCAGAGGAAATAACCAAGTAAGAGATTGAGATTTTAAGAGCTTTCCCGACAGTTGGTGCAAAACTGTAAAAACACAATTCCATCAGACTCCAGGATCAAGACGAGGAGAAGACAGAGGAATCTCAAAGCCTATCACTGCAGACTTTTTGGAGATTCTCAGGAGAGAGGAGACGAGGTACTGATCTGCTGCTCACTGGTTTTTCAACAATTTCTTGGCCTGTTCTAGAGTCTGCTTCAGTTTTTTTCAAGTTATTTTCCTCGCCTTAATCCTGTCTTTCAGCACTTTTTATTTTGCAGTTGTTTTACTCACTTCTCTGCTCTTACATCGCCTTGAACAACAATCCTGACAACAAGAAAACAGCAGCACCCTAAACTCTAGGGACTGCTGCGTTACATTTTTTATTCCAACATTTGATCAAATTAAATCCATCTTATTTGTTTGTCTTACCAGTGACAACTATGTTTTTATTTGAGGACATAATGAAATTTATATAAAATATAGATCGATAGATAGATAGATAGATGGATGGATGGATAGATAGATAGATGGATGGATGGATGGATGGATGGATGGATGGATGGATGGATGGATGGATGGATGGATGGATGGATGGATGGATGGATGGATGGATGG
>JAFBJS010055197.1:64127-105024 GCA_016785265.1 Paraplagusia blochii | reverse complement strand
ATGGATGGATGGATAGATAGATAGATAGATAGATAGATAGATAGATAGATAGATAGATAGATAGATAGATAGATGGATAGATAGATAGATAGATAGATAGATGGATAGATAGATGGATAGATAGATAGATAGATAGACCACTAGTGTCTAGTGGGGTTGTTTTGGTCTCCTCACCTTTTTAGACAGAAACTGCTCCTGATGTTAATGAGCAGTTTTCTTGTCACATGACCAGATGTTAGTAGAAGTTGTTGTGGTCACAACCATCTAGAGAAGACTGCTCTGGTATTGATGAGCAGTTCAACTTTCCAGGAATGAATTTGAATGAAATGTCTTTCAACTCCAAGAAGAAGTCCAGTTGCTTACAGCTAAACCCTTTTTGGACAGATAGATAAAAAGAAAGAACAAACCATTAACATCAATGAAATATGTAAATAAAAGTAATTATAAAACCAGGGAAGTAGCTGTTAGAATATAAGTCCATCTAAGCCAATAGAAAAGTACAAAGGTCCATGGTGAGGCAAGAAGTTGTTAAGTGGTGTAATGATAAGGTGGAGTGTGAGAAGAGTTCTTGACAATCCATTGAGATTGCTGAGGGCCCTTTGCACCACTTGGCTTTAGAAGGGAGTTAAAGAGTTGACCTACCAAGGGGACAAAGACCTCTGCAGTCTGCTCTGCTGTTTTGTGGAGGTGCTATGTACGTAGCGTTGGATGTTGACCATTGGCAGCGATTTGTTCCGGTCCTTTTTCCTGCTGCTGATGTTAGGGTCTCCAGCTCCATACCAACCACAGAGCCTAGTTCCCTCACCTACACTGTCCAGCTAGACTGGCCAGTGCTTTCTGACCAGTTTCTCACTTGGTATGAGTGGCTGGTGTTGAAGGCTGTGGAGTAATATCAGAGCTGAGCCATCCCTATTTTTTTTTCTCACAGATGGATTCTGAACTTCGACCGACGGCCTACGACTTCCATGGAGTTTACATGTCCAAATACTTCACGGAAAACTGGGAAAATGTTCAAAACTTCCAGGCCAGACCAGATGATATCCTTATCGCTACTTACCCCAAAGCTGGTCAGCTCCTCTTTGGTTTTGCTAGCATGATACTGTAACTGTGTCTCTGACTCGTGTCCTCATCTTCAGGGACCACCTGGATCTCCTACATCCTGGACCTGCTGTATTTTGGGCAGATGTCTGAGCATCAGACTGCCCTTCCAATCTACGAGAGAGTTCCCTTCCTGGAGATCAGCATTCCGGCTGAGCCTAAAGGTGGTCCCCCGGTGGAAGGCATGTTGACCAGTCAAAATCAGCTCCAAGTCAATTATTGACGTGAAAACAACAAATTCACAAAACAAACAATAGAAAATTGCAGTAATTTTTGGGAAAAATCCATGGTCCATGCCCCTGGGATTGATCTAAACAAATTACCCATTGTTATTTTAATAGTTTGACTTTGTTGTTTTCATCTCCTGAAGGTAAAGACCTTGCGGACAATCTCACCACTTCTCCTCGCCTCATCAAAACACATTTTCCCGTCCAGTTTGTGCCCAAGTCTTTCTGGGAGCAGAATAGCAGGGTGAACTAAAAAAAATAACTTCTCTAAGAGTTGACTGACTTTTTATTTATTTATTTATTTATTTATTTTTAACTCCGCATAGATTGTTTGTGTCTTGCGTAACGCCAAGGACTGCGGCGTGTCCTATTTCCATTTCCATCGCATGAACAAAGTCCAGCCTGACCCAGGAGACTGGAGCACTTTCCTCAACGATTACATGGACGGGAAGGGTCAGTAAAACAATTCACTCAGACTTGATTCGGAAAGTCGTCACATGATTCGCACTTGTTACATGGTTCACCCTGTACGATTGTTTCCACAGTTGTCTATGGATCGTGGTACGACCACGTGAAGGGCTGGTGGGAGAAGAAAGCCACCTACTCCAATCTCCTCATCCTTTTTTATGAAGATCTGGTTGAGGTGAGTTGTCAGCAGTGTTGGGACTAACGCGTTACTTGTAACGCCGTTACGTAACGAAACTACTTTTCGCCGTCTTTGTTACTGTGGTGTAAAGGGGCTTCTTACTCGTCACTATCTGTTGGTCCAAATGGACGGTTTGTCCAGGCCACGGAGAGAGGACTGTGTGGAGGCGGAGTCTGTCTGCTGCCTGTTAGTCATGAGTGAAAGACGGCCGTGCACACTAACTGAACCCATGCGTCGAAAAAAGAGCCAGTGTTGGGCAAGTTACTTTAAAAAAGTAACTTTTCTAGTTACTGCTCTGAAAAAGTTACTAGTTACATTACTAGTTACTAAATTATAAAAGTAACTAAGAACTAGTTACTTTACTTTAAAAACACATTTAAAAAGGTTAGCGTTGTGTTCTGTAGCAACTATCACAACGAAATGTAGGGGAACAATAAAAACAAAATAGATGTTTAGACATTTTGACAGGCGTCTTCATCGTAACCTCAACTTGCCACTTGCCGGAGTCTTGCTTGTGGGTGTGTGCTGCTGTACCGCGTCACGTGTTTGTGTGAGACTGTTTATTTCCCTATAATGCAGGAAGACCCGCCCAGGTCTCTTTCTGATTGGTTTAGCCAGAAATGTCAACCTATGTCAAACAATCATTTAAAGTAAAGTAACTAGTTATTAGTAACTAGTAATTAGTACAATTTAGTAACTAGTAATCTAACTAGTTACTTTTTCAGAGCAGTAACTAGTAAAGTAATAAGTTACTTTTTTAAGTAACTTGCCCAACACTGGTTGTCAGGTGTCAGACTAACTGATTGAAAAGAGGACAAATCCATCAGTGACACCGACCTCTGACCATGTGTGCAGGACTCTGGACGAGAACTTGACAAACTGTGCCGCTTCCTTGGTTTGTCTCCTTCGTCAGAAGAGAAGGAACGAATCCTCTCCTCCGTCAAGTTTGACAACATGAAGCAAAACAAGATGGCCAACTATTCCACTCTGCCCGTAATGGACCAGAAGGTGTCGCCCTTCATGAGGAAAGGTACGGCCAACGTTCTATGTTTAGAAAAGAAAACAATTCAGTCTTCCACCACTAGGTGTCCCCGAGGTTCTGGTCTTTGAGTCCAGACCCTGATTGAAATATTATTGATCCTGGCGCCTCATGGTAAACACTAAAGCCAAACAGGAAGTGAGCAGAGCTTTAACATCTCTAGAAGATTTCAATGAAAAAATCGATGATTTAATCAGCTGACATGTGACGCGATCCCACCCTGATATCTCCAACCTGATATCTACTGTTTCTCTCTGTTTCTGTTATGGTGAAGGTAAAGTCGGAGACTGGAAGAACCACTTCACCGTTGCACAGAATGAAGTGTTCGATGAAGACTACAAGAGGAAGATGAAGAATTCCACTGTGGAGTTTCGTGATGAGATTTAATCTCAAGTCCTTTCACTTTTGTGTCAACATCTAAGACTCATATTGTCCCCTATTAGATTGTACTTACTGTGGTGGAGGGTGTGTGAGGACTTTTTTCATACAGGTGGTTGTTGGTCCACTGGTTAGTGGATTCATCCATGACATGATGTAAACAATCATTGGTGAGTTAACAACAAATACTGGAAGTTAAGAAAAAGTATTAATTCTACTTCCAAGTGTAGTCGTCACAGGGGAGGAGGAGTGGGAGGAGTCTTTAGTCCCTCTACCTTCACCATTCCAACGATGATGGTTTCACCTGATTGTCTCTGTGATGTCATGATGTGATGTGATGTTATGGGATGTGATGGCAGTGGTTGTGCTAATAAACAAATCTGAGTGAAATGAGTTTTCCTTCAATGACTGGTCTGAGGTCAACGGAATCAAACGTTAAGGAGCGAATGTTTGGAAATTAATGTTCCAAAAGTCTGTCCTGGAGGTATGTGGACAGACAGACAGACAGACACATAGACAGATAGACAGAGAGATAGATAGATAGATAGATAGATAGATAGATAGATAGATAGATAGATAGATAGATAGATGGACGGACGGACGGAGGGAAGGACAAACAGACAGACAGACAGACAGAGAGACAGATGGACAGACAGACAGTCAGACAGACAGATAGATGGATAGTTTTTTAATAAAGATATTAATCATATTGTACCCTCTTTGCTTCCGTAACTGTTAGCTTAATTCATTTATTCATCATTAACACTTTCCCAACGTTGTAACCATAACAAATCTTTTAAGGCAACGAGTACAAGCCAATCAGGGACAGGGTGGGCGTGTCTTACATGGCTTCAACGACAACAGCTGTTAAATAAGCAAATAGACAAATATCGGATCTCCAAAATGATTTCTTCACAGAAGAACTTCAATGTGATGTTGGAATCAAATCACATCACGAAACTTCAGAGTGGAGTTCTTCATCTTCTCCTTGTAGTCTTCATCGAAAAATTCATTCTGGGCAACAGTGAAATGGTTCTTCCAGTCTCCGACTTTACCTTCATGACGGAAGAAAAAATCAGTCAGTAAATACCAGGTGATGGAGGTTCAAGTGTAAGGCTGTTCAGTGGTGCACCTGGTACCAGGACTCCCAAGGTTGCACTTTCAATTTTTGGTGGTGAGGAAGGACCCGAAAGGCAATGTCCTCCATTTACCGGTCAATCTACATTCCTACCTTCACCAAAGGTACCATGGGTTTTGGAAAAGGATGTCTGGTAGTGTCTGTCCACTGGCCGTACCTTTCCTCATGAAGGGCGACACCTTCTGGTCCATTACTGTCAGAGTGGAAAAGTTAGCCATCTTGTTTTGCTTCATGTTGTCGAACTTGACGGAGGAGAGGATTCGTTCCTTCTCTTCTGACGAAGGAGACAAACCAAGGAAGCGGCACAGTTTGTCAAGTTCTCGTCCAGTGTCCTGCACACATGGTCAGAGGTCGGTGTCACTGATGGATTTGTTCTCCTCTTTCTATCAGTTAGTCTGACACCTGACAACCAGTGTTGGGCAAGTTACTTAAAAAAATAAGTTATTACTTTACTAGTTACTGCTCTGAAAGAGTAACTAGTTAGATTACTAGTTACTAAATTGTAAAAGTAACTAATAACTAGTTACTTTACTTTAAAAAATAATAATAAAAACACATTTAAAAAGTTCTGTGGCAACTATCATAATGAAATGTAGTGGAACAATAAAAACAAAATAGATGTTTAGACATTTTTGACAGGCGTCTTTATCGTAACCTAAACTTGCCACTTGTCGTCATCTTGCTTGTGGGTGTATGCTGTTGTACTGCGTCACGTGTTTGTGTGAGACTGTTTATTTCCCAATAAGGCAAGAAGACCTGCCCAGGTCTCTTTCTGATTGGTTTAGCCTGAATCGTTAACCTATGTTGACCAATCATCGCTCCTTTAAACGCATTGGTTCAATTAGTGTCAGAAAAATCACTTTTTCTGACACCTGACAACTCACCTCAACCAGATCTTCATAAAAAAGGATGAGGAGATTGGAGTAGGTGGCTTTCTTCTCCCACCAGCCCTTCACGTGGTCGTGCCACGATCCAAAGACAACTGTGGAAACAACCGTACATGGTGAACCATGTGACAGATGCAAACCATGGGAAAGGTTTCTGAATGTGTGCTGGTTTTACTCACCCTGCCCTTCCATAAACTTGTTTAGGAAAGTGCTCCAGTCTCCTGGTTCAGGGTGGATGGAGTTCATACGATGAAAGTGGAAGTAGGACACGACGCAGTCCTTGGCGTTTCGCATGACACAAACCATCTACAGAGAATTAAATAAGGTAAAAGGTCCTCATCAACAAAAATGATTGACAGTCTGCCTGTTGTCTCTTCACCTTGCTGTTCTGCTCCCAGAAGGACTTGGGTATAAACTGGACAGGATAATGTGTTTTGATGAGACGAGGAGAAGTGTTGAGTTTGTCCGCTACGTCTTTACCTTCAGGAGGGAAAAAAAATAGGCATCAACTCAAAGTGTCGTGACCGAGATGGGTCGTGACCCCATATAGTAAAGTATTTTTTTTGTTCTGGAATATTAAAAAGTTACCAGGAGATTACCTTTAGGCTGAGAAGGAATGCTGATCTCCAGGAAGGGAACTCTCTCGTAGAGTGGTACTGTAGTCTGACGCTGAGACTTCTGCCCAAAATACAGTAGGTCAAGGATGTAGGCCATCCAGGTGGTCCCTGAGGATGAGGACATGGAATCAGGACTAAATCAGTCAGTGACACAGTTACAGCATCATGACAACAGAACCACAGACCAACTCACCAACTTTTGCATAAGTGGCAAGAAGAATGTCGTCCGGTCTGGCCTGGAAGTTTTGAACATTATCCCAGTTTTCTGTAAAATATTTGCACATGCAAACACCATGGAAGTCAAAGGCTTTTGGTCGCAGTTTGGATTCCATCTGTGAGACAAAATAATGTAAAAAATTTGTATTTTTACGACCATAAGGGGCACCGTACTAAAAGGCACAGTCTCAGTCTTCTGTCCCATTACTATATTTAACACACCCCTCATTGTAGGGTGCGGCTTATATATACAATCCACGCCCACAATTCCCTCTCTAACGTTCTCATGGTGTCCTCTACTACGTCCTCCTTACAACAACAACACACACAAGCATACAAGTGTTTAAAAATAGAGTTGGAGCAATACTTCCCCCTTTAACGTTCTCATCGTGTCACAACAACAACACCCACAGGGCGCACCACACATTTGAAGAAAATCGAAGACTTTTATGTGCGCCTTATAGTCGTAAAAATACAATATATCCGAGATGAACCTTTTGCCAATATCCAATTTTGTCCAAACACTTAATTACCAACTTCTACATCAACCTTTATCAATATAGGGTCGATAATGTTTATGAATTCATCTGATGACAATAATTAATGAGCTGCAATGCTGCCATCTAGTGATTTCAACAATAATATACTGCTGTTTATCCCCTAAACAATCTTTAAGGCATCACTTGGCGTAAAACCTGTCTTTTTGAAAACAGGCACGAATTAAAGATTGCTGGAAAAAGACAGAAGTAAAATTAGAAAAGCATTCAGAAAAACAGAAACAAACTCTAAAAACAGGGGAGAGAAACGGGTGAGAATGGATGAGCAGCGGTTCTGTACCTCAGCTCTGATGATGAGACTTCTCTCGGCCCAAACAGGACGAAATGTACAGGAAAAAACTTGAGCAGGAAAAGCAAATATATGACCCAGAGCAGGGTCACAGGAGGAGAGGGAGGAGAAGGAGGAGGAGATCACATTTATCATATGCCTTTACCCAAAATGACTTACAGGGGGAGTTTACATCATCAGACATGTTGTGTTGCTTAGAAAAGGGTTCTGGATATGATTTAACACAGATTAGAAAATACAGACCAGGGTGAGAAAACCTACAGACCTACAGGACAGATTCTACTACTCTTCCTATATTTTCACGCACATCAAAGTCTTAGATTTTCTTCAAAATGTGCAGCCTGTCCTTTAGTGCAGTGAGGTCCTTTGTGTGTGTTGTAAGGCGGACTTAGTAGAGAACGTCATGAGATGTTAAAAGAGGAAGTGTGGGCGTTGTTTTGCTCCCGCTCTTTATTTTAAATAGCACACTTGTATGCTTGTGTGTGTTGTTGTAAGGAGGACGTGGTAGAGGACTCCACGAGAAGTTAAAGTGGTAAGTGTGGGCGTTGTTTTGCTCCCGCTCTTTTTTTTAAAATAGCACACTTGTATGATTCTGTGTTGTTGTTGTAGAGGACACCATGAGAACTTTAAAGGGTGAAGTGTGGGCGTGGATTAATCAGGTGCGCCTTGTGTGTGTTAAACGTAGTAATGGCACACATAACTGAGACTGCACCGGTAGATCATGTCTTTTGCATCAAGTATTTCTCCAAGCATCTTGATATAGACAGAACCCATGGTCTGTTGTACTGTTCCTGATTATGAAACCTCTTGATGATCCATATCCTGATCCAGATGATCCTGTCTACATGACTCCACCACCTCTGCCAAGTGGTCTTGAGACCACAATGCAGTCTTTCAGCTTGACAGGATATGCTGGAGGCTCAAAGTGCAGGCACATGGTATATGACCATACCGGACCAAAACACTGGTGGAGAATCTGGGACATGGCAGGTTGTGGTAGAGAAGTTCCAGGTCACATCCTGTTTTGATCAGTTACCACATTGGGAACTTCTTGGGTCTTCCGGGGCACCCACATGTGGTTCCACAGAACTCTCTGGACCTGCGGGCAGAGTACTCCCCTTGAAGTAGAGAAAAATTAGTATAAGTAAACTTCCGCAAACTAATTTTAGTTACCTCGTGGCGAGGCCCAGGGCTGTGGTACCTTTACTCCATTCTGTTAATCGGGTCTTGCTTCTTAATTTGACTGTTTAGTTGAACACCACAGTGTCAACTCACAGGAATTGAATGTAAATACATGTGGAATTCTTGCCCAGACGTCTGTTTGTTTTTTTGAGGATTCTATGCACACAGTGGGCATTTGTCCAATTGAGTTCAGGTCATACAAACTGGGGATCTGTTCCAAAACAGCCTAGATGTTCTGATGCGGACTGAGGAACCTGAACCACAGGTAGAAATGAAAACTTCTTTAGGAAATAATTAACATGTGTCCAGACTCTGTGCCAAACTGGGCCACTGACCTGATCATGGTTCACCTGGGTCCTGTAAACACTGCAGTAAAAGCAAAAAAAAAAAGTAAAATAACTGTGTCCTCGTAGACCAGGTGGTAAGAGTTAATATTTAACTGCACTTTACAGCTAGACTGAGAAGAAGATGAAGGAGTTTGTAGGGGCGGCGACAAAGACAGACCATCAGTAAGTCCACCACAGGACCAGGAGACGTGGGCTGGACCCCGCAGCCTACAGGGTACAGGACCAGATTTGTTTATTGTGTTAAAAATATACTATTAACACATATAGAGACTGATTTGACCAAAGCCAAATTGAAAAAATCAATCCATAAAGTATTCACGGTCTGTAAGGGGCAGATATGCACACCTCGATTCTTCAACCACACGATGGCGGTAGAACACGGCCCTCTTGAGGCCTTAACCTGAACTAGAGCTCCTGATAAAACGATTCCGTTGTCACAGTCCACTTTACCCAGCAGAACCAGACACCAGACCAGTCCCGTGACACTGAAACAATAGCAACTCCAAATAAGAGACACGGAAACACTTGGCTCGTTCTTCACTGTTCCAAAAATATCTTTATTCATAAACATCCCGACAACAGTAAGAGTATTTACACAGTTCTTTTATACACGGAGCAGTGAGATACTTCAGTCCGGGGCCCTGGCTAACGCGCCAAGAAGTTGTAACAGATTTGGACAGCCATGCTAAGCTAGCCCTATATGCTAATATGCCAAGTATTGTATTATATAACGCAGGGCGACATTGTGTGACTTGACATGATGCAACTGGCAGGATTATAAAAATGTCGGATACTCTTAGTTCTACCGTAACTGTAGTATTTTACTCTAGTTTGATTACTGATGGCAATGCAATTCCATGCTCGTTGCTGCTTAGCATGTTTTTTTTTTTTTTTAAATATTCTGTTCTTCTGCCATTGCAAGGTACATAAATGAGGCATTTCCTTCATAGATGCACATGTTTATTGTGTTTGTTCGAGTAGTTTTAGGTACCAAGAGTTACCCAAGCAAGTATTTATCATGATTGATATTTTAACGCATAACAAATTCTTACATCTGAAGAAAAGATGGCATGAAAATCACAAAGTTACACTGAACCTTATTTTTTATGGGAGAGCCAATGGGATTCACATGGTCAAACGACATTGACCAAACAACGTGAGGAATGGCTGGTATTCCAGAGTTTATATGAAGTAGAGTCAAGCAACCAATGGGGTTTAAGGGCGATAATATACAGCACAGAACACAGGGAGGCGAGTAAAGGAATGGCACAAGTGAGTGTCATGAAGGTAAAAGTTAAAAAGAACCATGTAGCAACAATTGAACATCAGTCAACACCTACCGGACCTTCTGACACTGATACACAGTAACACTGAAGGTCTGTCACGTGAGTCCAAGCACACAGTACAAATATATATTTGCTTCTTCTCTTCGTTTGTCTCTTTGCAGACAGGTTTTAATCTTGTTCTTCTTTTGTTACATCAACTTGAACATCAGTCAATACAGAAAAACAGAACCCGTGTGAGAGTATCAAAAGAACACACACTTTTCTGGTTCCCTCCAGACGTGTTGTCAACAGCGGTGAACTCAATGTCCTAAAACTGAGACAAGGTCCACAGATCAAGAAATACAGACACAAAAAAAGCAAATGATAAAGAACTGTTGGTGCGAAATAGCTGAGAACAGGATCTGGATCAAGTTCTGACGGGAAAGCAACCGAGACCGGACACTGTGTCCAATCTCGGGCTCGTCTGTCCATGACTGGAAGTTTGTCCTGTGATTAAAGAGTGATATCATCTCAAATTCCCCGGATCTGAATCCTTGACAGCCGAAAACTCAGCTGTGGTGGAAGAACCAATTGCAGCTGTTCAACAGTTCAACCACCAGTTTCTATTTACCTCTCTACCATTGGTCCAGTGATCCATCTGAACGACTGTGCAGTCGTTGGTGCCCATGACCACGGTTTGATTCACAAGTCAATGATGTCACTGCTAACACTGGCGGATTCGTCATGTCGGCTAACCTCCAGGTAACTTCGTGAACCCGCCGTCTTCCCGCCTCGGCCTCGACCCCTCTCTGAGTCCGGCGTGATAAACGGACGTGTGTCGTCCACTCCTTCCTCTTCCAGATGTTCTGAAGAAGTTCTTAGAGGACGGAAAGACACGGGGCAGGATACTGATGAGGGAACGCTAGCCTGTCCATTCCCAGCCCATTTGTAGGTCTGATGAGATGGTGTAGGTGGAGCGGTTACCTGCCTGCTGGGTACACTACTCAAAACACTGCCCCCCAGTGGCAGTGAGGAGTCGGTGGGGGCCTCACTGCTCTCGGACAGCTGCGGATCGCTGTTCCTGCGGAGCCAAGGTCCCTGGCCCACCCTGGTGCCTGGGGAGGGGGATCGTGATGTGAGGTCCACGGGATGGAACAGGCTGCCCACCTCGAACAGATGTTCTCTGTGGAGCGCCTCGTCGATGCTGCGGGTCAGGTCAATAGGAGAGGGGGGACGAAGGTCAAACTCACAGAAAGAAAGAGACGTGTCCTTGTCCTGATCCAGACTGCCGCTCATGGACCTCTGCGGTGGGCGACCCACCGTCTGCAGTCTCAGCAGAGTCCCTGTGGAACCCCCAGGGAACCCCCCTCCTGAGGACTGGCCCCTCTGGGTTCCACCTGTGTTAGTCTCTTTTATAAAACGTGAATAGACAGGAACTTGTTCCGGGTTCTGGTTCCTGATCAGACTTCTGCTGATGTCAGCTCCTGGACGTTCCTGACCAGCCCAGTTGTTGGGCATCTCCACTGCTCCTCCTCCTCCTACTACACCATTACTGTCAGACTTACCAAAGGGTTTCCCCTTCAGGCTCTGGACTATCTTGGACCAGCAGGTGTGTCTTTGGCTGGAACCTACTGACTGACCAGGACATTGTGTCTCCCCAGCTGCTCTGCCCTCTGGCGCCCCCTCGTCCCTCTCCTGACTCCCCCGGGGCCTCCAGAACAACCAGGAACACAGGAGGAGAAGTGAGAACCCCCATGAAACTTCCAGAAGCCGGGCCCAGAAATGGACCAGCCACCATCCCCAGCTGAAGCGTGTCCAGTCTCCCAACAGTCCATACAGCCACAAGGTGGCGTAGAGATGCAGCCCACAACACAGAGCACCTAACAGGGCACAGACGGCCAGGACTTTGTTGAAGACAGCACTGATCCTCCGGCCTATGGTTCCAGTCTTGTTCCGGTCCTCATCAGAAAGTCCAGGCTGAGGAAGTGATGGACAGCGTGTACGTGGAAAGACGTAGAAGAGAAAACCCAAACAGACGGACAAGCCCCAGCACAGAGACAGGACCTGCAGGGTGACAGGAACTACGACCGACAGAGCCGAAGACAGTAGGTCTGCCGCTAAAAGCAGAGTGCACTGCAACACTGCCAGCACAGCCACCAGAGGGGGGCGCTCCATACTTGAAGGTAACACATTTACCCCTGCCACTTTCAAGGCCAACTGCACCAGGGCAGCGTGTGTCCAGACCAGGAGGTGGAGGGGGAGGTTGTAGAGGATCATGACTGCAGGACGGTGAAGCAGCTGTCGGGAGCCATAAGGGTCAATGAAGAAAAACGCTGCTCTCAGACCTCCAGCCAGAACCAGAAGAGCATTGGAGAGGACAACAGCACTCCGCAGAGGGCAGTTAATGCCGGGGGACAGAGTGAGGCTGAGAGCAGCTCCAGCACACAGGAGGAGGAAGAGGCTCGCTGACCCGTAAACATGAAGCTCCCAGGCGAAGGCAAGTGTCCTCCTCAGGTCGTCCCAGGTGAGGAACTGAGCCTTAGACATGGGATTGGGGCTGGAGGAGGGGGCAGGAGCAGAGGTGGAGCGGGGTGCCTGGTGAGGGTGTCCCAGCAGAACGGAACGGTTTCTTGGACCAAAGCTAGCGTGATGGTTGGGGTCCAGTCTGATGCGAGTGACAGGGATAACAGCAGGGGTGAGGAAGAGTGAGGAGCCTGGACATGGAGAGGCAGAGGAGGAAGAGTCATCGTTAGGTCACAGATCCCTCAGCAAAAATGAAAGATTAACAGTTTAATGTTGTTATAAATCTGCTGCTGTAGACTGAATGAATGGTTCTTGTAGGAGTTGTAAATTCTGTGTTTGGGCAATAGCAGTACAGTATATTGGATAGCAGCAAAAAAGCTAACACTGAAAATCCCTTGTCGCAAGAAAAATGTAAAATACGCTGAAGGAAAATAGTGATACACTAAAATATGAGGATCTCTCTTTGCCTGGTGCCGCATCAATCTCCTCCATCAGGGTATTGATACCTACTAACCTACTAACACTACAAACGTTAACCTACCTATCTATATTCTACTAACCTACTTATCGACTAACATCCACCATCCACATGTCCAGGTTTTACAGACCTCAATTCTACCCTGCTTGGATCTATTGTATTGTTTTTTATAACTATTTTATTCATCCCTTGTTCGGTTCTGTACTGCTGCTGGAATTATAATTTCCTGAAGGAGGGATTAATAATCCAGAGAGATTAATAAAGTTCTGTCAATCAATCTATCTAGCTATGTACCTACCTATCCACCTACCCATCTATCCACCTACCTACCTACCTACCCATCTATCCACCTACCTACCTATCTACCCACCTACCTACCTAGCTACCTATCTATCCACCTTCCTACCTACCTACCTACCTATCTATTCGCCTACCTACCTATCTATGTATCCACCTAGCTACCTATACACCTTCCTACCTATCTATCTATCTATCTACCTACCTACCTACCTACCTACCTAAAATCTGTTGATATTTTTCTCTCCAATGCTCAGTACAATCTTTGTGGACTTTGTGGTACATTACGAGATACGTATTGAATCGCCAAATTTCTGCTAACACATCGTCTTCACTCACTCCATTTTTCTATATTGAGGGTTAAGTCTCACTCTATTACACTGGATATGTAGGTTAACATGAGTCGAATCCTACATTTTATTGGTAGAAAATATCAGAACATACAGAAGTTATAGAATATCAGAGAGAACGGGCTTCATTAGCGGTTCTGTGTGAGGGAAAGTCTCATATTTTTATTATTTTTTCAGCCTCAGTCTGGAGCAGCTCTGTGAAGGGAAGCACTAATGAAGAAAAGGACTCACTAGGACACATACACACACACGTCTCTCTTTTTTCGTCTTGGACCTGACATGTTCCAGATGTTCTGATCATATTTCACAGCTGGACGTACTTAAAGCAACATTTTTTCACTCCCACTGGTCCACGTGCCACCATTCGGCGAAGATCAACATCCTGTTCCTTCTTTAAGGAAATCATTTTATGGCCTAAATATAAATTTACATTTATGTGCAGTCATCATCAAACGATGACAATGTCTGGCGACACCATACAAGGCTGTATGTACTGTATTTCTGACGTACTGAGATGCCATAGGCTTGACAATTTGAGGTTTTTCCCCATGTGTTACTTTAGTCCAGTGTCCAGAGAGTAAACTTTACTGCAGGTCTATCTGAACATCAAGTTACTAACAATGGAGCAGAGGGATCTACATTTGGAAGGACTAGAGAAGAATGAAAAAAGGAAAAAGGAAATGAACCAACACTAAGAAGATTGGATTGAGAATTATTGGAGATATGACATTTTTGCTTATATTTGATATAATTAAATTGCCCAAACACTAGATATACTAAATGAACACACGTCTATATAGACCTGGTATAGACTCCAGCAATATTATCTGTATGGGAATGACAGCAAATAAATAAATGGCAATGCTGCCACCTAGTGTCTTTAAATTTCACATTAAGCTGTTTATATCCAAAACTACTGTTAGGGCACACATCATATTCATCAAATATCCTTATTTAGGATTAATGATTAATTAAACTTATTTAACAAAGCGTTTAAAGGTCACAATCAGTGGCCAGTAGGTGTCATTCTGGTGAAGACGGCTGAAAAGTTCTTCTGGTGTTTTTCTACTGGTGTTCCAGAGACTGGATCACAACTCTCATGTGTCCTGCTTCCATTTTTCCATCAACTTTTCCTGCAGTTCCTGATCTGGTCTGGTTTTCATTAGCTCTTCCACTCCCCGGCCCGTACCTTTCTTCAGTCACACTCCCACCCTCCCAGACTGTTGTCATCTGGCTCTCCAACTCCAGCTCCTTTTTTGGGCCTTACTTTTCTAACATCTCGTCCCACCCGTCCTCTCTGTCCCTGTTTCTGCTGGTCTAACCACTCTCTTTCCAACCTTCTCTTTTTGCAGCTGCATCAACCCCACAGAGGCAGCAGCTCAGCTTCAGTGGAAAAATTTCACTCCATATTTTCCATAATAATCTTTTTCCATTTTCGCCCAGTAATGACCCTGCAGCTGCACAAGAACCTCCCTGTTCAATTAATGAAAGATTACAGAAGCTGTTCTCACCCGTGGTGGATGCTGCTACCGATGTAGCCGCCGGGTTCCTGCCTGGTTGTCTTGCACTGTTGACTCGGTTTAAAGCCACAAAGGTTGTGTTGGTGCTGTTCTGCGTGGTACTCAGCTCCCGGGCTGTGGGGGTGGTGGTGGGGGCTCGAGTCGTGGTGCTGGAGACTGGACTCCTCTGGCTCGGAACAGCAGCTGCTGGCACAGCTGTAGGTTCTGTCCGTGTCCGTGGGTCTACAGCGCCGCTGGTTGTCTCAGCAGGAGAGCCGGGCGGCTCAGTGTTTGCTGTACGCTCACCTGAAACACAAGGGAGGCTTTTATTCTCTCTGTGGAACAACAAACTTTCAAAATGAAATGCCAGATGACTGGAATGAAGTATTCCATGAAAATGGTTCCTGTCAACCAAACTACAGCAATTCAACAGTTCTGTATAACAAAACATATATTTACAACTACTTGAGGATTTTGCTAATGTTTTTTTATATAATACAGAAAAGATAAAATCAATTCCACCTAATCAGTCCAGCAGTGGTCAATATGACCACACATGTATTTTTTATGCAAAGCAAATGTCACAGTTTGGTTGCTATGGACACATTTATTCAACTGAGCTCTGGTGTCAGTAGGTCACTGTCTTAGTGTCTGATACTGAAAAATAGATAAAGCAGGAGAAATATGACTTTTGTCCAAGCCTTGAAGCTCGGTCAGAACTAGCAGTCGAGGCAGATGCAGGGGAGACGTCTGAGTTGGTAAGACATATTTAACCAACACAGTCTTTACCTGTTTATTTCTTTTTTTAATCTGTCAAATTCTTCAGATTTGTTGTCAACATTACTTGAATTCACTTTATTGATATGTTTTTAAAATTTGTGTGAAAACTTTGGTTTCCTCACCGACAGACTTTCCAGTACCAGGTCCTGCGGTTGAGCGAACGGGGCCGAGAGTGGTTCTGGTTTCAGACGGAACTGTGGTAAGAACCGACTGGGTCACCTGACTGTCCCATGATGTCGTCCCTCTGGGGCTCGCGGTCTCCACCTGCAGGCCATACTGAGCCATTTTATCGCTGATTCTTGAGAGCGGAACTCCGACAGTTTCTGTCGGAATCCCACCCGAGCCCAGACCTTGTGAGTCGGTCTCCTCCGACACTGTGTTAGCTTCTTCTGTCGGCTCATGTATTTTTACTGGTTTACTGATAAGAAAAGGCGCAAAGTGTGAAGTCGGCGCAGTTGGCGTCAAACTCTCTGGAGAAGAATTGTTCTTCTCACTTCTGGGTCTGACAGCAGTCTTCTGAGCTGTGGTCTTACTGCTGGGTTTCTCCGTTGGGTCGGCCGGGACCGGGGCCAGTGACGCCCTCTGCTCCACTGTATCTCCGACTGTGACATCACTGAGCTCGATGTCAGCAGAGTGCTTGGTTGGTGAAGAATTTATTGGCAGGTCAAGAGGAGAGACGGAGGAGGAGCCTATAATGGCTTGGGCATCTAAAGAATGGAGGGAGCAGAGGCCCAAGCCCAGAAGGATCATAGCAGGGGTCACTGGAGCCATGGTGGGCCTGTGGGTGTAGAACAGTGACTGGTCCCTCTGTGTGACCCTGGATCTGTCACCACATCCTCACACTGAGCTCCTGTTGAGGCAAAACAGACAAGACGACCAATGAGAAATTTAGAGAAGTCACCTCATTTATGATACTCCTAAAATTCACAGATTTCTCATCTGTAAAAAAGAGCCTCGTTATTTCTGCTCAAAATGACTGCTTTGTGTGGTGTCAGTCATTCAGGTCAGTTAATCCAAAAATAGTTCCATTGAAAGCAACTGAACAGAGTAGTATCCCCTTTCATCGTAGAGGATTCTTCAATTTGTCTTCAAGAAACTTACTCTGTCCAGTTGTCTTCTAAGTTACTTGGCAAAATTCTGGGTAATCTTTATGTCTAAAACTTTCCATGGGTATTAACGGGAATTAATGGGAGTAAAACAGAAATTTACATAAATGAAGCTTGGCACTCAACAGGAAACTTAAATATAGTTGGCAGAAATTTATATTGTAGCATAACCTTGACTAAAAAACCCGATTTAATGCAGCCTTAGAAGTACCTATTTTTGGTTTAAATGACCTTGATGTCTGGAAAACCTACAAAGACATGTTGCTGCCCATTTTGGACATGACGTCCTAGAACCACCAGGGGAGTATGAGAAGGTTTGTAAAAAATATGCCGACTACACAAGTGTTTCAGCTTGAGATGCCAGGACACCAGAACATCATTCACCCCCAGCCTTCTCTTGGGTTCTTCAGGACATTGTCCTGAAAGAATCCTTTAGAAAGGATAGAACCAACTGGACCAAAAAACCCACCATCATCACCCACCACTCATAGCACCATCATACCAGTCTTAATGAACCCTACTGCAGGTGCTCATCCCTAGTACCCTGGAGTTCCACACCAGTGACAAAGACATTGTTCCAAAGTGCCACAGGTAATAACCATGTGAGCAGTTATTATATAGCACCTTATCAGTTTTTAAGAGGTGAACTAATATATGCTAAGGCAGTGGTTGTTAACCTTTTAGAAGCTACCAAACCCCACCAGTTTCATATGCGCATTAACCAAACCCTACTTTAGTAGGGTGACTCAGTGTGCCTTGACCTCTGCAGTATCTTGACCTCCGCGGCAGAGACCAACTCACCGAACCCCTAGGGTTTGATCAAACCAACGTTGAGAACCACTGTGCTAAGGTATAGCTTTGTCTTTGGGGTTTGATCGTGTGTAAATCAGTCATAAGACTGAGTCGTAAGTATTTTCTTCTACTCTGTTGTCAATGGCAACAACAATGTACTGTTATAGATTTACCTCATTGACTAAACTGAACAGAATCATCCGTGTCCACTGACTCGCTATGACTCATCTTGACTTGCCACGAGTCAACTTAACAGCAGCCAATAAGACAACCTCTGGACATCTGGGTCAACACAGACCTTCTGGTTCAGTAAGATGATCCGGATCAACTCCAGATGATTCAGGAACTGAACCTACGTCACGAGAAAGTTTTAACAATGGAAGTTGTTGACGGTTCAACGTCAGGGTCAAAACCCAGACAGAAGTCAATGATTTGTTTCTTATTTAAGTGTCTCCTACAGCTCTGGTCGATGAGACACCCACGTGGATTTCCCAGTGTGACTCCAGCAGCCTCACAGGGTGTGGTGAGGGATAGTGTTTCAGAATAAATGACACACTCGTACCCGTAGGCAGGAGTTCAACCTTTAGGTTATATAACAAGGTCTGGTTAAAGCGAAGCCAGAGTCACAGATGGTTTCAGTCAGAATGAGACGATGTCTCACTTTTCTACTTTGATAGTATTTTTAGTAGATTTTTTTTTATTCTCTTCTCGTGTCTGAGTTATATTTGAGACTTGGATGTCAGAGGTTGACAGCTGTATAACCGACGATCAGAGAACCCACTGCCCCACTGAACCCCTCCCCCTGGGGGTCACCAGTGCACAATCCTAGGAGTCTCCCAGTTTCTCCATTGTCACTGCTGCTCCCATCACGCACTTGTCATGACATAGGAAAACACCCTTTATTCACCATGAAACCGAAGGAGGAGAAACTACAGAAATAAGCCTTTAGGGCCTGGAGGAAGGACTCACCACTGGGAGAAACTCCAACTTTTTAAGTGTCTGCTAAAATGTCCTCATGATAAAGGTAAAATCTCTGCAGTTCTCTGTGGGAGTGAGGTGTATTAAACACGTCAGTAGAAGTCCAGTACAGCTCACATACGTCCTGTTTCTGTTTCCTCATTGTCAGTGCAGTAGTTCAACAATAACTACAGTCAGACAGTAAAGGCGTTGAACTTCAACCTTTCAGGGTAACTCCCAGGCTATGTTTTTGTTCTGCCTCTGCTGCTCCTTGTTAAATCACCTAATCTCGTATAAATGTCAAAATAATAATCTGAGATTTGTCTCTGGTTTCAGTAATTTATTTCTATCTTAACCTCCTAAGGCCCAAGCTGTTTTTTTACATGCATTTTTTAAATTATTTTTATAAATTGAAAACTGCAAAGTTTTCTTTCACGGTAAAAATAAAAAAATAGGAAAACAATTTCTCTTCTAGGACCAAAACATTCCACAGTGCACACGCTTGTGGACACAAAAGCTAGAAAGTGCTGTCCACGTATGTGGCCACTAAGCCTTAGCAGGATGACTAAAAATGTCTGACATATACTTTTACTGTTGTACAGTGTTATTTTTAATTTTTTTATCAGTACGAGCAATTATTTCTATGCGCTACAATACTACTAACTAGTGACCTTTGCTTTATATATAGTTGTTTTTTCCCAAAACAATTTTTTTACGGCGATAAACAAGGCGTATTTAGGTTTTCATTATCAATGAAAAAAAACAACAACAATTCCTAACAGATAATACATATTATGCAAATAACAAGCTGATGATATCATTTGTTCTGCATCCCCTCACCTGACTGAGGTCTGACGGAGATAAGACAGAGGCTCAGAGAAGAAATAGAGGGAGGAGGATGTTTGCAGTCTAGACTTAACATCATGGAAAAAAGGATAACTGCAGGTGATGGACTGAGGAAGGATTAAGGGACCGGTCCAAACAAGGGCAAGCTAACAAATAAATCTACACGGTATAATAAACATTATGTTGGAAACATTTTTATTTTGATTCTGGAGCTAAACCAAACTCCTTCGATGTGAGGCCGACCCGCAGGTGAGTGCTGTCTGGCGGCCAGAAACAAACATCTTGCCAAGTGAGAATTAGCTTTAAGCAACATGGTCCAATCTTTTACCCAACGTCCTCCAGCATGAGTCAGCCTGAAGGTATGAGGGAAATGAATCTAGGAGGACACAGTGAGTCTCCTTTGGTGAAATGAGGAAAGTATGTTTTCAAATATTTGAGTTTTCATCGGAAAAAAATGCAGAAATCAGGAGAATAGAAAACGAGAGAAAGGAGTTAATTCATGTAATCATCTATAAGGGCGCGGTTAGCATTACTCATATTCACAGACAGCCACTCCCTCATTTGCGCACATTATCACACCTACAGATAAAGTGGAGATTTAACCCAGAAGTTGAAGGTCAACAAGATCTGTCAAGTTTAATGGAGGGTGCATTACCATCCTTCTCCACTGTGTGGCCTGGGAGCAAAGCTGTTTGATTAGATCTTTTATCTCAACCCTACAAAATGGCTTCCGACTCTGGACTGAACAGAGACGTCCAGACTCTCGGCCAACAGCAGCTCATCCTCACATGTATCTGATCCTGAGGGATTTGAACCCACACACACACACACACACATTCAGCAGGAACAACACGCTCCTCTGTGGCAGAACACTGTTTGGATCTTTTCTGTACGAGCAGATGGGTCATTGTGAGCTGTCAACTTTTATTGACCATCACTCTCCCTCCTTTCTCTGTGGCAGTGCAGAGTTTCCGTTAATTAGCTCGAGTATTTCCAGTGGCAGACGTGCGTCCGTTTGGAGACAGAAGGACCCGTGTCTACTCAACAATGACTTCTTTGACAGACACTCAACCCTGTCAACTCTTGGTTTGGAACCCGCAAACCCTTCAAACCAGCAAAATAGGAAACAACAGAAATATAATTTGTATATTTCACTTTTTCATTTTTACATTAAGACAACAACCATTTTCGACATTTGGCCTCCTGAGCTACCAATGTAGCCATATTTTTCCAGGCAAGATTTCATGTAACAGACACATCAGTACATACATAACCCAAGCTGCCTTGTAGTTGATTAGCTAAAAGCTTTTCCAGTGTAGGATGGAAGCTTTTCGTTAGCCTCAGTTTTTTTGGTCTTTAGACAGGAAGGTTTGGAATAAAAGCTCAAGAAGCTGGATTTAGATGGTTTGGACATGTTCAGAGGAGGGACAGTGGATATATTGGTAGAAGAATGAGCCTAGAGATGGAGCTACCAGGTAGGAGACAAAGAGGAGATTGATGGATGCAGTGAGGGAGGACATGGACGTAGTTGGTGTCAGAGCAGAAGATAGTGGGGACAGGGGGAGATGGAAAAAGATGATAAGACAGGCCATAGCTTGTCTATTTAAGCTAAGTTTAAGGTAGGTTTAAGAGTTACCATGCTGTCAACTTTACAAGTTCAAAACTAAGTAGAGTTTCTGGGCTTTAGTTGGACGTGAGAATACCAGGTCAGGTCTTTGACTGTGACCCTGAGAGTCTGAGTTGACAGAGCAGTATCCAGTATCGGTCAAGAGTCTTTGTGAAAAAGTTGTAGAGCAGCAGTGAAGGACAGGAGGTACATGGGAGACAAGGACAGACAACAGAAAGAACAGAGAACATGATGACGTAGAGTTAAAAACAAACACAAACCCAGATCAGTCAAAAACTCCTCAGACTGTTGTGTCTAATACTAGTTCAGACTGGTCGTCATATCTCTTTTTTTTTTTTTTTTCATTTTGGTAGTTCACCATTGGAAGGACTCATTTACTGTGCAGTCTACTGTTGGAACTGTGGGGGCAGCGCACTTGTGATGATGTGTGTGTATGTCAAACAGGCAGCCAGGAGTAGTGGGTGGGGGAGTGTATGTGGTTATGCTGGTATGTGGGCAGTGGGGGGAGGTCGCTGGTCTGACCGTTGAAAATTCCACACCTTGGAATACCATATGGATTGCAAACAGCTCCCACCTCATTTACAGAGACCCTCTGAATATTTTTATCACATTTTCTTATAAAAGATAATTTTGCATTGCACATAAAGCCGTTGCACATGTTGACTCACCTGTAACATAAAAAGCATCAACACTTATTTGATGAGATGTTGGAATTAGCATCTTCCTCCTCCTCCTCAAGCAAAAGAAACAGAATGATCATTACCTCAGGACAGCAACGTCGGCCTCATGCCCTCAAGATCAAAGGTGGGGTAATAAAAATAATTAGAACGGACCATTTCCATCTGATCTACTTCACCATAGTCGAGCAATAACGCTGAGAAACGTTAACAGCGTTTACGGCCCAGTGTTAACAAAGACTTTTCCCAAGGATTCCAATAGACACTTCAGTTTCCTCGTCTTTGTTTGTGTTTTTCCTAATTGCAGAAAAAAAACACATTACTTTCACTATAGCACCATTAGCGGCTTTACCCACCCAACCGTGTTATTGTCTAAACTCGACTCTGAAAGCCTTGCTGCCTTATTTCACAAAAAAAATCTGAGAAATTATGCTAAATCGTTCTGTTCAGGATCGTACATCCTGATTGGTGGATCCATCTGTGACCGTTCTGTGTTCATTCACATTTATTCCAAGACTGTTAAAAATACCTCGTCCTCACAGAGGCAGTGAGGTCATGATGGAGCGAGGAGGCTCCGGAACCAATCACTTATGCTTATGATCCCCGGTTGCAGAGCGTCCCAATCTTAAAAAGTGCTGAGCTTCACAACACGATGGGCTGAGTGGGACTCACAGGTCAAAGATCAGGCTTAAATGGACCAAGAACTCTAACCGTCACTACGTTGACACACCCTGATGCAGCTCCGACTACCGACATACGACACCGGAGCAGTCGGTCCAGTACAGATCTGAGGCCGACTTTGCAGATCCAGTAACCATGACAAAGAATCATCACATGTTGAGAGGAGCACGCAGGAACATTCCCGGAATCACAGACAGGGAGGTGACCAGCACTGACAGCTGTTACCACACATCAAGTCTAAATCACTGGGAGAGAGAAGTGGACACAGAAATCACCAGTTCTTTACCAGAGTCATGCGTCCTTGACCAGAGACCATGGTTCGCTCAGACTCAGACTCAGACCAGAGCTGCAATCAATGAAACCACTGCTGCGTTGTGGAAACTCTGATATGAGCTGAGATACGTTTTTATGCTAGAAGAACAGATGGCCCACCAAACCAAACCAGACCTCATAAACATTCCAGCAGGTGGTGAAAGCACTAGAAGCCAATCGTCCTACTCAGGAGGAGAACTTGGATTTCACACCAATGATAGACTCTGGCCCTGGGCCCAAGAAAAGACAAACAAACAAACAAAAACAAAGAGTTTTGTCGTAAACAACCGTGTTCTTCTTGGAGTTGAGGAACAAGGGATATAAGGAAATATGACACGCTGAAATAACGTAATTTCCTCTTCTGACACCATGAACTGAAGAAACCTCTTGGATGAGTGGTGAAACCCTCAAAGTAACTGTTTTTTGATCTAATGTTCAGATGGTACAGCAGCAGGGTCCTTACACTTAGGGCACTTGGACTATAGTAACATTATCAACAATAAAAATCTCAATATACTGCTCTCCTGATGACACACAGCCCTAAAAACATCCTTCTGTCAGTTTCTGCAGTCTGAAAATTTCTCCTGCAATAAGAAGCAAATAAGTGTCACTTATTTGCATCTATATTTTTTAAAAAGCCTCCCAGGAAAAACATTGACTCGAAGACCATTTCACATCAGTGCCTACAATCGTGTTCCCACTTCAGTCTGTGATCAAACCCTACAGCAGCAGCAGCAGCTCTTGGAGCAGTTTCTTCTGTGAAACCAGAAACTCTTATTTGTCAGTTGATCGCCGTCTTACGTTTGTTTATTGAAATTCAAGCGTTTCATCTCAGAATTCAAGCTGCCCTCCCAGATTGGACTTTCTGCCCTCTGGACAGGATGCAGACCAGGTCATCTTAAAAAAGAAAAAAACAGCACCACAACATTTCTCCCCAACACACAGCGGTCGCTCAGCTCTAGTAAAAAAAGCCACGACACGTGTGAGCGTCACATCACAGCTCATCTGGTAAAACGCCGCCCTAGCTGTGGCTTTAACACAACACATGCTTTAAACACAACCATGTCCACCGACTGGACGAAGGTTCTTTTCACATTTTGTTGGTTTAGACTGGTCGATCAAAACTGTCTGATAAAATATTGTGCAGCTCCAAATAATTTCTGCCCTTATTTCCGTTTGTTTGTTTATTTATAAAATACCTACAAATGCCCCCGGGGCTACATGATGTTTACGGTTGTTCACAATAATCTTCTGGTTCCACACAGTTGGAACAGCAGGACAGATCTGTGGGTCTGGGCCCAGACTGGGTGGGGGTACAACTCCCATATGGGTTTCCAGAGATAATAGAAGAGAGGGACCAGTGAATAATAAGAGAAGACGTGAACTATTTAGCCAAATGAGAATAGATTAGTTCCACACACTGACCATAGTACTGCAGTATTACAGAGGAAGTACCACAGTGACATAGTAAAGATTTAGATTTATTTTTGTGGACAGACGTTTGCTTTTTAAAATGTAAATAACTATAACATAGTTATTAATAATAGTTAATAATAATAATGAATACAGCTACCTCTATTATTTAAAAAACTATTTTTAAATATTAGACAATAAAATGAACCATTGAAGTGACATGAGTTAGAAGCCACAAGGGGAAAAACTGAAATACCTGAAATAATTAAATTAAAATACAAATTTTCACGGAAAGTAGTGCGTTCCCGGGTCAAACGTAGAATGTAAACAACATATTTTCAATTATTTTATAATAAAAGATAAAAATATTAAATAAATGTATTGCTTTACCAGAAAAAATGTTAAATACATTGAAAATAAAGGTGAAGAAAATACTGTATTTGACAGAATAAACAGGATCTGGAATTGGTAAAACATTATTGTACTCTTCTTATTTGTGTGTACTGTACTGTGGTGTGTGTACTGTACTGTGATGTGTGTACTGTAGGCTGTGAGGGCAGCTGCCTGACGCCTCCACGGACCGAGGCCCACGGTGTTGGACTTCACTGCACACTGGACATGAACACCTGAACGCAGCAACTATTTCCATTCCCACTGACACAGCACAACACGACCGTCCTTAGCACCGATAGTTCCCCCAACATTTCCGCAGCCAACGGTACAACCACGGCAACGTTGCCGCATCCTCGCTCCGTTCCGGTCGTACCCGGACTCAGGTACGAGCCCGCGCCACTGCCGCAAAGTACCGCCGCATAGACGCCGTAGTTGGAGAAGTGTTTGTCTTACCTGCGTCCACCGACGGCGTTGGGCAGCGTGGACCACGACATGACGGGGACTCCCATCAACCAGGTGCAGAGGAAGTCCACGTCCAACCCACGACTCCTGAAACTGCCGTGTCTCCAGTCCGGAGCTGCTGAGGAGGTGAACGTACGCGCCCTCCACTCGTTTCATCTCCTTCTCAGCCTGCTCCCTCCCTCCTTCCTTCCTCTCCTCACCTCCTCCTTCTTCTCCTCCCCTCTTAAGCGGATCAACCAGGCTCTTCTTACAGACGTGTAGCCCACAGTCCAGTCTGCTGAGGGGGGACACACTGTATGTCCGTCAACATCAGGTCACTTTCACAAAAACACACCAGCAGCAGCACCTTCACGCAGGGGTCCGTTGCCAAAATGACGACACTGGTTGTGACGTCATCACAGCACGCACGTGTTTTTCTTTTGTTTCTCCTTTCTCACAGTCTGAAGAGTCAGGTTCAGTAAAAAACAGGTATTTTATTGGTGTGGAGGAATTTTTGACCTAGAGGGGAAAACAGAGAAAAATACTAATTAAAAATCTTTTTATTACCATCAACTGCAGACACACTGTATTAACGAAGGGAGTGCAATTGCCTTTGAATATCAGTCTTAACCAGGCATGGGTAAACTAAGGTCCGGGGGCCGGATGTGGTCCATTGAGTATCTCAATGCGGCCGACCAACCTTGTCCAAATTAAGTATTTTATCTATATTATCATTAAACTTCTGCTATTTTCCTGCAATGACTGTTTCCCCAGTAAATGGTATCATAAAAGGTAATAGAAATGTAGGATTCAAGGTTTGAAACCTGACTTTTACACACCATTTTTCTTGTTTACAAGGAATGATCAATCTCTCTGCTCTTGACTCGACAGCCGTGTTCAATTGTAGGAGCGATTGTGTCCCGCGAGTCATAAAGTTTGGTCACGCCTGGTCTAAACCAATACAAAAGAGTAACAACATTATTTAAATGTATTTTAAGACACACTATTATATATACTGTACATGTGAAAAAATCAAATAGATGCACCTATTGTTTATAAAAGATGAAAATCACTAGGCAAAAGTATTCCGACTTACGAGAAAGTTTTAGAAACTTTTAGCCATTTTTACCAAGCTATAAGGAAGAACCGAGTAATGATTGCTCATAAGAGCAATCATTACTCTTCACTCTTCTCCTGATCCCAGGTCGCCTCCAGATTTATCAAAACACAGGTCCTGATAGAGCTCCAAGGCTTGGACAAACATGAAATTTTTCCTCGGGTATGATAAAAACTAATAAAATATAAGCTGTTGCTTTCTGAGATTAAATTTATTGTTTTTTATTTATTTTTAATAAGTAGAATGTAATCGATGTATGGGCAGATGGACTAATGAGGACTGAACTGGTAGGTCAGGGCCACACTTTATATCTGAACAGCTTCCAACCCCCAACACTGGTGGAGAGGTTTCATCTAGGATAGCATCCTGCTCCATCACTAACTGGCTTGATTTGTGAGATAATTCAAATGTCTTCCTCTTCATGCCTTCGTGATAGTTTTAAAAGCCCTTGGCATTGAACGCCTCTCCTAAACAGTGACCTGCTCCAGATCTGGTTTGGAGGTGACCAGGTGGTGTCATAAGGAGGGAGACGAGGACAGGAGGTACATGACATTTCTGGTGCAGCATCAGTTGCAGCAGCAGATGACAATGCACCGCAGGGGACGTAGCTGTGCTGTAAACCCAACCCTCTCTCCGCCCCTCCCCTCCTGGCTTTCAAGCAGAGTTCGTCCAGCTCTAGTCAACATGATACTGTATCCTCGTGCTGCACCCTGGCACAATGCCTCCACCTTCACCTTTCATCCACCTGACCGTCCTGACCTGTGGTGTGACTGACTCCAGACAGGCCTCACACCTCTACCTCCACCCTCAGCCTCAGTATCTGTCCGTGTCCGTCCTGTCAGATTGTGTGCAGAGTGGAGTCCTAAAATAACCGGTGCAGCTCAGAGGATTGTCCTCATATCATGGCAATAGCACTGAGGCAGCAGGACGCACGCTGGGGACTTAGAGGAGGAGCAGGAGTCGAAGGAGGAGCAGGAGTTTCAATCTGACAAGTCATCTCTGACTTTTCACTGGAGAAAGTCTCAAAAACACTGCATTTACAGAAGCACTAAACCAACCTTGGTTGTTGAGAGCAGTTTCTATAAAGGTTAACAGACAAGGTCTGTAGGTCAGGTTCACAGACCATGTCAGTTAGTAATAGATCTCTGACAGAGGGAATTTGTGGATTTGGCTACAGTTTCATCATTTGGTTTTCCATAATGCATCCTTTTAGTATTTAACAGAATAGGCTCCTGTGGTCAATTTAGAGGCAGCGCCCTCTGCTGTCAGAGCTCTTTTAAAACAGAGTGCATGTCGGGATATGTGCTGAACAAACAGCTCCTGAGGCTTGAACTCAAGCTGTGACCCAGCTTTTACATAATGCACGGCCACAGTGGTGTTGTGTTCGGTACGTAAATGTCAGCCTCCCGCTCTCACACACGCACAGATTTCTTCGTGGCGTGTGTGTGCCCACATCTCGTCCTCATGGCCTGCCTCTGGATCTGTTAGATAACAGTTTAAGTCTTTTCTTCGTGCTGGCCTTGACTCTTCGCCTTAAGCTTTTGTGCTTCTCCAGTGGAGCGGCAGTGACGACTTAGTCAGTCATCAGGTCACGTGGCTGAGCAGTTGTTTCACAAATAAAACAAACCCACTTACACGGTTGGAAGACAAAGGTCAGCTGATCCCACAATGCACCTGCTCCAACTTCACCTTTGAATTCTTCTATGGTTGTTCTTGTCAAAGACCAGCCTTTTAGAGGAAAAAAAAGTTAAATTTGATAATATTGAAAAATAATAGTAGTCAATAGTCTAAAGTGTATGTGTCTGATAATAACTTTTTGCCTAAATTCCAATATTGCACCAAATCACTTAATTTCCAATATCCATCACATTTACTAATGTAGACCTGGTAATATTTTTCATTAATATGTGCTTACAGAGTTTGTATGAGTAAAATGTTTGTCAATTAGTATTATTATAAGTATTATTTAACTTATTGTACAAACTAAACTTCTAATACAGTGTATCGAACAGGCCAAAGCATGTAGATCCAAATAATGGTATTTAATCAAGGTGATGATGAAAAACTTAATCAAGAATAGTGATATTTACCCATATAGTACAGAATATGCTAATACTGGATGGTAATATCTATTGGTCAATTTTATCTTACACCCAGTCTTAAGTACTTTTTACAATATGCTGTTAACATGTGACAGTGTTCATATAATGCACTTAAAAAAGTATATACTGAACTATAACTTGGACAGATAATTTTAGGATAGTCATCTTTTATTGTGATTTATCAATGTTCCCTCCAGTGTTACTGTCAACAGGAACATGGCCTGGCTATAGTAGTTTTTTCAGTTTTATTTCCGGCTGTTTATGTTCTCTCGTTCGTGCCGCGTTTCCTCTCAGCTAAATATACTGTTTTAGCACAACGCCATAGTTTCTACTTGTATTGAATACTCACGCATGCGCAGTGCCATTGCCGATGGGAACAGGAAGGGACGTCCGCAGGTATTGTAATAATTTGCTACTTTGGTGACTTTCACCCGAGGATATGAGATAACGTTCTCACTTATTAACAATAGAATAGAACTTACGTTAAACGTTGTATGTAGCATTGGCGCCTCACTAGGTCTGCTTTCTTTCTTAGAAAACCCAAATTTGACTAAATTGGCGCCCATAGCGGTAGATCCCGCCTACTTTCAGGTTTTAAACCAATCATATTCGCTCGTCTGAAACACTCATCTTCATTGGTTTCTGATAGACTTCACTCACGACGGCTCGACTGTGAATCCAGTCCACAGGAGGGTGTTAGGACTGCACACTGCTACCTTCTGTCCATTTGTCGGTACCGACCATAAAAAGATCGAGTTTTTAAAGCAAACACAGAATATTCCACACATTTTTATAGGAAAATATTTTAAAGTATTTTCTTTTATCGTTACACACAGTTTGAGTTTCTTACAGTAACGATGAAGTGTAAAAATCTAAAAACATGATCATTTACAATATCCAGGTTAATGACTTGATGACTACATTTGTCTTTAAAATATCCACTGTGTCCATCCTTGTGTCTATTAAAGAGAATCTGAGCCTCTTAAATTCGTCCACCTCCAGCTCTGCCTCTTGTCTTCTACCTCTTGGTATTGTCTCTCAACCATCCATCATGGCTGGTCTCACAGGCATCCTGCCAACACATATTTACAGCTGCAAAGTTAGGTCCCATGGTGTAGCACGTCTGCCTCCAAAACAGAGGGACTCGAGAGTCACAGGAACCACAACTGCTGCTGTTTACACATTATTTCCCAAATCGGGATTCATAAATTTAACTATCGTTCATTTCTTCTTCTGTAGCCTCTTCTTTTTAACATCTGTCGTTGTTTCCTCCCAGCAAAGATCTGTTTTCTTTGGCCTCCCCTGTCCTTTTGCTGTCTTCATCTTCGGTACTTTGCTTTTGTCACTCGCTTTTCCATTTCCCTCCTCATGTTTTGGCTGCCTCAAAACCTGTGGTTCCTTGAGCTGTTGGAACTTCTTCAGGTCAGCGCAGAACAAAACCTTAAGAGAGCAGAGACAGTGGTGAGATCTACGAACAGAACAAAACAAAACTAACCAACTATTGTTAGTCCAGTACTGACCGACTGGGTCCAACCGGCGTACGGACCCCACAGTTTCCTAAAAAAATCCCCTGTAATTGAAACAGATTTGAGAGTGATGAATGAATGTGAGATGAATGTGGTCACAGACCAGAGGATGAACACTGACCAATCTGTCTGTGGAGTTTGTCTGTGATGGTCTTCTGTCTGTCGCTGGATGTGAACTGGTAGTCACGCTTGGCAATCTGCCACACGTGAGTGTCAACCGGCACAGCCTCAGCTTTATCCAGGGACATCAGACAAACACAGTCTGCCACCTAGTGGTGAGAGACAGCAATTGTTAGCACAACTGTATTGACATGGATTTATTCCTGTTTTGCTGGGCTGTCAAAGTCCTCTATACACTCACTTTTATTATGGGATGTACAGACAACCTTACCTTGGTGCCAACACCAGGGAGAGTCCGCAGAGCATCACGGGCCTCTTGATATGGGACGCTGCGCAATCCTTGGAGCCAGTCAGTTCCATAGGAGTCCAGGATCTTCTTGGCACTCTGCTGAAGGAACTGAGCCCTATATCCAAACCCAAGGTCCCTCAGACGGGACTCTACGCTGCCCTCTGCAGAGCAACATACAGATGAAAATCAAAAAATGTCTAATCATTTCTCAAAATAATGAATAAAGCTCTGTCTAATCTAATCAAGTCTGATCTGATCTGATTGGGAGTTCTAGAAAAGGAAAACCTACCTGCCAGAGCGGTCAGTGAAGGGAAGTCATAATAGGTGGTCTGGTCCAGCTGGTCCAGGGGGGAACCCAGAGCTTGGCACAACCGCTCAACCATGCCAGTGATTCGAGAGATGTGGTTGTTGGAGCTGCAAATGAAGGAAAACAGGCATTCTGTGGGCTCCTGGCGCAACATCCTCACTCCTAAAGACGAGAAAACCAACTGAGGTGAGTGAACTCCTTCATACAGCCTCCTTCCACAGTCTCCACCACTCAGAACAGTTGATCCATTCAGCATTACACTCCTCACGCAGTCCCTCCACTTTGAAGTCTTCTATCTTTACAACAGGACACCTAACAACTGTTGGACTATTTTCATGTCCTGCACCAATCCAACATACTTTTCTGCCACTCCTGGCTTCTTTATACAAAACCACAATTCTTCTGAACTTCTGTGTGCTGCTCCATACACATACCCAAGTTAGATATTGTATCTGTGGTACTCTTTCTAGCATAAAGCCATAGAGAATATAAAAAAACTCTGTTCTGACAAAACAACTTTGTATTATTAATGAGTTTTGATGAAGACATTTACAGGATCTCAATGTACTAATTTCACCAGTGTACACTGACCTGTAAAGACATTAGAAATGTCCCTAAAGTGGGGGTCTGCTGCAGCCCACTCAGCGTACAGAGTCTCCAGCTTCACATTCAACTGGAAGTAGTCTCTGAGCAGCTGCTCTTCATCCTCTGTCTCCTTCACACACTCTTGGAGGTTCTGTTCGCCGGTTCCCCTCCTCCCTCCGTCATACACGTGGTACCACAGAGTGTCATCTGTTTGGGTCAAGGTCCACACTCGTCCCCTCATCACCCCAGTCCAGTGCCCGTCCGCCGTCTCTTTCCAGCTGTTGGTTTAATTCGAGTTAATGGACGGGTAGACATCCTCACTAAAATCACATCAACATTTGAGTTTAACTCTGAAAATCCTACCGGAATGACTGTCCACAGGCGAGCGTCAAATCTAGACGCAGCTCAGACTTAGCACACGTTAGGGACTTCCACGAATGAGTTCCTGAACAAAGTACTGCATGTTTGGCCATCGATGCTAGCCTACGGTTCTTAGCACTGGCACGCAACAAAAACTTACTGACTAAAATCGTTGATGAATGCCGAAACATTCACTTATTGGTTATGTATTTCGCTGCTCGGTTGCAGCCTCGTTGTAAATACGCTCAGTATTGACAAACAGCTTTCACAGAGTTTACATCAGCGAGATGGACAACCAAAACATTACCTGAGTTCACGCTCACATATTGTCAGACACATTTGGTTAAAAATGTGATTTAAAAACACACTATATTAAATTTAAGATGTAATTTAAGTACAATGAAATGATTTCATCAATTTAAATCGCCAGACAATGCGATAAAAATACCTGTAACTCTGCTAAGTATCGATAGCTTTCGCGGTGTTTACGTAAGAATGGACAACCAAAACTTTACCTGGATTTACGAGCACATATCCATTTGGTAAAGAATTCACTATTGACTTACAGCTTACTTACATTTAGATATATTACAAAATATACAGTAATGTAAAATGTGTTTTTAAATTGTTATCCCAGTGTCAGGTAATGAAATACATGCATGTGCGTGTGTACATTGCCGGGTGCCTTCAGCTGTCAAACCAGTGATGCTACAATGAATGCTATCACCTTGTATATCTGTTGTCATAAACTTTTTGTTGACCAGAGTGTTGTAACTTAATATCACCCCCATTATTATCAACTCATACGTGTAAATTAATATTTATCCAACGTTTGTAGGAGCTGTAAAACTGATGCAACGTTACGATTTCCGGAAGCGCGTGCCTCGTTGTGTCGTGCTGTAGCCGACTAGTTTGCCGGTCTCTGGAGGCGGGAGTTATGTAGGAAAACAGTTAGCCATTGGGTTCTGCCTGTGATGGTAGCGGTTTCTCATTGGTTCATATTTTGGGAGTCTTTATTGAGGGTGTACAGGAAGTTGCGCGATGAACTAGACTCTTTTCCAGACGGCGAGTGTGCGAGTAGTGTGTTTCAGTGGAGTCGGCGGTGTAACGGGGGAAAATGTCGGACGTGTTGACACTTTTTACCTCCATAGGTCTCAGCGAGCAGAAGGCGAAGGAGACGCTGAAGAATGAGGCGCTCAGTTCCGCCCTGAAGGACGCGGTGTTACAGGTGAGACGTCGATACGTGTCTATGTTAGGGACCACTTTGACTTTGATGTCATTTACTCCGTTTATTTTCTTCTTTTTCCACTTAGTTTATTTAGTTTATTATTTCCCCAATACAGTGTCTGTTCTCGGGTAAGAAGCGTATTCTCAGAAATGCACAGAATAATCTTTTTTTCCCATGAAAATACGAATAAGCTTCTTTTTCCAGGAAAAATAACATCTTACCCTTTAACACCCCACATGTAAACAAATACGGCAGTTTTAATTGGACCATATTTTTTAACCAGTTTCATTTTACACTCTTGTATTTTTTCAGTAATAGAATTGTGTCTGGGTAGAAGTTGTTTCAATTAAATGTAAAATTTAGGTAAATACTCAAATATACAGTACAAATCTCCCCTGAGGAAAGATTAAATAAGGTTTAATCAGTTTGTGTATGGTAATTTATATAGCTCACGTCATAATTACTCACATAATCTGCGATGTGATGAAAACATTAAGGAGGAAGTCTTTCTCTTTGCTGCCTCACAAAGTGTAACACCCTGAAAAAGTAAAAACAAAACTATCTATCGAAACCATCCCTTTAACATGTTGATCATCTACATCTGTTAGGCCCAGAAAGTCCAAGGAGCCTCTGGGGTGGACAAAGCCGTTGGTACTCTCCTGTACAGCATGGCGTCTCGCCTTAAAGACACCAAACGTGTGGTCTTTCTGGCAGAGTGCATCGCCCGGCGTAAAATCTGCACTGAGCTGCAGCTAGCAGGTAACTTCTGGTCCAAACACTGAGAACTCAACAGGATAATCTGAAGAAAGTGACAAATGCAGGAGGTGGTCCCTCATGTGTAGACCACCTCTACAGATGGTCCAGAATGCAACGGCACGCCTCATCCTCAGTCAGCTTAGAAGGCCACATTTCGGCCCTTTTCCCCAAGCTACACTGGATACACATAACTGCTAGCCTACATAGGTCTTAATGCAGAGATGTCAAACTTAAGTTCACAGTGGGCCAAAATGAAGAAGTGGCATCAAGTCAGGGACCAAAATTAATATATATTGAAAAAATAACTGTAAATGTCCCTTCTCTAGATATTAAACAGTCTTTTTACATGAAAACATTGAATCTGGAACAGCCAAAACAAAAAAAGAGCATAGATCAAAGTAGTACTACAAATTCTGCCAGTACCTAAGCGCTCTCCAACTTACTGAAATGCTCTTATAAAGCCTAATGTTGCCTTGTGATGCCTTGCTCGTCCCAACACCAGAACAAAGACATCTCAGTTCTTATTCAATCCTCTAACATGAACTACCAAAACAGGAAAGTCCACCATCATCTTCAAGAAACTCTTGAAGACCCAGCTCCTCAGAGAGTACCACCTAACAAGTACTCTTCTGAGCTCCTAAAACCTCCTTCAGTACTTACAAGAAGTTCCTACTTGTTTTTTTACGTAAACTGATTGTCTATTCTCAACTTGTGAGTTGTTGATATAAGCGTCTACTACATCCATAAATGTTTCTCTAATGTTTTGTTCCATCTCTGTGCAGCTGCTCTGGAGTTTCTCAAAAGCCATCCTGAAGATCCAGTTGACCAGAAGGCCTTTGAAGAAGCCTGCGGGGTGGGCGTGGTCACCACCCCGGAGCAAATTGAAGAAGCTGTAAGTGAACAAGCCCCCACTGGTCAAAAGTATGTGCTTGTACTCGCTCTGCCACTTATGGTGACGCTGGAATGTGGTGCAGGTGGAGCAGGTGATTAAGAAGCACAAGGACGGTCTGCTGAAGGATCGATACCACTTCAATATGGGGCTCCTCATGGGTACGTTCCCCTCTGTTCCTGTCCACACTGGAGATGGTTGCTCTGTCATGTGGTCCAGGGTGTGAACCTGATCCCGCTGTGGACACAGTGGACAGTTGTTCGGTATAGTTGAAATTCCAGCACTGCCTCAGGATAACTAAATTTTTTCACACACACTTACCATGAGCTGTCTACAGCCGCCTAAAGGAGCAGTTTGTGTTTTTTTTCTCTAGTGTCAATCCTTTGACAAAATGTCGTAGACCAGTTAAAAAAAATTCAAAGTCAATCGCTGTGATTCCTATTCTCCCAGCTGTGGAATGACCAGATATCAAAACACAAGGAATTCTGGTTGGGGCTGTTCTATGGTTCCTAATAACTTCACTAGAATGGACCATATACCATTATGGGTGGTACCATATAAAAAGCTAAAAATTCCCTTTAAGGTGATACTTTACATTAGCAATTTAGACAATTATAGTTGTTTTTGAAGCATAATTGTGTAGTCTTTCATATGGATCCAGATCCAACTATAGACCATAGAACCTTACTGATTCAACAATGGCTGCAGAGCTCTTTTATTGAAGTAACATTCATTATAAACAGTAGGACACAAGATGAGTGAAAATCAAACCCAAGTCTCTCTGTCACTGAAACGGTATCTGAAAATACAGGTGCAACTTCCTAGAATTTTAATGAAGTTTAACTGGAGCACTTTATATTTATGAGGCTTTGGTTCTTGTCACAGGTGAAGCCCGTGCTGCCCTCAAGTGGGCTGATGGGAAAGTGATCAAGAACGAGGTGGACATGCAGGTGAGTTGTTCACCTTTTCCTCAGAGTACTTGGTGTCAATGTTGATGTTGTCATTGTTGGCCATATTGTCATTGTCGTTGTTTTCTTCCTTGATGTTTTCTCCATTAACTCAGTAATAGAGACTTCATTAATGCTGATGTTCGTCTACAGGTGCTGCATCTCCTGGGACCAAAGACTGAGGCAGACCTGGAGAAGAAAGCTAAGGTAAAAAATGTATTAATTTAATATAACATTCAGTAACAGGATGTGGGTAATTGACAGAGAGGAGGAAATGTTGGTAAACGTCAGAGTGAAACTCAGAGTTTACTGATAGTTCACTTCACTTCACTGTGATCATGTGATTCTGTTTGTCATGATGAAGTGTAACTGTTACATTGACAGACCAGAGGTCAGTCAGGAATCAGCGGCTCCTGAATGAACTGTCTAGGTTTATGACTCTAACTTAGTCTACACCCTTGATAACCACTGGCTTATCAAAGGTGTAGACACATTTACAGGGTTGTTTGTCTCTTCAAGGGCTCAGAGTTATTGTGGGAGTAGGAAGCAGATTAATTTCACTTTCACTTTTACACTTTTATGTGCCAAGATAAGACTGAGACACTAAGAAGTACAGTGACCCTTCTGCTGTTGCAAAAGATAAAAATGTCAATGTAAAGTCCAGATAGTTCTTCTATTAATTATTATTTCCAAATATACTTACCCCTCACTAAATAGTAGCCGATGGATGAGGGGAGATGCTGAGAGATGCTGTGATGCCAATCAGAGAGAAGAATAGAAGAGCAGAGAGAATTAGACCAGTGGGGGGCGACATTAACAGTACAGTTCCCTCAAATGGAAGACTATAGAGATGGAAGTACTTTATAAAGTATAAATACATGTTACTGCAGTTATTATTTATTATTATTTTTTCAGGTTATAGGTATTGCTTATTGCTATGTAATAAAACAAATTTTAATTTATCAGGTTAAGAAACTCAGAGACCATAGACATAAAATGCTACTTAAATTGCCCTGCCAAGTCAAACTGCCTTTGTAATACAGTACACACTGTATTAGCCAATAGTAAGCCGTGTATAGTCAGGTCTAAGTGATCCAAAAAGGAACTGATCTGAAGTTACACATGAAGACTTTTAGTAATTTGGAAATTTTAGAAATTTCCAAACTTCTATGTGAGGAGTCAAACATTTCCAGAGATCAGATTAAAAGAGACAACAGTTAACTGAAAAGTAAAACTAACCATGAATAGGTCACTGTTGAGTTTCACTGTTCAATTCTCTTTCAGGCTCCAAAAGTTAAAGCTGCTGAAAATAATGTGAAGACCAAGAAGGAGGAGGTGGAGCTGAATGGTGAGGAGTAGGAGGACGGGCAGGCGATGACCTTCTTACTCTAACTGCTCTGTGTTTCTAATCCATGTCCTTGTATCTGATTTGTTCAGGTATTGCAACCTCTGTGGAGGGAATGTCTCTGATGGAGCAGCTAAGAGGAGAAGCTCTCAAGTTCCACAAACCAGGTGAGAACATGAGCTTGGCTAATGGTTGGAACTGCAGCATTCCATGATCAGTCAAAACTGATCTGATGATCTGTTTCCAGGAGAGAACTATAAAACTGAGGGTTATGTGGTGACACCCAACACCATGTCTCTGCTGAAGAAGCACATGGACTTCACCGGTGGACAGGTAACACCTATATCACTATATATGATATCACTACTCTGATATTACTACTCTGCTAATATCATCTGAACAATATTGCCGACCCGATATAAGCATGATAATAAAAATTGTTATTTTTTTTACAATAATTAAAAATCCCTTAAGCCGTGCATTTTTTCCCAAAATGATGTGCAACATAGAATAACAGTTGCATATTAAAGCGTAAATCACTAGATGGCAGCATTGCAGCTAATGTAATTGATCTCAGGTTAAGTCCACGTTAACAACAGACCTACCTATCGAAATATATATACATTTTATATGGGTTATATTTACATTTATTGTTGTCGTTATTGTGTTTTTTCAGGTCCGTACCAGATTCCCCCCCGAGCCAAATGGTATCCTTCACATCGGACATGCAAAAGCCATTAACTTCAACTTTGGTTACGCCAAGGTATGGTCAGGTCCACCTAGCATCTTCACATTAACAGTTACGTTTTTTTGTTTTATCTGAACCTGTTGTCCTTCTCTAGGCTAACAAAGGCATTTGTTACCTGAGATATGATGACACCAACCCTGAGAAGGAGGAGGAAAAATACTTCACTGGCATCAGGGACATGGTGGAGTGGCTGGGTGAGGGCCTGGCTCCTTATTTTTGTTCATGAAAGGGGCAATGGATGTAACCTGAGTTCTTTTTTTACTTTTTTGATAATATAGTTTTGGTCACAATATGATTTTTATTAATATTTGTTCCAACTAGTTGTATATATTTATATATATATGATAAACATATGAGAATTGTCACGCATTTGTATACATTTTAAACCCATTTACAATGTTCTATCTCTCAAGTGGTAAATACGGGAACACAGCAGCTGACGGCTATGTTTTCTTCTGTCAAGGCTACACACCGTATGAAGTGACTCACGCCTCCGACAACTTCCAGCAGCTGTACGACCTGGCCGTGGATCTCATTCGCAGGTGAGTTCCGGACTATTTTTTAGTTCCAAACCAGGCATTAAGTTCCTCTTTTGGTTCATCCATTGGTTCCCATCCCTCCCAGGGGTCACGCCTACGTCTGCCACCAGAAGGGGGAGGAGCTAAAGGGCCACAATGTAACAACCTCACCTTGGAGAGACCGACCGATCGAGGAGTCTGTGGTTCTGTTTGAGAGGATGAAGAATGGCTTGTTCTCCGAGGGTGAGGCCACGCTTAGAATGAAGATGGTGATGGAAGACGGCAAGATGGACCCTGTGGCCTACAGGATCAAGTACACGCCCCATCACCGGACAGGAGACCAATGGTAGGAAGGGATGGTTGTAGAGCAGTGGTTGTCAAATAGTCTGGCAATTCACAGTTCACAGCTCAGGATTGGTGTTTTTATACTGAGTTTACACCCGGCTTAACTGTACTGTGAAAGTCAATTCAGTAACTTGTTCTGTTATTATTAGAAATTATACATATATATGATATATACAGTATATATGTACATATGTATGTATATATATATATATATATATATATATATACGTGTGTGTGTGTTTATGTATATATATATATATACATATATATATATATAAGAGTCACAGTTGTAGAAGATACTGTGAGGTCAGTGTGATTGTTGTCTATACACCATCTGTTCACTGCCCTGCTGTCCACTCTTCTCTCATCAGGTGTATCTACCCCACATACGACTACACCCACTGTCTGTGCGACTCCATCGAAAACATCTCCCACTCCCTCTGCACCAAAGAATTTCAGGCCAGGTACTGACCAAGGCTGAACTCCAGAGAGAGCAGTCCGACAAAGACGAGGCCTCGTCTTCGTTTCTGATGGGTGCGATGATTTTATGACTCTCTGTATCTCTCTCCATGTGACAGACGCTCGTCATATTACTGGCTGTGCAACGCCCTGGACCTGTACTGCCCCGTCCAGTGGGAGTATGGCCGCCTGAACCTCACCTACACTGTGGTGTCCAAGAGGAAGATCATCAAACTGGTGGAGACTGGTGTGGTCAGGTGAGATCACCATATACAGTGAGCCCCAACCTATAAGTTCATAGCTGCCAGTGTTAGTCCATCTGCTCCAATCGCCATTGCATTTTCCTGATTAAAAATAACTAAAAAACTATTAATTCATTCCAGCCACAATAATATACTTATGCATTATTATTAAGGAATGACATTAAAATTCTGGGGAGCGAGAGAGACAGGGGAAAAAAGTAAAAAGACAGTTATATTTTATTATTTATTATTATACCTGAGGAAAGATTTGAGGCTTGCAGCGCTATTTCAACCCCATGCTCTGATAAATCAGATGGAGGAGACGTCTGATTTTCCTCCTCTGAAGGCACTCATTCTGAGGGATTTGCAGTGGCTGTCAGAGATATAACAATGTTAATATTAAAATGATGGAAAAAGTTACTTGCTTGTAGATCGGAATAATGGTTGGTCGATAGCTCTTAGCTGTCAGGTCGGAGCCCGAGTGTATAATAAAAAATATAATATTTATCTATTACATACAGGGACTGGGATGATCCTCGACTCTTCACTCTGACTGCACTGAGGAGACGAGGGTTCCCCCCAGAGGCCATCAACAACTTCTGTGCACGCGTGAGCAGAACGATGATTCAGAGGTTGAATACCAACAGATAGATAGCATTATTGTTCAACGGAGTTTCACGTCTTTGCTCAGGTCGGAGTCACGGTGTCCCAGACGACCACAGAGCCCCACCTGCTGGAGTCTTGTGTGAGAGAAGTGTTGAATGAAACTGCGCCCAGAGCCATGGCTGTGCTGGAGCCTCTGAAGGTCACCATCGTCAACCTCCCTGAAGGAACCCAGGTTTGAACGACACTACAATCTGAGCGGCCAGAGCCATCTGAAGATCAGGACGACCCTGATTTATTTATTTTTTGGTCTCTCCCCTCAGTCGGAGCTCAAGGTTCCAGACTTCCCAGCCACTGAGTCTAGGGGCAGCCACACGGTTCCATTTTCTCGCACGATCTTCATCGAACAGAGCGATTTCAGAGAGGTCAGGGAAGAGTGAGTGAATCTTGAAAAAAAAAAGTAATAGAACAGCGTGATGATGGACTCTGTGTGGTTTTCAGGTGATGGAGAAGGGCTACAAGCGTCTGACCCCAGAACAGCCGGTTGGTCTGAGGCACGCTGGGTACGTCATCTCTGTGAAGAAGGTCATTAAGGTGAGACCAGTTCAGGGAATTTTGTTTTTTAAGAATCCAGAATTGCTCCTCCAAATTTTTTTTTTGTTGTTTTATCATTTCATTTTCTGTCTGTATTAATTTTATAATTTCACAAAAACAAATGTGTATTTGAATTTTGCAGTCCCTTCAATTTCACTATTTTTTATGACAGGATGCTCAGGGCAAAGTGGTAGAACTGGAGGTGACCTGCTCCAGTTCTGACACAGCAGAAAAACCAAAGGCCTTTATCCACTGGGTCAGTCAGCCGGTGGAGTGTGAAGTTCGTCTTTATGAGCGGCTGTAAGTCACAAAAGTTTGCTTCTTTAAATAGTCATGTTTAAGACACATAATTTATAAAGAATAATTATAATTCAACTAATTCACTCCTCCCACCACTAATTCCCTTGGTACAGAGGCTGGTACTGATCCTTAGGTCTGTTGGTCACGCATTGCAAGATCAGTTTTTCTAAATGACTTCATTTCAAAATAATCCAGTCATATCCCTGTACATTATCATTCAAAGATAATCTGTCAATGTTTATTGATACCAACAGTAGAAAGTCTAAACAATATAGACAACTCAGAAAATGTACGCTTTTTTTAAATTATCACTGAGCAAATTTTGCCAGATTTTCTTCAAGATACATCATGTTAGAATTGGTCCGCTGAGATCTTTCTCCAGTCCTGTCCGAGGTCAGCCATCAGCTCAAATAGAAGTTTGTCAAATAAAGATATAAAACACAACCCAACCAAGGTCAC
>JAFBJS010055197.1:15022-63885 GCA_016785265.1 Paraplagusia blochii | reverse complement strand
GTGGTAGAACTGGAGGTGACCTGCTCCAGTTCTGACACAGCAGAAAAACCAAAGGCCTTTATCCACTGGGTCAGTCAGCCGGTGGAGTGTGAAGTTCGTCTTTATGAACGGCTGTAAGTCACAAAAGTCTAATTAACTAAATTATCACTGAGCAAATTTTGCCAGATTTTCTTCAAGATATATCATGTTAGAACAGGTCCGCTGAGATCTCTCTCCAGTCCTGTCCGAGGTCAGCCATCAGCTCAAATAGAAGTTTGTCAAATAAAAATATAAAACAAAACCCAACCGAGGTCACAATGATTGCAGTGGATTACAAGCAGCAGATGCTTATAACGATATCTATCTTTTTATCCTTTCCTTTCTAAATGTCATAGCTGAGGACAAATATGTTGTTTGTCCAAAACTTTGAGCTCTGTTAGCACTTTCAAAAAGAGGAATCTGATCTGAGTCTCTATGTATTAGTCTCTTTATATTTTATTTTGATATTATGTTTATTTGGGCCATTTTTCACCAGATTTTTGCACAAACACCCAGAGGACACATCCGAAGTCCCCAACGGTTTCCTGAGCGACATCAACCCCGTGAGTGACTTTGACTGAAAGACGTTGACAGCTGATGATCCCGTTGGATATATTTTGGTGTTTGACCTGTTTGTTGATGAATTCCCTGTAGGAATCCCTGCATGTGATCAGCAGTGCCTTAGTGGACGTCTCAGTGAAAGGTGCCAAGAGCCTGGACAAGTTCCAGTTTGAAAGACTGGGCTACTTCTCTGTGGACCCCGACAGCACCGCAGACAAGGTACGGCCCTGGACGACGCCCACTTTTTCAATAATTTATACGTCAGAGAATGAACCAATCAGCCCTGACCATGTTTGTTTCCTTTCTGTCGGGCAGTTGGTCTTCAACAGGACAGTCACCCTGAAGGAAGATCCTGGGAAGATCTGATTTGCTAAAGACAACAGACACAAGCTGTTACCCACACCCCCAAGAGTGAAATCATCATCGTGGATTAAACCTCAGGCTGACGACTACAGGCCCCATGTTCAGTGAAGATTGACTGTGCCGGGACACAAACTCAAAACAACGTTGACATCATCCTGATCATTTCTAAAGAGATCTGTTCCCGCACTGCATTATTCATGAGTTTAGAGACTCACAGGGGTATTCAAATATGTGGGGCGGGGGCTGATGGCACATACAGGAGGCAGATTGTTATCAAAACAACTCAGGTCGTCACATCTGCTCTTCACTGTAACAAATATGCAACTCGGATCACTGTTTAATGAAGACCAACCTAGTGTTTGTACCATATTTAATCATGCTGTAGGTGGCGTTGCACAGAGTAACGCTCTGACGGACTCTTGGTTTGTGACAGCTAATGTATCTTTGCCAAATGAGTTCTTTCTCTGACACTCAGAGGACGAACGTGTCCTTTTTAACAAGAAAAAAATAAATGTGTTGAAATAAAATGTTTCTGGTTTAATCTAAAAAAGAAGAATCGGGGGCAAGAAAGAGATGGATGTTGAGGAGGATCTGTTTCAAAGTCTGTTTTAACTGAGGCTGAGGGGAGGTGCTCGGTAAATTCTGTTAGCAAGCTCCTCTTGTTGCATGTGCAAATATAGTGTATATAATATATATATGTGTGTGTATATATATATGTATTTAGATACTATATATATATACTGTATACATAAAAGTAAAATACGCACAGTAAAATTCAAATATGAGATTTATTCCACTTTTTTGGCACAAATAATTTACTTGGGAGCATAATCTTGAATTTTAGGGCAGTTCTGTTCCACTCAGAGGACGAACGTGTCCTTTTTAACAAGAAAAAAATAAATGTGTTGAAATAAAATGTTTCTGGTTTAATCTAAAAAAGAAGAATCGGGGGCAAGAAAGAGATGGATGTTGAGGAGGATCTGTTTCAAAGTCTGTTTTAACTGAGGCTGAGGGGAGGTGCTCGGTAAATTCTGTTAGCAAGCTCCTCTTGTTGCATGTGCAAATATAGTGTATATAATATATATATGTGTGTGTATATATATATAGATACTATATATATATATATATACTGTATACATAAAAGTAAAATACACACAGTAAAATTCAAATATGAGATTTATTCCACTTTTTTGGCACAAATAATTTACTTGGGAGCATAATCTTGAATTTTAGGGCAGTTCTGTTCTTACTCTATGAGTTACTTTGCTTTATTTTTTTCTTATTTATTATAAGTAATTGTTATTACAATGACGTATAACCTTTTCTCAGATTTGTAATTCCAAATGGAATAAAAGTAATTTATTGTTAATGTAAAACGCTACACATAATATACAGTAGGTGAAAGGGCAATGCACCAAAAGAAAATTGGACCAATCGCATGCAGACTGTGCGTGGAAATTAACCCTCAGCTGACCGGAGTTTTTTAAACACTAGTTTAATATTTGGTTCATTTGTCTCCGACCACCTTAAAAGATCCTGAAGAGCGTGAACCACTCGGAGAGCTTGTCTTTAGATAATAGGATTTTAAGGTGGACTGACAATCGACACGTCTCATCTGCAACTATTTAGTGTGAAGGGCTGCTTTAAGAGTCTGCCCGCTGGCTGTCACTTCTCTCGAGAATACGGGGCGTATCAACGCGAGATTGCCGCACAGCTACAAATCGCTTTCCCATTGGTCCGAAAGAACCATTCTAAGATGGCGCCCAGCGAAATATGATTGTTTATGAAAAAAAGGGAGAAAACTACAGTTATCCGTCTAGGGTAAACAACAATAACAAACCAGCCCCCGACACACGTTATATTGCTTCGTCTTCTTGTCGACTGGGAGAGGAACCTTCTGACGGGGCCAGGTTGCGCGACTCACTTGAGGAGAAGAGGTAGCTAACGCGCCTGCTAACACCAGAATGCTAACACCGAGATAACAAAACACTACGTGGCTAACGTCACCGCAAGGAAATAGCAGCTTCCATACAATTCCATTCTATAATATGCAGGTATCATAACTAAAAACTCATATTTTAAAAAACTTCAGCGTTTTTGCACTTTTCCACTTAACAGATAGGTCTTTGCAGTAAACACGCGGCTAGTTTACCTATGAAGCCCGGCGAGTTGTCAAGTAAATTAATCTAATTAAGTTGTTGGGTTGTGTATATTAACCAAACCAAACCACAGGAAACTAGCATGTGTTTTCCTTGCACTACTTTCCATCATGAGTGTGAATGCAGAAGTGAACGGGATTTGGAAAGTGACCGCGCTTTGTCCCTGCTTCATCCCCTTAGCGAGAATTAACCCTTTCCTATTACAACCCGCGTCTTGTCATTAAACGCAGAGCGGTCTTTAAACGTCTCATCCGAATAAAGTAGGTGTTTTTGGCTCGTCAAGTTTGCTGTTTTATACGTGAATAATCTGTTTAAATGAATCATTAAAGCCCACATTAAGAAGTGATTCACGTTCAAACATTAGGTGTAATATTTAATCGACAGTAAATAAACAAAATTGTCATGTTTATCGGTGCATATTTTTAGAAACACTTCAAAGAGCACTTTTTAATTACCTTTTGATATTAAATAGTTGTAGATAAAATAATAATTATATTTTTTAATTTAGAAAATCTCACACCAAACTTTTACAGTCTGGAATACATTATCAAATTAGTTTTTTTTTTCAATGTCTTTAATCTAGTGATGCAGAAAGGTAAATCGGGGATATTAGATTAGAATATATTTCAAACCCATGTCTGTTCGAGCTACCTATTCAGACTGCAGGTCTATTGTATATTATTGGCATTATCATGTTGTTGTTTTTATTTATTCCTTGGATTTTAGAGTTTATCTTTACCTATCTAGAAAATAATTTAAACTGTACAATAATAAATTAAATCAATTGTTTAAAAAAGGGGAAAAACAGTTTGGTTTTGTAATTATTACAATGAAAAGAGTCTGTTTGTTGTGATTGTGGACCTATTTAATATACATGTGAATGAATTATGGAGTGTAAAGAGTTAACAAGAGTGTAGTGTTGTAAAGGCATGAAATGGAGCGCAGTCATTGGTGGGTCTTTTTAAGTCCTTGTAATAATTATCAATTCACTCAAGTCTCTTAAGTCTCCTTTTTTTGTATTTTTTTTTGTCCATTCTGCAGACTGACCTCTTTATAAGGGGTCATCAAGGGTGGCCATGAATAACTCCCTGGAGGGGGCGGGCTCGTACGAGGAGCTGGTGAGGCAGAAAGCTCGGAGCATCCCTCAACATCGCATGAAGGAGTTTCTAGAGTCGTTGGCCAGTAAGGGCCCGGGGGCCTTGCAGGAGTTTAGCCAGCAGAGTGAAGACGCTACAACCACCACCACCACCGTGGTTTACCAGCAGGACTCCAACTGCATCTACACAGACAGCACCGAGGTGGCCGGGTCCTTGCTGGAGCTCGCCTGTCCAGTGAGTTTTTGTGCCGGCACTGATCAATTACTGTTCTGTGCTGAACAGTAAATTTACTGTGTGTTGCCTCGGTTCATTTTTAACAGGTTCAAGTGCAAGTCCAGCCTCAGCAGCAACATATACCTGATTCCACGTCTCAGCAACAGGTAGAGCAGAACGCACCTGAAGATGAGATCGTGCAGGTGAGAGATGCCTGATGCCAGAGTAGGGCAGATGAATTTCAGGAGGAGAAGGTAGACTTCAGAATGGAACATAGATCTGTTCAAGCTGTTGTAGAAACAGGTCACACTGTGAATACAGATAGTGGTGGGGAAAAAGGTTTGTAGACACTCCATTAGCCCAACTGGCTCCTAATGGCAGAACTACTTAATATTAATCCGATGGTGTGATGGTTTATTCGTTTTCTTTTATCCAGTTCTGAACAAAATATTCTGGTATTTGCTGACTTTGATACCGGCTGTGTTGAGCACTGACATTTTGAGACTGTCAAGAATATAATGTTAGTTTTTCTTGTGAACAATAAATTAGAAAATATATGATTTTATATGTACAGCCACATGTTTAGAAACATTTTGAGATTTTGTAAAATGTTAAGGTTGTCTGAAATTTTTTTTTCCACCACTGTACAGTGAGGCCCCCAGACGAACAACGAATAAAAAAAACTAATGCAATCCAGTATCCCCAAAATACACTAATGATTTATTACATTTATTTAACCAAAATAAATAGATACAAACAAAAATAGCTGTCAGTCATTTTCACGCATATTGGCCAACTATTTAAGACTCATAATATTATGTTCAATGACTATGTAATAACCTTATGTTTTTCAGTAATCAGCTCTTCTGGCTGATTTCACTAAAAAGCCAAACTTGTAACTTTGTAAACTTGTATGTCGTGGAGCAGGTATCTAGGAGCTCCACTGTGCCTGAAGTGTTTTTTTTTTCTTTTTTTGTGAAAAATCATCCTGTTTCTTTTTAATGTATAAGTAACAAAACTTCACCGACCACATATTTAGGTTCAGATTCAGGACCACCACCAGGCTCAGATGTTGGGCCAGGTTCTACAAGTGCCCTCAAGTTCACATCAACAGCTACAGGGAGTGACCACGGCACAGCTGATCCAGCCTGGAGATCTGACGGAGGAGCAGCAGCAACAGGTAGGCCTGAGGACTGTGGCGGCTGACACCTCTTTCGCTGCTGGAGTCAGTGTTGTTTGACCGCTTTTGTGTTTCAGCTTCAAGCTCAGCTCGTCGCAGCTGTAGCCGGAGGACAGCAGATCCAGATCCAGACCGTTGGTGCCCTGTCCCCCACTCAGCAGCTAGCAACCACAGTCGCAACCACCCAGGGGGCTGGGGTCCTGCAACCAGCTAAGAAGCGTAAGGTGGACATGCCAATCACAGTGTCCTACGCACTCCCCGGCCAGCAGGTGGCGACAGTACTGGCCATCCCTCAGGGACAGGGCCAGCAACAGAGTTACCTGTCTCTGCGGCCAGACCTCCTGACGGTCGACAGTTCTCATCTGTACAGCGCCACCGGCACCATCACCAGTCCCACGGGGGAAACCTGGACGATTCCGGTGTATTCTGCTCCTGCTGCCTCTGGTGGCCGGGAACAGGTGACACATATTGCCATCCCCCAAGAAGCCTATGGAACAGTGCAGGTGGCTGGGGCAAACACTACAACAGTCAACACCCTCCAAACACAGTCTGTGACTGTTGACAACGAGAAGCTGAAGAACCCCCTCAGTCAGAATCTGACGGCACAGACCCTCTCTGGCATTACAAGCTCTGGAGGACTGGGGGGGCAGGAAGAAGTGGTGCACACCCTGGCTGCCAACACGCTGTTTCCTGCCCAGCTGATGAACGGGAACATCCACATCCCCGTGGCAGTGCAGGGTTACTCCAACACCACCCAGTCTCTCATCTGGGACCCGCAGCAGCAGGTGTTGCACACACAGGGCCTCACTGGGCAGGACGGGCAGCAGCTGCAGGTAAGAGACCTGTGTGTCCAGCTGTGGTCTGGTCCATGAACTGCGGTTCTGTGTTCACTCCCTTGGTCATGTCGATGTCGTCATTGTACTCTTAGGCCCAGGCCGTGGTCACGGAGGTGGACGGACAACAGCAGGTGCAGGTGCAGGAACTGCTGCTGCCAGCGACACTGAAGCCAGAAGAAGGACTTGATGTCTGGAGACTTTGGGCTCAGAGAAAAAATGCTGAGATGGACAAATCAGAGAACAACAAATTGGCTCCGATTGGCCGTAAGTCAGACCATTATCTGGTTCAGTTGGGTTTCACTATGACATTTCATGGGACAGATGTTGTCACCTGGTCTGAAGTAGAGGGGTTATTTATACTGGGTCAACAATACGATATATTGTGATACTATTATTGGAACATTGACGTTTAAGTTTTATTTAAGGCTGCTGATATTAACATTTTCCTAATATCCAACATGGGCTTTGCTTTGGCCCAGAGTCAGTATCTCTGTCATAGGTGTGAAGCGAGGGTTCACCTCCAGGGCAAGTTCAGAGTGTCAGCTAAGGTAGAGATCAAGTTTTAAAGAAAGGGTGTGAGGCCATGATGGATGGATTAGAGACACTAGGAGTAGACAGGAGGCAGAGCTGGAGGTGGAGGAGTTAAAGAGGCTGAGATTCTCTTTAGGAGAGACAAGGATGGACAGGATCAGGAATGAGGTGATTAGAGGGACAACACAGACAGGAAGGTTTGGAGAAAAAGCTAGAGAAGACAGATTGAGATGGCTTGGACATGTTCAGGGGAGAGACAATGGAGACATTTGTAGAAGAATGATTCTAGAGATGGAGCTACCAGGTAGGAGACAAAGAGGAGATTGATGGATGCTGTGAGGGAGGACATGGAGGTTGTTGGAGTCCAAAGACTAAAGGAGTAGAAGAAAAACATAATTATGCTAATGTCAGCTGACTGAATTCAGAAAGCTGCAGTTATTTTAACTCAGGGCTGTCTCCTGACTGACAGACCTGTCAAATGGATTGTAAGTCTGTGTGATTGTCCATCTCTTAATCTGACGGCCTATCTGTGTGTTTTCCAGGACGTCAAGTTTTGCGTTTCCAGGAGGACCTGGTTTCTTGTGCCGTGGCTGAGCTCTGCATGGGTCTCTCCCTGATGACCACTGAGGCTCGGGGCTTACAGGAGGAGACTTATGAGGCTGACGTCCTGTACTATGTGTTTCTGTGCATACAGAAGGTGAGCCAACTCCTCCAGCTCCCAATACTCATGGTATTGGTTCTGACACCTGGTCTCTTTCTGATCACGCTTTTTTGTCTCTCCACTCCTTCATTTCAGTATATGTTTGATAACGGACGCGTAGATGACATTTTCTCAGACCAGTACTACACCCGCTTCGGTCGCAGCCTGCACCTGATCCTGGAGCCTTGGAGACCGAGCGTTCACTCACTAGGTAAGGAAAACAGCATCAACCTCAAAGAGTGAAGTTTGTGTTTTTATTAAGTCCTTATGGTTTTATATGTGCGGCATAATGGTGTAATTCCTGGGTTGGGCAGCAGAGGGCGGTGTGGGGTCGGATACAATTATCCTGTCACCTGTAGCGTTTCCTCACCCAGCTTAGCTTCCCTGTGTCTCTCCGGTCTAACAGGTTATGTAATACCCAGTCACGTGACGGAGGAGATGCTGTGGGAATGTAAACAGCTGGGAGCTCATTCACCGTCAACACTGCTCACCACTCTGATGTTTTTCAACACCAAGTCAGTCCCACCACCTTCAGGCCTGTACGCAGTACTGCGTGTCGAGTGGCCTTCAGAAAAAAATCCAACGTCTATGTATATATTTTCTGTAGGTATTTTCACCTGAAGACAGTGGAGCAGCATCTGAAGGTGGGCTTTTCCAAAGTTCTCAGACACACTAGGAAGAGTTCCAACAACCCCAAAGACAAGACCACCAGCATCCGCTATCTCAAGTCCACGGAGAGGTTCGCGGGACAGAAGGGTGAGGAAAAACTGTTGAAGCTGATGCTACAGGGTTTGGGAAGAGGGGATTGGCCCAAACCCTGAGTATTTTTCCAACCCCTGTCTCACTGTGTAGGGGCTGCAGTGGTATACATTATAGCAGAACTGAGCAAACTAAGGCCCGGGGACAGGATGCGGTCCGTTTGGCGTTCTAATCCGGCCCACCAAACTTGTCCAAATTAGACTTTTAATTTATATTATCATTATTCTTCTACCTCTCCTCTGCAAAGCCAGTATTTCCCTTATAGGTAATTTCGAAGAGGCTGAAAGCATCTTGTCTTTATTCAATACTTTACTCATCATTTACCTTGGTTCAGGAAAATACTCAATCTTTCTGATCCTGATCTGGCCCGTGACTCATATTTTAGTACCAGCTGTGACCCGTGAGTCAAAATAACCCTGCTTTATAGCCTAGTTAGTTCTCCCACATTCACTACCAGCCTCCCGTACTCCCAGCTGCAGTTCAGTGTACACACTGCCAAATGGATTTGATACATAGCTGCAAGCTAGTCAACCTTTGGTGATGTATACTATTTTATCCAAAAAAGGGAATGTGTGTAAAATCATGTAGATGTGATCAGTTTTATTTGCCCCAGCAGGACTGAAGGGGAGACTTGTCTCCTCCTCTTAAAGCGCTCCCTCCAATTCTTTAGAGCTCAGGCTCTGATAGAGCTCCAAGTCTTAGACAAATGTGAAATTTCTCCTCAGCTGTGACATTAATTGATCAATTTAGTTCAGAGGCTCTACCCTACTGGTACTGAAGATCATGGAAATGCGACAGATGTCGCTATAAGGATGAGGTTGTAACATTCTTTGTGAATAATCGAGTAGGTGGAAGTGATAATACTGTGAATACTTATATATATAAATTACCTTCATATCAATTATCCTACATTAATAGTTAACTTTGCTTAAAAATATCTGCAGTCTTTTACCTTGATATATCTCGTGTGGGAGGGAGGGGAGAAGGCAGGGAGGGCAGATGGTTGCACTTGTTTGTCACCTTTTTTCAACCCTCATGAGTTTGTAGGTATGTTGTTGCAAATGCCCCTGACGATGTTCTCCTCTGTGTTCAGTGACAGACGACATGTACTCAGAGCAGCTGGAGGATCCAGACAACCCTCTGCGCTGTCCCATCAAACTCTACGACTTCTACCTCTTCAAATGGTAAAAAAAAAAAATCAACTTTTACAGAGATAACAATTTACCAAAGAGAAAATTGATTTTATTCAGTGGGTCCTGTGAAGCACAGCGTCTGCTTTTCACTAATATCCAGTCAGAACGACAAGTTTTTGTTGTCTTACTGCTGCTGCCACCACCGTGGGATATTAAATCTCCTCGTGTAATTGACATGCACGGTGGAGTAGATTCTGCTCTCTGCAGAAAGTCAACCTGAAAAAGCTCAGTTGCTAGGCAACAGACGAAAACACAGGTGCTGTGTAATAACTGCCCCCCTGTTTCTACTAGAGGTGAAATTCATTTATGTTCCTGTCTCCAAACTTCAACTAAATGCTGGCTGAATTATGTTTCTGTCTTTGCTGACATGTTGAAATGTCAACTCCTTTTTCCCAGCTATTGTTGAATCTGCAAAAATCTGACACTTTACTGTAGAGTCGTGCAAAGAAATAAACACCAACCACCACTACCTTCAGCACTGGGCAGAAGTCTTAGGTAGATGTTTACACTTCTGTTACACCCACTGTTACCACCAGGAGGAAATGGTCAGTACAGTGACCTCTGTTCTGTGGTCTGGTCAGCCAGATGTTACTAGAGCTGATGCTATGGCTATAAGGGTGGACTCAACTCGGTGTACAATTTAATTCAAATTGTACAATTTTATAATTATTTGTTTTGTGTTATTTATGTTGGATCGTCCCAACAAGAGACAGATCCAGTCTAGTTAAAGTCAAGGACCATGAAGGACGGTGAAAAAAAAAAACCATAATCCTTCATTGCCTTTGAACCAACCATCCAAACATTCATGTCTCTCTTCTGTTCTTAGTAGAAGTCAAAGCCATTAATCCCATTTTGGGTTGAATTGATATATTATAACCTGTTTTAGAATAAACAGTAACACAAGGTTCCGGTCTGAAAACTGAAAGCAATCAAATCAGGATAATGTTCCATGATCCACCTGGCTGAGTTTCTAAATTATCAGGATCCTTATGGTCATGAAAACCCTGAAAAGTTGGAAGTGTAAAATCCAAATTCCAGGCTTTATTTTCAAACCTTTTTTCAAATGTCAGGAAATATATCTTAGATTGAATCAGTTGTGTAAGTAAGATTAATGTGCCCTGATAAAATGTAGATTTCCACAGTCTGTCTTGAAACTTTGGTGTCTTGCTCAGTCTTTGCTCCTGGTCTTGTGCCCTGGGACTAGACATCTAGTAGAGACATTGACGAAAGTATCTAATTTTCCAGTCATATCACAGCATGACTGGAAAGTTTAGCTGTGTCAAGCTGTGGTTTTTAAAAGACAGCTACGAACAATGGTCGAGGGACACTGACCAAAGGTGTGACCGACGTTATTGCGGTAGTAAGACTTCTGACTTTTCAAATATGGGTGAAGCAATACTGTTGAGTCACTGAAGGGTGAAAAACACCAGGCTGTAGCTTCAGCTGCTCTCAACCCAGTACCAGTAGGTGATTTGATGAAAGCTGAAGGAGACATCCAGCAGAAATACCTCAGTTTCTACAGCAACAAAGCAGACAACTCTCAGGGTTTCTGCAAAAAAAATGTGCTTCAAAATATTATGGGCCATAAAATAATTCATTCACATTATTCAAGTAATCCAGTCATCATGCATCTCCAATATAAACCTGACTTGGTGTTAGGATTGTGTTAGTTGTCATTGGTGAAGTGGAGAGAGCAAATCATTTTTTGATAATCAAGGGTCAAAAGGTGTAAGAATCCTGCAAGAACAACTGAACTGAAGGTTCTGGCTTTCTCCCTTCTCTGCTTCTTCCAGTCCACAAAGTGCTAAAGGTCGTAGCGACACTTTCTACCTGACCCCGGAGCCTGTGGTGGCTCCCAACAGTCCCATCTGGTACTCCACGCAGCACATCCCACAGGAGCAGTTGGGCCAGATGCTGGCCCGCATCTTGGTGGTCCGTGAAATCCAGGATGCCTTCAGTCTGGAGAGTGTGCAGTAGCCCGAGGCTCAGAGGGAACAGACTATAATGTTGCTCCGACCTGTGGTCAATGGTTATTTTTCTGTCACTTGTCTTCTGTCTGATCACACCTTTCTGCACCCTGCATCTATCTATAGTCATTGTGTGTGGAGATACCAGATGGTCATGGTTCTGGTTTGAGACTTTTTGATTTTGTTTTTATGGACACAACTATGGACTCTTGTTATTTTATTGTTTTTTGTTTCCTTTTTTTACCTTTGATCATCGCTGTTTGTTCTTGTTTTACTCTGCATTATACAGGAAGTGGATTTCAGTCATGTGGGTCTGCACTCCTATTTTCCATCTAGATTTCTCTGCAGGTTTTTGTTCTACTGAGATAACAAGGGGCGCTTTTCTGACAAAAGCTGAGATCATATGAACACACCAAAGACTCCTGCTGTTCATCATAGCTCCACTGACCTGCAGCTACTGGCTCTCGACAAGTGGTGGCGATGTAGCAGAGAAACGAATGAGAAAACAGAACCTGCTGCTGAACTCTTTCCTTATCCCCCCACACCCGCCTCCCCGCCCCTCAGATCTCACCCCCAGAGCGCTATCTGTGTCATAACACGATCATGACAGGGCAGATGGTACAGAGACCAGCTGACTAATCATGTGATATATTGTACCACTGGTACCGGTTCCTTCATTTACTGCTGGAGCGTTCTGTCTTCACACAGGAGCCTTTTTGTACAGCTGTGATTATTGTGTGTCTGCCTTCAAAAAAAAAACCTGTACATATATTTCACTGCACTGTGTTGATGAAGATGTTGCACAATATCTTTTTATTCCAAAAAGTACTAGTACTTACTGCAATATTTTACCAGTAGAAAAAAAACAGTAATAAATTATCCCATATTATGTTTTGTTTATGCAGAAATATGCAAATATTCACTTGGATTGAAACACAGTGACAGTCCCAAGCAAACTTATTGACACTAACATAATGACCACTTAAGTGTGGATGACCTAAGAAGGCTATTGACCAATGAGCAGTCATTTTTATTTTCTGTACACAGAGCTAAAACTCATGATATAAAAAGTCGTCAACGACAACAAAGACATAGAGGAAAGAAACAGGATAAATATAAACAAGGGGAGGAGTTATATTATGGAACAGTCCTCCAGAGTAAATGTAGAAATAGAATTGTCCTCCGTCACCAAGCTAGCAGGCTGGACAGACAAAAAAATTGACATACTGTCCAAAAAACAGAATTTCTTTTGCTTTTGAAATTCGTTGTCCAGCTCAGCACAAAGAGAGCCAGTCTGGTGCTGCCACGTTGACCCGTGTTAAGGCTGAGCCTCAACATGGTTTAATAAGCCCCACTTCCACAGGACAATTTGCAAAGAGAAAGAAAGCCTCAGATGAATGACATGTCCAGGGGTGTCTGGCCAATGATCTGGAGACGTCTTCCAGGGAGCTGAGTTTCACTGCTGATGTTGGTGTGCAAGTAAAGCAGAAAAACCGGTTGGATTTTATGCAACCCACAACTTCCTGCCCACTGGTCCGACCGGTTACTAGTTCCACTTATGACGTCAGGATTTCTGCTGAGTCTGTTTTAACCCTTTGTTCAGGAGGCATTGTTTCCTGGGCTGGACAGAGACGATGACGGCAGGAGCCTCCTTAGCAGGTTCCCAGGGTGCAACAGGTGCTGTATGGTGTTCTGGGGAGGCTCAGGGAGAGGTGTGTGTCCGTGCTGAGTACGTCTTCTTCTCCCTGTTGAACCGTCTGGTCCAGAGGAGCCATGAGCTTGGTCCTGTTGATTGGGTTGTACCTGAGGCTGAGGGACGCTGAGGAGAAGAGAGAAGACCGTTAATTACACCATCAAACATTGGAGTCAGTGATGAGGCGTGTGTGTGTGTTAGTTACCCTGTGGGGCTTCTCCGCGTTAATCCACTCAGCCACTGAAGCAGACACCGATGCACAAATATGTACTGTTCCTTGTTTAACAGAAGAGAAAATAATGAACAGACACGCTACAGTACAATAGAGGAAAGCAGTGTTTCCAAATCTGTTTTGAGCCATAGAACATCACCAAACACAACCATCACTATCTTCTAGGTGGAATGACCTCAGAATTTACCAAAATCTGAACCTGCTTAGTTAAAGACAGCGCTGATATACTGGCAGGAATTGAAGAAAGACAAAGATCTTCAACAACTCTTGTCTTTTTTTAGTTTTCACAGCCATCTGCTGCTACCTAGAAAAAAGGATTTAATTGTCTTATCTGACCAATGAAGTGAAATTAGCTATGATCTCACATGGCACCCTAACGGGCCACAAGCCCGTGGTTGGGAATCCCTGCTGTTCAACCTCGAACATACAGTTAATATTAATGAGATAGTGTTCTGTGTTTCCCATCTTATTGGTCAAAGGGTGTTCAATGTTTGGCCATGGGGTGGTGCACTTGTAAGTGCTCTAGCTTTACAGCTGTCTGCAGTCCCAAAACAAGAGAAGACAACAAGCCTTGATGCGACTGTACCCACCAGGGTCTGGACCATCCACATGCGGTGCAGCCTCAGGTCCTCCACAGCGGCCCGGATGTCGGGCTGGATCCCACGAATACACAATTGCATCAGCCACAGTAAGGCAACGAAGGTCCCCGAGCGGCCCACCCCTGCACTGAGGGACCAAAGACCGAGTGGACTTTAGGAAAGTTCTGCTAGATCAGGTTATACCCCAAGCATCCACATACCTGCAGTGGACCACGGCTGGACCCAGACGAGGAATGGATTCCAGGTGTTGCCTCACATGGTCCGTGAAGACACACAAGGAGTTGGGTTCCTTGGGGGTGCCCCGATCGGGCCAAGTCTGATAATAGTAGTGTGTGATGACCCGGTCTGTGGGACAGTCTCTCTGAAATGACACACACTCTTCAATCTTCGGACTCAGTGGACTCCCAGTCAGGACTATATTTGTTTTTACCTGTCTGAGGCTCAGGGTGGTGACCAGATAATCTGGACCTTGTCTGCAGCCCACTCTTGTTACTTGGAGCAGTCCATACTGAATGGTTCCTCCTTCCATGGGCCAGTACTTGTCACACAGAACCTGTTGAACAGGGCTCCAAAGTTAAATCGTTTCTATAAAACCCTTTTCTGAAATGGTGACCCGTGGCCTTCATCCTGCTCATGTTTAGACTGATCTGAACCTGTTGTAGACAACTGTGAACTCTGCTTTGGTCGTTAAAAATTGACTTAATTTCCATGACAACAATGCCATGATAGTTGGTTCTTTAGCATTTACTTTGGCTGACTAGTGCTTAACTAGTCAGTACTACAGTTGGATACAGTGGGGTGTAGTAGGCTATATTGGAATATAGTTGGAAACATCAGGTTAAAATCGGATAGAGTAGGCTACAGTCAGATGGAGTACACAACATTTGGATACCCTGGTATACAGTTGGGTACAATGGGATGAAATAGGTTAAAGTCGGATACAGTAGCCTACAGTCAGATGCAGTTGGCTACAGTCCGATACAGTTGGTTTCACTCGGATACAGTAGGTTACAATCGGATAGAGTAGGCTACAGTCAGATTGAGTACAATAAAGTCGGATTTTGTGGGCTACAGGTTGGATACAATGGGATGAAGTAGGTTACAGTCGGATACAGTAGCCTACAGTCACATGTAGTCGGATACAGTAGACTACAGGTGGCTACAGTTGAATTCATTAGGCCACATGGAAATATAGTTGGATACGGTAGGTTACTATCGGAGTAGGAAACAGTCAGATGGAGTACGCTAAAGACTATGGTTGGATACTATGGGATGCAGTGGACTACAGTCAGATGCAGGTGGCTACTGTTGGATACAGTAGTATACAGTCAGATGGAGTACATCAGTTGGATACTGTAGGACATAGTTGGGTATAATGGTATGTAGTAGTACAGTTGGATACAGTAGCCTACAGTCATATACACTAGGCTACAGTCAGATGCAGTTGGCTACAATCTGATACAGTAGGCCACAGTGAGATAAAGTAGGCCACAGTGAGATACAGTAGGCTACAGTGAGATACAGTAGGCTACAGTGAGATACAGTAGCCTACAGTCATATACACTAGGCTACAGTCAGATGCAGTTGGCTACAGACTGATACAGCATGTCACAGTGAGATACAGTAGGCCACAGTGAGATACAGTAGCCTACAGTCATATACACTAGGCTACAGTCAGATGCAGTTGGCTACAGACTGATACAGTATGTCACAGTGAGATACAGTAGGCTACAGTGAGATATAGTCCCACCCCCCACACACACACACACGTACCGTGTCCTTGTGGCGAAGTGCTGTCACCATGACGATGATCCTGACGTTCTGCTCCCACACCATCCTCCAAAAGTCTGCCATGGTGTTGACCAGAGGACCCTGGGTACAGATAAAGTCCCGCTCCGATCCTCCTCCCTGGACACAACCCGACCCCCCAAACAGACTATCAGACCATCAGCGGGCCGTAACAACCATAAGAACAATGAGAGTCAGTGGGTTAGTCCTTACAGGCACAAAGTTGGCGTTGATGTAGTCAGTGTGTGGGACAAAGTTCTGAACAGACAGTCTGACGCGGCAGTGGTCGTCTGTAAAAAAACAGAAACATTAAACTACTTCTAAACGACTGCCTTAGCTGGGTGTTTGTCCTCACATGGTAGGATGTATGGGTATCTGTTCTTCTCTCTGTTGACCTCCGATTCCCCAACTTGGGTTGGGAGGTCTTTGCCAACGTCATTCAGCTCCTTCACACACAAAAGCAGGAAGACAAGGTGTCAATGTGTCAGTCAATGATTAAGAACTGATTTTCACTTTCTGGGACTGTTACCTCGAACTCCTTTTTGAAGCCCCTGTTACTGTTGGCTGCAAGTGTTTGACACCGCAGACGGAACTCTTGCAGGATCTGTGCCTTGGAATAGGTTTGTACCCTGAAATGGAAAAGTCCAGATGAAATTTGTGATTTTGTAGAATTAACGGTTGGAATATTAAAAAAAATTATTAAAGCTCAGGAAAATAAAATTCAGCCAGCACTTAAGATTGAGATGACAAATTTAAGGAGAACTTGCAATATCACATAATTCCCAATTGTATGTGTTCTAGTCAAATCCAATGAAACACAAAAAAAGTGCTAATTATCAATGATGATTCCTAGAGAAACCGCAGCCTTGATGTAGAGATATCTGACACAAACTTTTGCTAATAAATATCAAAATTCTGATATTTCTGATATTGTCCAAACACTTTATTTAATCAAAACTGAAATAAAAGTGTTGATGTGCGATTCCAGCAACTTTTGAGTAACGCAGGAATTGTGTTGTCTGATTAACATTATCAGTTTCACCGATATTACAAATATGTTTAATGTTGGTTGCCGGATTTGGCCAATTTGTCCTCTTAATCCAGTCAAAGCTAGCGTTTACCCTGACATCAACACCCAGTAGTAAGCATTGAGGTTTTTTTATCAATGGCGGACAAGCTAATTGTTGCCACGTGTTGATAAGCTAAGTCCAAAACCACTGGTACGATTAATAGGGAGTGGGAAAAAACGCCAATTCCTTCACTGAGCACCTAGCGTTGTCTTGATGCATTACAACTTGATGTGTCACACATTTGTATCGATTTAGAACCGATTCACTGTATCGTTACATTCCTACTCAATGCATTCATTGAAGCTAAGTAGGGAAGATCTCGAAACCACTCCTACGATCTGATCTTTTAAAACCCAGCTGCCACTGCAGCACATCTAACCCTGTGTTGTTTAGAACAGTGATTCTCAACTAGTGGGTTGCGACACACAAGTGGGGCCACCTACCCCTTTTCAATGGCCCCTTGGCTTTTACTTGGGCAATGAAAATCCTTTCAGAGTAAAGTAACTGAAGAGTTATTGAATGTTCTATTAAATTAACTGGAAAAGATAGCGATGTTGCTTGTCATTAGGGGGCGATGACGGGTCCTGTACACCAGTTAAGAACCACTGGTTTAGAAGGTAGTTCACTGCTTCCCTGCCCAAAGCCTAGAGTCTAGCCGGAGTATTATGTCCAATCACGACCCTTTGTCAGTACCTCATGTCTGTCCTCTCAAGTGGAATTCCACAGTAGCCCAGGATCTGGAGGAATTCCAGCTGAGGTTATGTTGTTGACACTGAGAAGAAACGTCAGTGTCTCAACCTGAGAGAAAAAATATAAAATAAAGTAAAGCCTTGGATCAACCTTTATCTGACGTGTGTTTTAGAAAATGATGTAACAGTGACGTCTACGAGCAGACGAAGGTAGTGTTACTGTAAGGTGAGACAAGCTCAGAGAAAGACAGGTGTCAGAACATGTATTTACCTTTGTTGCAGTTAACACCAGCGACTCTACGGCCTGAATCCCAGAAGACTGAGCTGAATGTTTGTCTCCAGATCACACATGCGTCCACACAGTCTCCCAGAAGTGTTTTGACACTTCCCCCACAGCAGAAAAAACCTGTTCTAACAAGTCCCTCAAGACAGAAGCTGACAACAGGAACACGAATCACCACAGGTCCAAGATCACAGTCCTGGTCCTGGTTCTGGTCCTGGTCACTGGTTCCTGTGAGGAACAGATTCAGTCGGACATCACCCTGTGCTGTGGGCCTCCTGGAGCCATGTCGAAGCCGTCTGCTTTTAATTACCTGGTGTCCTGTGCATAAAGAAGTCAGATGGGTGGAGCGAGAGGGTGGAGACAGGAATACTACACTCCAGGAGGAGACTTCAGCGGGCCTCCAGTTTTCATGGTGTTCCTGGTGTCATTTAGCATTTAGCCAGAACTTTTCAAAATGAACATCATGTTCCTCCAACAGTTGCAGCTAAAAAACAGTGAAGCAGTTCCAGCTTCAGAAGAGATGTGTGGTCATGTGACCGTCAGCCTCAGGCGCATGTGTCTTAGATTTAACAAACATGAAGAATGGTTGTTGTAGTCACTGTGCGAAGAACCTTCTCAACAACAACTGGTATTAAGACTTAGGAAACAAACTTACAAATTTATATCTTAATATAACTTTTTATATATTATATTTCTTAATGTCAGAAAAACAGTTTAATCTGGTGGAGCTGTGTCATCGCTGTTATTGTGTGGTGTAAAAAATGACTTATCTGTTTCACATATTTCTAAACTCGAAGTAAAGCTCTAAAGATTGACGTCCAAATAAACATTAAATGACAAACGATTATAAATTATTGTAATATGGCTATGATTTAAAGTTTCCTTAGTGCCCATCCGGTCAAACAGCGTCATCCTTAGGTGAAATGAAGATCTGCGGGGATCAGTCATAGCGCATGCGCGTCTGCTTTCGCTCAGGTTACCTCCTTTGGCTGAATTTAGCTGCTCGAAGTTGATCTCCATCGTTACTTCTCACTTCTAGTTTCTTTATTTACTTTAAAATATATTTTTCCTTGTTCTTCTTTTATACACACTCAAACGTGTTTCCTTCTCTTGTTCAAATATAGACAATATAGTAGTCATTATGATGACATGGTCTAGAATTTTCGACACACTAAACTTTCCAGACAAAAAAACATTTATTTATTTAATACATTTTTGAAATGATTGAATTAAATGTATAACATTCCCATACTTTATTATTTTTAAATATATTTTCTTTAACGTTCACGGAAAGTCCCTTTGTCGTTTGACCGCAGCAGGAAGCTGATTGGCTGGCTGTAGTACCGGAAGTTAGGGACAACTCCGTTGAAGTTATCTGGAAAGTTTTACAGGGAGAAATAAATTCGGAACTGTAACAGGAAGACGGGAGTATGAGCTTTAATTTCTGTTTTAATGTGTGGATACCGACAGTGGTAATATTAGAGCGTCATTAACCGACGAGAAGGCAGGAAGACGAGGAGTCATGGCCGAGGTGTGGAGCCAGGGAGGCTCACAACAGAGCAGCAGGGTACGTGAAACGTCACAGGTGTTTCCTCCTCAAGTGTTGAACCGCTCGACTTTGTGTCTTTGTTTTTTTACTACTTTTATATGTATGTTCGTATTGTTGACGTGTATGAGTTTGTTTATGCGTGAGTTTCTGTGTCTATACACAAATATATGACCAAGCACGTCTGTAAATACACCTGTAAATATGAATATATAAGGATGTTTTCCTTTTATAAACGTTATTTATTCTATTAAATTCTATACCACCAATATTTGCATGTATATGTCGTAATATATGTACGGGATACGTTTAATTTAATGATATAATTAATTGGAATAATGGTTGCAAATGGGCTAAATATTTTCAGAAACTTCCCTGTAAAAGGGAACTTTCAGCTTAATTTTCCACATGGGAGGTTAAGGTGCGTATGGGAATATCTCCCATACACAAACATTAGTGTAGAAATCTTGGCCTTTTCTACTTATTATTTAGTATTAATATATAGTATTAATTCCTAAATCTAATATAAGAAGAGTTTTGATATTAGAATAGTATTATCTGGGCCTATACTTGGGGGATTTTTGTTTTCAATAAATATTTACCTCAGTTTTGGGGGCAAACAGCAACATGTATTGGTATTGGTCAAAATCAATATTAAAAAAATACAGTAAATGGAAGATATTGGCAAGTCAGATTTTGGCAGATATTGGCAAAAGTTAATATCACACATCCCCAATAAATAATGATATTGTTTTGACTTTTTTTCTGTATCCAATGTGACAATATTGTCCATAACTCTAAATTTGCGATTGTGATATCAATCATCACGGATCTAAACCTGGTAATAAGTAATTTATTTATTTGAACAAACCACTTTAAGAGTCTGTGACGAAGTAATTGAGCTGTAATGCTGCCATCTAGTGAGTTTCACTTTTATGTACAGCTATTTATCTCCAAATACTATTTTTACAATGCTTGTTACTAGGTTTCATTATTTGGAGGACAAACAGATAACAATACAGTTACATACAAAAACGCAAAAATCAAGCTGATCATATCTGTCGGCCGATATAATCAGACATCACTGATCAAAGTTCAACCAAAAACCAACCAAACTGAACAGATTCTCATTTTTTTTGTTTTGATTCGTGATGTTTTTTTCCAGACCTCCATGATGTGGCAAATGGATGAGTCATTGTCCAACAATATGAGTGACTTCTCGGCCTCTCCTGATTCGGTACATAATGTTCTCACATAAGTACTTTGCTGTACTGCTCTGGTCTCAGTGTCCACTACTACAGTTTTCACTTTGGTTCAATCAGGAGGAGGTGAGGCCGATCAGGAGAGTCCAGAGCCCCTCCTCCCTCAGAGCCAGGCCACCCACTTTTTACAAACCAAAACCTAAGGGGCATGTCTACAGTCCTGGGTGAGAGTCATGGAACCAAGACAAAAAACAATAAATAATCACTGCTTTATGTAGAAGAAAAGTATTGGTGATCGATCTCTAGCGTTGATAATCAATACTCACACTTAATCTATACTGACAGTTCTCCTCTCTGCCTGTTTTACAGTTACACCAATAAAGAGTACCCTTCACGCAAACCCATCCGTGGTGGTGTCTCTGGTGGATCCCAGAGACACCACCACAGCAGTACCAGAGAGTACAAGGACCGGAAAGAGTACTATCACCTGAAACTTCAACACCAGAAGTGGGAGCAAGAGAAGAAAAGGAATTGGTACCAAAGCAGAAAAAGTCTCGATCCTAGATTGGCCCCGAAACCAAGCAGCGGTACGTTCTCTCTGGTTCTGAAGACTGAAGGCTATTTTGTTTTCAGTGCTTAGTAAAGTTACCAATGTTCTCCATAACAGTTCACTGCAGAAGGTGTTCCCTGAAGAAGAAAATCTGGGTCATGTTCTATTGGGAGAGCCACTGCGCCTCTCTTTATGAGGCACTTTGGATTCCAGACCTTTTAAACCAGTGCTTCTCAATTATTTTCTGTTGCGCCCCCCCTAGCAAGAAGAAATCAATTCGCACCCCCCACACCACCCCATCCACGACCACCACCCACTCTCCCCTGCAACTATAAATAATAGCGTTTGTCTATAAATAGTTATAGGTACACCTCTGCATAACATCGTATCCTTGTTAACATAAAGAAAACAAAAAGAAAGAGATATAGTTCAACTTGCGACGCACAGTGGGCAATGAGTGCGCCACTGCCAACAACTGGAGTGGATGTGCAATTACACTTTATTGTAGTACGGTGGAAAAAAAGCATGTTCCTCAGGGTCACACACGCCCCCCTCAGCATTGCACCACGCCCCCCCCAGGGGGGCCCGCCCCACACTTTGAGAAGCACTGTTCTAAGCCAAGGTGTTTGTGGGGTCATTAGAGAGTCAATAGAATGGTATAAACCCACGGTGCCCCCTACTTGTCAGATTTTGAATGAGTGAATATTTTCTTTAGCATTGCTGTCATGTTGTACATGGTATCGTATATATGTATTAATAATACCTGAGGAGAGTGGGGAAAACACTGTAGTCTGTTGTACTCTATAGTACTGCTCAGTACTATGGAGATATGTGTTTGTGGATCAGTGTGTGTTTTTCCCTCAGTGTCTGAGTGACTGTGGGCTGATGGTGACTCATCTGTGATTGGAGTGTGTGTAAAAGAAGAGTGGGGGAGGGGAAGTGAGCCATAGAAAATATTTCTTCACAGAAATACATGAGCTGTGTGAAAACAGATGATGACACCTGGAGGTAGATGGAGGTACACCGTCGTCTGATGAGAACTCCTCAGATGATGGAGTACTGGAGAGAAGGTGTCAACAAAGTTGTCTCTGTCTGTCTATTTACTCCCCACCTTTACACACACACACACACACACACACACACACACACACACACACACACACACACACACACACACACACACTGCAGCCTTTTTCTATATATAGAATTTAAGGCTAATATGCAAATTAGCTCTATTCTGGTTACTCTGTGTCAAAACACACACAGTTCACACACTCTGCTCTACTTTAACCCGTTAGCAGGTATTTGAGTACTGATTTTATACTGCATATTTTAGTACTGACTCAGTAGAGTATACTTGAGTACCATCTCAGTAGGATGTACTCGAGTATCGACTCGGCACATTATACTTGAGCAATAACTCAGAATGTTATACTCTCATATCGAGTCTGTACATTATACTTGAGTACTGACTCACTACAGTTTTCTTTGTTATTGACACAGTATATTTGGGAATGGTTTCAAATACTGACACGGTCCAATGTCCTTGAGTACAGACTCAGTATGGTGTACTTGAGTACCAACTCAGTACAGTATACTCAAGTACTCTCTTGTTTTTGTTGTAAAAGATGAAATTTTAACCAATATTTTTTTTGTGTAATGACTGAGGAACGCGATGAGGTCCAGTGACCGGACTGGACCCGAGTTTTAGAACTGCTGTTGAGAATCTGATTGTGTTTCCTTCAGTACTGATTTCATTGAAGCAGGCAGTTAAAGACATCAAATAATTCGGTGCTGTCCTTCTTTCTTTACTTTGGGTTCCTTCTGTTCTTAAGCAAACAGAACCGGTTCCCCATGGACCAGCTCCATCAGGGACCAGGGAGACAAGCGGGACCAGGGAATCAGAGCTGAGACCGCCTTGAGTGAAGTAAACCATTTTTATAATTTAATAAAAAGTGAAAAAAATAATTGGATAGTATCTTATATAGTAGTATTTTATATTTTGGCAGTACTTTACAGTTTGCTCAAATTTTATTTTATATTTTAAGTGTTTTTTTTTATTCTTTGGTAATATTTCATACTTTGGTTGTATTTTATCCCACTCCTTCTCTCACCTCAGAAATACCAGAAGAGAACCAGGGAGCGGGAACAGAGGACAACCAGCAGCAAAGAAGCAGGTCATGGCCGGGAGTGTGAGCCACCGCCAACTGTGAGCCTGACGACGGCACGGGATCGAGCCATTCAGAAGAAGAGGAAGGAGATAGACGAGGTGAGGAGGAGAAAGATTGGGACTAGAATTAGGAATAAACCAGAATGAACAAAAATCTGACATTATTATGGGACAGAGGAGGCGCTGTTGGCTTTCTCATTTCTGACCCAAAATAATATCATTGCAAAGTGGTGAGAGTACAAACAATTGATTGACATCTGTGGTGTGATTACATACCCTGCCTGGTTGTGTTGTGTGTGTTTGTGTTGTGTCATTTTCTTCAACTATGTATACTGCAACATGTAAAAATGGTACTGCAGTATTATAGTACTGTACATTCAGTACATACACATGAAAATGTGTCTATACTGCATGAACGAATACAAGAAAATGCGTTGCGTGATGTAAAACCGTCTATGGACAGCAGTGGGCGCTATCAGCAACTCCAGAGAGCAACAGATTCATCACCAGGACAGGATTCAAACCTTGCACCCTCTGGTAATGAGCCTTCTTCTTCCCGCTAAGCCAAAGGCCACGACTTTATTCAGACTGAACTCACATAGATGTCGACTTAAGTTAACGATGTGAATTAACAATGTTAAATGTTTTATAAAAATAAGATGATTAGGTTTAATAATGATCTTTTGGGGTTAAATAATAGACAAAGATCTTATTATTATTAAATCCTGCGAATAAGCACTAGCATGTTTTTTCGTATTGTGTGGTCAGTAGGTCAAATAATGAGCCCATAATTATTGCGTCAATGTTACTGTACTGTTACTGTGTCTTTGGCCCTCAGAGACTGTCATCTGTTGTTTCTGTCTTTCCTGTCCGTGGTTATCAGTCTCACCTGGACATGTCTGTCCTTCTAGGTCTACAACCAGGAATGTGAAATGTTTGGTCTGGTGACAAAGATGTTGATCCAGAAGGATCAGTCCCTGGAACTTCCCATTCAGACGGCGCTGCAGGAGAATCTTCGAGACATTGGGAAGCGCTGTGTGGAGGCCATGGAGAGATTTATTGAGGAATACGACTCACAGCACTAATCACTTTAAAAAGATTGTTTTGTTTTCCTAGGCAGACAATGATCTGCTTAATCTGTGATAAACTTCATGCACTAAGAACATTTGACAGAGAATAAAAATAGAATTGCTGGATTTTTCTGTCTGTCATGTAAATAAAAATGCTTTGTAATGTGTAATAATTTACTTTGATGTAGAACATCGTGGTTTTTACCTTAATAAATGATGTAAAATATATTAACAATTATTTTTAATATAATAAAAGAGCAATGAAATCTTAAATTTACACAAAGTTTAAGTGATATTTGCTTATGCAACTTCATACCGTAGTGATTTAAATACTTTGATATGTTACAGGAAGTAAACATCTGATGTTATATATATTTAGCGGTGATACAATACCAGGGTTTTGCCAGATCATGTGCGCTTACAAGGCCTTGGGGAAAAAAACTGTTTTTTGTTAATGTGACACCCACTAGATGGCAGCATTGCAGCTTATCTAATTAATTATTGATACACTAACTTAATTTTTTTTTATGTTTTAAATGTTTCCACATTAGTGATGCAAGTTGCAATTTCATTTTCTGTCCACTGGGGTCAACAACACCAACAGACTGCGGTAAACGTATTCTGTGTATATGACAGTATTTCTCCAAATAGGTTTCTACTTCAAAGAGCACACAGAAGTAACATGTCACTTCACCATTTTTTGGAGTATTATTTATTTTCATTATATGACAACACCAACAGATCAACATGCAAATCTCACTATCTTACAATATGGTTTACAAATGATGGCTGTGCTGTGTGTGTGCGTGCATATAAATACGTATATATGTATATACACGCACATATTTAGATATATACACACAACAGCTGTAGATTATATTTAGATCACAACTTTTTTAGATTTTGACTATATACATTGAACAGATATTTTCTCATTTTATTATAAATATTATTCTTGTTATGCTGTCTTTTATTTTGGAATTATCTACAGGAAACTAAAAAAAAAGCATGTTGCAGAAGATCAAAGTGAACTGTACCTGACGTTACTGTGCCTGAATGGTCAAGGAGCAAAAGCTAGGTGGCGCTCTGCTCCCGGTAAAGCATGGAGAGCCGTCTATGTGGAGCAAGTTTTGACAGACTATTTGTACAAAGTTACTCTGGGCCTGGAGCATGGTCTCAGTCTAGGCAGCCGTGGGTTTACCTCTGGGTAAACAAGGGCGCAAATCTGAATCCTTGGGTTTTAACGTTGAGCTCCAAGGGACTGCTGACGTGAAACAATCCTGGCAGAACTTGCCGCACATTTCTATCCCCTGACATGGACAGACGCACTAACACCAGTTAAATGTCTGTCCCTCTGCCTGTCCGTCAGTCATATTGGTCTCTGGTTCCAATGGACTGGAAACATTTGAGTTGCTGCTGAACTTCCTGTGAAGATTTGATCACTGTGAGTGTAGGTGTCCACACAAACACACGGCCCAGTGTGGAGTTATGTAAGAACATGAACCAGGCCCTACTCTCCAACACACACTCACTCACTCATACACACTCTGGTACCCACACTCTGTCAATTGTCTCACTCTCACCTTCCCACTCTCTGCGTTCCTACTCTCTGCTGCTCCACCTCTCTCGCTCTCTTTTTCTCTCTCTCTTTCTCTCTCTCTCTCTCTCGTGCCGTCATCTCTCCTCTTCGTATCTAGGAAATTATACAGTTTTTGCTCTTTCTCCTCTGTCGAGTGAGGAGCTGCCCATGAATCGGTCCGTGCAGCGGCCCATGATGGCCGCCCATTCCCGAAGGTGTGTACCGGTGGCGCAGTTCCTCATTGTTGATGTAGCACAGCTGCACCGGTCGAGGGATCGGTTCTCCCAGGTAATACCCCTCATCTGCCTCTGACTCGGAGGATGAGGAGCAGCTGGAGCACCAGGTGTCGTTAGTCCCCATGTACCCATCTCCCCAGCATGGCCCACCCAGCCCCACGTGCTGCCAGCCAGCGTTCTGTAGTGTGAGCTCAGAGGTGGTGCGAGGGCAGGGCTGATGCACTGGCTGCCGGTGCCCATCCAGCTCCATGCCAAACTCCCTGGTGGCGTGACCGGAGGGGAAACGATCATAATCCTCCTGGACTCGGCGGTAGGGGAGCTCCACTACCTGAGTGGGTCTGTCTGCCACTAGGTGCAGGGCGTTGTCCGAACGTGATCGGCGAGAGCGACTGTGGTGCCGTCCACTACAGCGCTGTCTGTTACCGTGATTTCCTCTGTGGTGTTTGCGGGGCCTGGGCTGTGGCTGCAGTGGCTGGCCAGTAGATTCCTGGCCATTGATCCGGCGACGGGGCATTCGGTCACTTAGAGGAGCCATACGAAGATTCCCACTGCTGTCCATCACACCAATACAGCGTTTGACGTCGTAGTCCAGTGGCTGTGGGCCGTTCCAATACTGCAGCGGGTAGCCAAACTTTAAGGGAGGGTAGGCGTTGTTGTTGTAGGGCTGAGACGAAGATAGTGATTCTGTGCTGTGAAACTGCACTGAGGAACTAAGGGTTCCCATGGCGCTCTTTTCTGACACGTTCACTCCGGAGTCTTTACTTAAATCCGGCATGGAGAACCTGGACAAGTTTTCCTGGCGCTTACTGACCCCGTCCAGAGAGTTACCTGTGGGGATCAACATGTGGTGTTACCGTTAAGATCAGTCAGTCAACACAGTCAACAGTTTGATCAACCTACTATACCTGCAGCATTTGGAACTGTTATGCTGTCCATGGATCCATGAGGGGTCTGTTCCACTGGTGTGAGGGGCTCGTTGAAGCTCATAGTGGTGATAGGGTTCCTCCTGGTCAGCGGAGGTCTGCCGTTCCTTTGAAACCCATGAAGGCTGATGCTCCTTTTGTCCGAGATGCCCTGGTTCTGACTTGACATCTCGTTGAAGCTCATCTGGGTACGAAGCTTATTAGGCCTGAACCCATCCTGGCTGTGATGGATCCAGTTGTCATTAAAAGAGTGCCCCCTCAGAGCAGCCATGGGGGTCCTCTTTGGATTGCCTTGTTCCTTGTCCCAGGAACCCGGTCTGTTTACTTGGTTAACAGGGTTCTGGGTTGGAGGGTGAGCATTTGTATTGGGTCCAAAACTTTGTCTTAAGTTACACTGGCCCAGCATATGGACGGATGTGGGGGCGGGAGAGGGGTCATGCTGGGGCCCATCAAAGTTTGCAGGTACATAAGGCTCATCTCTGCTCATCCAAACCTGGTTAAGGCTCGGGGCGCGGCTTGGTGTGCGACTGGGTGTGCGATTAGGTGTCCTGCTCGGAGTCTGGCTGGATGAAAGGCTGAGGCGGTCCATCGGCACGGACAGTGGATCGACCTCCGCTGATAGACGATCAGGCATGGTTGGAGGCGCTGGTTGGCGGGCTTCATTGTTTCGTCGCTCCTGTTCTGCATTTCTACGTTCCTTCTTACCAATCTTAGTGCTGTGGCGGGACTCACGGGAACGAGCACTCTGGAAAGCTGAATCTGATGAGTCTGACTCATCTGGATCCTGGTGAATAATTAAAAAACGATTTGTCACCTCATTATCTTTATCATTGTTAAGCATGGAAGGGCAGTGACCTAAAAATGTCACCTGTCCAGCACTGCAGGACTGTGAGCAGAAGATCTGACCCTGCTTTGGCAGGAATGGGCGACCCAGCAGAGAGCGCTTGCAGTGGGTGCAGCAAAAACACTCCTCAGTGGCATGCCAGTGCTGACCATCATAAGTCATCTGGCCTTGATCGATTCCTGGAATAAAGAAACAAAATCCATGAATGTGATTCAACACAGTGTTACTTTCATCACATGGAAGGCACAGTCCAAAAGGTTCCGAACCTATATGTTCTCCGCAGGCGTCACAGTACTCTGCGTACAGAGACTCAAAGCAGTTGCAACAGTGTGGTCTTCCATCCTTCATGATGTAACGCTGGCCACCCAGGGTGGTCTCGCACTCATAACAACAGAAGTGCCTCATGTGCCAGTGTCTACCTTCAGCCTCAGTGCACTCGTCAGCAAAGATGATCTGCGGGAGCAGGAGAATAGTCCTGTCAGCAGGTGGACCACATCAAGTCCTAGGAGGGAGCTGAAGGTTCTTGAAAGGTTTCCCAGAACTCGACAACAACCATTTTGATTTATAACACAGTTGATGTTTTGCCTGAGAACTTAACATTAAACTAAATAGCTTTTTTAATCAGATATTAGCTCCTTCAATTAACGAAATACTTCATTTTAGTCCTTATCCTCAAACATGGATATGTTTCTGTGACGTGGTTTCCGGGCTGAGACCCAGGCGGACACACCTCATCACAGGCACAGCAGCGTGGTTTCAGCCTCTCGGCATGATGCCTGCCGCAGTAAAGCTTTCCATCCTGGTAGAAATAGATTAGATCGACCAGAAGCTCTTCACACATGGTGCAGACAAAACACTGGGGGTGCCAGTACTTTCCATGACCCGCTCGGGCTGCAAACACCACAATGTCCCCGCCATTTATCTGACCACCACACTGGGAGAGGAGAAGACAGAGTCAATGTCAGGAAAGCAGTGCCAGAAATGGAAAAGAAACCGGAGAAGGAACCATGGAGTGGAACAGATGGTAGACGAGAAAAGTTGTCAAGTTCAGAAATGAATTCTGTCACTGCTGTCTGATGGAATATCTGGGAAGAAAACCTGACGACAACGTTTGGAAAGCAATCTCAATTATTCAGATTCAGGGCTGTGAAGATTAATCACATGGTTGACTGTGGATCATCTCCAATTAATCACGTACAATCAATCTATTCTGAACCTCATCATTACCTTATTTTTCCTATTAAAGAATAATACTTCCCACACCGCGAATTCTCCCAAAACAGAAACATTAAAGCCGCTGTCTTCTCTGGCGGCTACCTTGTCACAGATCGCTCCATTGATGGTCAGTGGAAATGGTCGGACATTGCCTCGACCCAAGTTGTCCTTCTTCCTCTGGTTGCTGAAGAGCTTCAGCTCCTGCTTTTCCTCCTCGTCCAGACCGCTGCAGTAATGCACCTTCACAAAAACATAAACATTTGAGCTTGAACTGGTAAATATTCAGCCTGTGCTACAAGTAAGACGAGGAAAGGGCTTTTTCACCTCATTGTCATGTGGGGGTAACTGGTGCAGCAGTTGTTTGAGTCGATATTTCTCTCCAGGACTGTTGATATATGGAACCTTGTCTTCTGGTAAGGAGTTGTAGTACTGATGGACCTAAAGAACATACAGTAGATACATTTTTTTAGAACTCTATTAATCCCTAGGGAGTATCCTTCCGTAAATGATGTCTCTGCATTTAACCCATCACCGTAGTGAGCAGGGGGCTGCTGGCTGAGGCAGCGCTCGGGGAGTGATGTGGGGGGACCATGCTCAGGGTACCTCAGCGGTAACTTGGCGGTAGGGGGCTTCGAACTGGGGGTCTTATCCAGTAGGCCACCAACTGTCCCAGATTTGTTAGGAACCGGTTAGTGCTTTTAATTCAGTTCTTTGGAAAATTCTGGGAGTCACTATTTCCTATCCAATGGAGCAGGCAAGGACAACACATGGCATAGGGAGTGCGCATCTGACAATGGTATGAGTGACAGCAGGGGTTTAAGCTTGCGTGAGACTTAACCCTTCCTGATTGGATGGTTATTCCAGTCCCGATAGACCAATCAGTGATTGGTAAAGGCATGAGTAGAATTACTCAGGTGATATTTCTGTACACATTACTCAGGCATGTACCAGGTGGTTGCTACAGCTTGTTCATGATGACTTTGTACTTTCATTATTGTCCTTTGAGCATTTATCATGTATATTAGCATATTAGCAGGGTTGCTTAGCGACTACCTCTGCCGACCTCAACAGCAACAGCTCAGCGATTCATTTTCCTGCTACAGTGTATCACTTCCTCCCCTGGCGAGGAGACGCATCAACTTTCAACAACCTTGCCGGGGTAGGATGAAGGTTGTGTCTGCAGTGTTCAGGAAATGAAAACTTCATCAACAAAAAAACAACAAACATGGTTCTCGATGAAGCACAGGAAGAATCTGGAACTGAAACAAACTGATGAGTCGGTCCAGGGTTGGTCGGTCCAGCCAAGAATTCCACTAAATAAAAACAAATATTTAATAAAATTGGAAAAACTCCAACAACCTAAAATTAGAACAGGAATTGAAGGAAACAACAGATGAAACAGATGTTTCAGCTCTTGGAGGTCCTGGAGTTTCAAACACCACATCCATCATACCCACCATCACCTGAAGATGGCAGCCCCCTCACCCACAAAAATAAAAATTCAGTCAATCCCCACATAATTCACGCTTTCAGTCAGTTTAGGGTGAACGTTCATGTGGTTAACAGAAGAAAAACTGGTTTAAAACCTGACTAATGATGGTTGTATTGTACATAGGTGAAACTAAATGGTAACCATTCTCCAAGTCCTCCATCACTGCACCCATCAATCTTCTCTTTGTCTCCTGCCTGGTAGCTCCATCTCTAGGACCATTATTCTACAAATGTATCCACTGTCCCTCCTCTGGACATGTCTAAACCATCTCAATCTGTCTTCTCCAGCTTTTTCTCCAAACCTTCCTGTCTGTGTTGTCCCTCTAATCACCTCACTCCTGATCCTGTCCATCCTTGTCTCTCCTAAAGAGAATCTCAGCATCTTTAACTCCTCCACCTCCAGCTCTGCCTCCTGTCTTCTGTCTATACCCAGTGTCTCTAATCTATCCATCATGGCTGGTCTCACAACTAACTCCTCCACTCCATTCTTCTCCTCTCTTCCACCGTTTCCACTGCTCTGAACAGTTGATCCTCAGTCCTTCTTCACCATTTCTCCCTGTAACCTCAACATTCCACTGTTCTCTCTTTCACACGGCAGCAAATTCTATACAGATACAAAAAAAAACTTCCTTATTGTCATGTGACTCAATCACACTCATGGTTTAATTAAAGCTTGTCACTTGTCACGTCTGTGAAAAAAGTTTTGAAACAGTGTCAGTGTTTCCACAGAGTTTTCTCAAACTTTCTTCTACCATGAAATCCCTGAAATCCCTGACAAATGATATTCATTCTCAGTCATTGTTGCCCTTCCCGCTCCCTCCAGTGGTTCCTATGTGGTTCAGTTATAAAATGTTGTCCTCAAATAATGGTCATTCATTCCAGATTATGGTCAGGTGTTTGATTTCATCCTGTGGATGCTTGTAGCAGTAGAAGTTGAGGAGCTAACATGGCTTTGTCAATGCTAAGTACCTGCTCTGGGCTGAGACCAGGTGGAACCCAGACGTACTCCTCCAGGGCGCAGCCAGAGTCATCGTCAGAGGTGGAGTTCCTCTGAAAGTCGTACATCATCTTGGTGATGGTCTTCTCCATCTCCAGGGTCATGATGTCACAACATGCTCCTACCCACGGATGCCTTCTGTGGACTCAGGGTTTCCTGTGGAAGAGAACCATCAGACTGAGAGATCAGGAGATCACAGTGGAAACAATATAGTAATCTGGGTTATTATAAACTGGATTGTAATCATCTGGATTATAATAATCTGGACCATCATGTTCTGAATGGTAAAATATTCCAATCCCTGCAACTAGTGATTTCTGTGATTGACCTGTTTCATATAGCTAGGTTGGACACTGATGGTCAGTGATGGTCCGTGGTCTGATCTCTGGTCTGATCTTTTCAATCTCTGTTCAGTGATGGTCCCTGGTCTGGTCTGTCACTTTGGTCTGCTTGTCAGACACTTGTCAGTGATGAACCATGGTCTGGTCTCTGGTCTACTTGTCGGACTCTGGTCCATAATGGTCCCTGGTCTGATCCCTGGTCTTTTTGTCAGACTCTGGTCAGTGATGGATCGTGGTCTGGTCTGTCACTCTAATCTGTTTGTCAGTGATGGTCCGTGGTCTGCTCTGGTCTCTGGTCTTTTTGTCTGACTCGAATCTGTGATTGTCCCTAGTCTGGTCTGTCACTCTGGTCTGCTTGTCAGAATTTGGTCTGTGACGGACCATGGTCTGGCCTCTGGTCTGCTTATCAAACTCAGGTCAGGGATGGTCCGTGGTCTGGTCTGTGACTGTGAACTGTTGTTTCTCTGGTTGGAGATGAAGCAGTTGCTGAGGAAACAGCAGACATTTCCAGAGTGAAGCAGTGACTCAGCCTCCACCCAGGCTCTACTCCACTCTGTTTGTCTCTAAGATGGAGCTGCTGATGTCTCTGTGAACACAGATCGCTGCTAAGCGTTCTTAATCCTGCAGCTTGGCCCGAGGCAATGCTTCATTAGAGAACAGGGGTTCAGTGAGAGCAGGACTGGAGGGAAACCTGTCAGAGCCGTCAGACCAGACAGACTGAAGAACTTCGCTCCTAGAACCACAGTCTTCTTCGGAGTTCTCCTGACAACACACTGGGGCGGTGCTCCGACCAGAGTCTGACAAGATGTATCGCGATACAGGGCTGACCATACGATGTATTGCGATATATTGGGATCCAATAGGCACAAAGAAATATTGATTGTAATATTATAATAATATATATCACATATTATATATATGATAATATTGAGGACAAACAGAATGGGATCTGGGATGAAAACGTGATGACATTGTTTTAGCCTGAATGATGACATCACACAGAACCTGTACCAGTGGTCCTTCAGAACCTTGTTCCATTTAATTCCCTCTCTGGACAAATTCACAGCTTTGGTTCTGAGCGCGCTCGCACCTCCACTCCCGGTCAGAGCACAGAAGGCTGATGATTGGTGAGGACTTGCGATGACTAATGAGGACTGGTGACTTTTTGACAGAAGACTCAGTCACTAAGCTGAGTAATTAGTCACTCTGTTCTCTGCTGTTCTACCCCGGCAACACCAGCGGAGACGGAGACTAGCCGTCTGCTTCCCTTCCCAAAGTTTTAAGAAAAGCTATGGCTGGATATTGATCAGTGATTGGTGACTAGTGACCGGTGATTGATGATCAGTTATCTATGGCTTGTGACCACTGATCAATGACCAATCACTGGTAATGAAAGATCAGCGGCCTGTGATCGGTGACTAGATCAATGACCAATGACTGATAATCAATGACCAGTGATTGGTGACTAGTGACCAGTGATCAATGACCAGTGACGAGTAATTGATGATCAGTTATCAATTGCCTGTGACCTGTGATAAATGACCAATGACCAATGATGGGTGATCAGTGATAAATGACCAGTGATTGCTGACTAGTGACCACTGACTAGTAATTGATCAGTCAGTTATCAATGGTGAGTGACCTCTGATCAATTACCAGTGACTGGTAATCAATGATCAGTGATTGGTGACCAGTGATCAACGACCAGTGACCAGTAATTGGTGATCAGTTATTAATGACCAATGACCAGTGATGGGTGATCAGCAATCATTGACCTGTGATTAGTGACCAGTGACCAGTAATGGATAATCAGTTATCAATGGCTAGTGACCAGTGCTCAATGACCAACAGCCAGTGATTGGTGACCAGTGACCACTGAGGTGTTGTTGACCATCTGTCGATATGTTATGTGTCAGGAAACAGGAAAATCAAGATATTGTTTATTGTTTTTTTTTTTATTTTATCGTGGTCAGCAGCACTTTCCCGTCTTGAACCAGGAGTTAAATTCTCTGGGACCAGTGACACCAGTGATGAGATGCCATTTCCTCTTGACATCAACATGTGCAGCCAGAAACCTTCAACCTGTCAGACAGACGTCTCTGCAGCCCCTCAAAGCTCCACACTCCGGAGTATTCCGACAATTTACCAAAATAAAACAGATTCTCTTGTTTTATGGATGAATGTTGGCTGTGATGTTCATGATCCGAATGATTAAAGCTGGGATTAAAGTGAGTTTCATCAACGGCGTTGGCGTCAGAGGAAAGATGTTCAGAACAAAACGAGGTTTTAAGAGAGAAAACAAAATGGAACGTCTGGATTTGAGCAGGAGAAGACGATCATGGTCGGGATCCGCACTGGGGAGGGGGTGAGGCAGAACCAGGGGGCCGTGGATGCATTGTTAATAGCAACGCCTTTTCTTTTCACGTGTCATGTTTCACCCACCTCCCTCTTTTCTCCCTCCTTCCTCCGTCCTCATGTGCATCTGACAGGCTCTGTGTGGGTGTGCATGAGAGACAGAGAGGGAGAGGGAGTGATGGAGGGAGAACAGCTCTTTTTATGGAAGGCTGACATGTGAAGAGCTCCTCCACTGGAGCAGTGAGGAGGTCCTCTACGGGAGCGGCAAAAGCCTGACAACCTCCTCCTCCTGCTCCTCACACTCCCAACTAATCCACATCAACAATCCTGGTTTGACAAAGTCAGGGTTTGTCTCAGTAGTGAACTATTGGAGAGAAGTGATGGTGAACTCCATCTGTGGTTCAGACTCTGAGACGCTGCATGTCATAGGTTAGGATTTTAATCTGATCGATCACAGCGAAGGTGGATTCATCGCAATGAATTCATCATTCCACGTTCCTAGACCTGAAAAAAAAAAACGTCTTCTCCTTCTCAAACGTCTCAGCCCTCAAGAACAGAGACAAAGTGGAACCAAGTTTCAACAACAGCTGCAATTGGTCCACAGAAATAACGTCCCTGGAACGAAGGATGGACACGAGGAGGAAAGTTCAGACTAATGAGGTAACAGCAGTAACACCGTTGTTACCAGTGACAGCATCAGTATCAGTACCATCATCATTACCAGTAAGAGCATATGTACCAGTAACACCGTCAGTATGGTTAACAGCAGCAACACCACTTTAAGCCAATACCAGTTATAGAAGCAATAACAGCATCAGTACCAGTAAATGTACCAGTAACAACATCAGTATCATTAACAGCAGCAGCACCAGTTGAAGCCAGTACCGGTTAAAATAGCAATAACAGCATCAGTACCAGTATCTGTACCAGTAACAACATCAGTATTGTTAACAGCAGCACCACCAGTGGAAGTCAGTCCCAGTTAAAGCAGCCATAACATCATCAGCACCAGTATCTGTACCAGTAACAGCAGCAGCCCCAGTTAAAGCCAGTACCAGTTAAAAGCCAGTAACAGCCAAAGCAGCAATAACAGCACCAGTATCTGTACCAGTAACAGCATCTTTACCAGTAACAGCAGCAGCACCAGTTGAAGCCAGTACCAGTTAAAAGCCAGTACTAGTTAAAGCAGCAATAACAGCATGAGTACCAGTATCTGTACCAATAACAGCATCAGTATCAGTACTAGATACTTCCAGAGGATTCAGGTGGCGCCATCTAAATTATGTTGCACTGTATTGTGAGCTTTGTTATGTTGGTCGAGGCGGTGCTTTGCTCAAACATCACACACAGACCTTATAGTTACAGTTAACCATGATGTCAGGTCCTAACATAGGGGGCGCTGTATCTACTTTGTCGGGAACTCATTCTGTTGAAAGATTGGAACTCATAGCAGGAAGTTCTGACTCACGTACGATGGCACGATTGAAAAGTGAGTCTTAACGGTTGTTTGTCTTTTCTGAGCTGACAGAGCAGAAATCCTCTCAGTGGTGTGTTCTCATCTCTGTCACTGTCAGGTGGTCATGGCAGCCAATAAGATTTCAGATCTTTAAAACCCGATCTGATGAAACTTCCCGTTCACACAACGTCAAACACAACGTTTCAACAACAACTACAGCCGCTGTCAATCCTTAGTCAACAGCGCGCAGTCAGGAACAGTTGCCGGGATCTGTCGCTCTTTTACTCTGACAACAAATATATCAACACAAGCAGCCGTAGGAATAGAGTTCTGGCTTTGAGCTGTGGGAAACTACTTCGTCCACGAGGAACATTGACCATAGGTCGTATCTTGGCGTCATCAATCAAACAAAAGTCGTGGACTGCCCAGGAAGAAAGGTACGAGGACACCAGGTGTACGACAAATCCTCGTACAACGTCACGACACAGACAAACAAGGGAAACAAACACTGGCGCTCACATCCCTGATGTTCCATTAGAGAGAGAGTGAGGGACAGAGAGAGCAACAGAGACACAGAGAGAGAGAGAGAAAGAGAAAGACCCTCTTACCTACAAAAGCACACATTTTCACCAGGATCTGAAAAGCGGTAATTAACGGGTGACACATTTCTGCTCCTCTCCCACTGTGTGGGATGGCCTGAAATAGAATTGCAGGGTTTTAACAGACATGTCTTTCATTACACACACACTCACACACACACAGCAACACGGCTCTGCAGCTGAAGAATGGATTCTGCCCCTGTTCCTCCCCCTGCTGGCTGCTGTGGATGAGGAACCAGAGGGGCTGACTGGGAACTGGGAACCCGACCGTGACAAACGGACGTCCACTAAGGCAACTAAGGATCAGTCTGCCCACTGAGAGCCTGACCTTTGTGGCTTTAGCTAATCCACCAACTGATACTGGTTCCAGATCAGGTCCTGGTTGTGGTCCTGGATGCGGTCTCCAGGCGGGGGGTAGGAGGGGGCTGCTGTACGATATCTTTGTGTTTATTTATCTGTGCTGGTGGGTAAATATGGCCAACAGAGAGAGAGGAGCAGAAATAAGTCTGTTGCCATGGTTCCTTCCTCTTTTTTTTCAGATCTTTCTTCCTGACTACTGCCTTCACAGAAACAACATTGCGACAGAATAGAGTTCAACAACCATCAGCTCAGGGCCTGCTCCACTGAGCCACTGTAGCAATCAAATCCCCATATATCTGAGTCTATTATGGGCAGGTGGTTGATGAGGTTTTAACCTCCGCGGACTGACCCAACAGAAATACTTTCTTTATTAATCCCTGTTGAAACAAACTAAATAGTTGAGGTTATTATTAACGTTAATTATTAACACATCTCTTAGAGATAGAGATAGGATAAAGAGCTCCTCCATATCTGGAGGAGTCAGTAAAGGTGGCTTGGGCATTTACATCATAAGCCCCTAGACGCCTCCATCAGGACGTCCTCGGGTCCTGTCCCACTGGAAGGAGACCCAGGACATATGGGAGTGACAACGTTGTTCAGCTGGCCGGGGATTACTTTAGGATCCCACCAGATACACTGGAGAAGGAGTCTAGGGGCCGTTGGTGAGCTAGTGGTTAAAGAAGCGGAGGTCCGCAAGGTTCGAATCCCTCAATCCCCCAATTCAAATCCCCCTATTGCCAAGCTACCACTGGTAGAGGTTCACTGAGCATGGCACTGTCCCCACTCACTGCTCCCCGGGTGCTCAAAGTTGCCCACTGTTTACTTTGGTGATGGGTACAGAGGTCACATTTTGTTGTGTCCAGTGGCGTGAATCCCAATGTCACAATGACAAGGAGTTTGCTATCCTTCCTTCCTTCCTAGGAAGAGCGAAATTTGGTATCCCAGCCCTGACTGCTGCCTCAGCCCCAGGTAACTGGATGAAGACTCTCCCTCTACGCTGATGATCATCTTTTTTAAGGATCAATTTTACCCACTAAAGAGCTTTTAAAATTGGGTTTACACATACATTTGTAGAATATATTTAATATATTTAGAGGCTCGGAGAACTTCATGAAATCCCCAGGGTTATCTCATCACTGAATCCAGGAAAAACACATCTCACAAACTTTCTATGTTGGCAAGAAACTCAACCGAAAACATTTTGTTTTCAAACCAGTGCAGATGGCCAACATGTTTGTGTTGAAGCCACCATATGGGAAACATTTACTGCTCCGTGTGCATCTATTCAGATCAGAACCGTTCACCTAAAGGTGCGACTCTCACTCTTCGCGTGAGATCCTGAAATCAAAATTGAAGGGTGACGATATATTCTGCAGTTTTCAGTAGCCAGACAAGACTGGAATACTTGAAGAAAACACCAGGAATTGAAAAAATGACCTTCTCTTAGAGAAAAGGACCAATTGCTGTTCCGCCAACCCTTCATGCAAAATATATCGAAACTATTTTGATCCATTACCCATGATCTCTGAGGTCAAATGGTTGGAGAATTTGATCCAGATATCCCTTTATTGATCTAAGTCTTGCATCTGTGGTTCAGTTCTTCTGTATGGAACCTTCCATCACGGTTGCTCAGATAGTCGACCGCAGTCAACATAATTCTGGCTACAGAACAAAAACCTGACAGAGTGTGTGGGATGTGAACACTGTTCTGTACTTTGGCTCCAGGGAAGCCCTGAGGGAACAGCTAAGGCCTTTGGTGTGTGCAGTTTGTCTACCCTGGGACCAGACTTGGAGATTTTCGTGATTATGGAGAGGGTGACAAGGGACATGGGTGGAAGGAGGCAGGGATGATGGGATATAGGGGTCTCTAGGGACAGGGTTGAAGTGGGGCACAGGTGTAGCGAGGCAGGGCTAATGGGGAAATTGGTGGCCTTTGCCTAGTGGTTAAGGAAGCGCCAGGCCCCTGGTTCGAATTGTCGTACCGCTGAGGTGCCCTGAGCATGGTCCTCCCCACACTGTCCCCCGGGCGCCGGCACAGCTAGTGGCCCCCTGCTCACTACGGTGATAGGTTAAATGCAGATGCATAATTTCCCGGTGGATACTCCCAAGGGATAATTGAGTTCCAAAAAATAATAATAATAATAATAATGGGATGCAGCTGTAGGGGGTGGTAATGGTGAAGGGATGAAGGATCTGCCGACGGCACAGGTGACTGAAGTCTGCATTGAACGGATGAAAATGGGTACGAATGTTGGTTAGCAGGGCAAGATTGATGGGGGTGAGGCGTGATTAAGGGCAATAGCGAAGGAAGTCAGTGGTGACTTCCGGTGATGATCTGGTGGTCATGGTTTCTTACAAATGTCATCAGTATTACAAAAATTAGAGGTGAAACATCTTCAAGAAGATGTGTCCGGGTGCCCTCGATGGATATATTTTGTATCACTGACATTCCTAGTTATCTTTCCTTCCTGGCCTTACCTCCTCTACCCCTCAGGGTACCATTTGTCTGAAATCCCCACAACACTTGTCCACTGTTTCCTCACATATGTCCTTCCCTCTTCATTACCCCTCTGGAGCAACTTCCTAAACAGGATGTACTTTACCTTCACCGTCAAAACAGAAACACCAAGAGCCGTAAATATACAAATATTCAACTTCAGTCTGACAATCATCAGTGAGACTGTCATTCTGCCATTGACCTCTAGGTGTCCTGAACAGAATTGAGACGTTGCAGAATTGCAGACGTTCATGTTGGAAGAACGTGTTGAATTATTCTCTTATCGGGCCGTCTGTGCTTGCAGCTCTTTGTTCTGCCTGCGTGTTGTGATGGTCTGCAGTCTGAGTCTCAGTCTGCGTCACTGCTGACTGTCATGGCTGATCACTGCAGGATGAGGAGAACATCACAGAACCTTCTGTTCACTCTCAGAGTCAGAGACGAGTTGATGAGGAGCAAACCCCAGATCCACAATCAAACACGACGACGCAGATGCAGAGATAAACGGGGATTAAAATACACACTGAATTAAAAATTCCCTTTTCATTCACTTAGGCCCAACGGGGATAGTGCTTGGAGGGTCCTGCTCGTTGTCGGTGTAGAACATCACAGGGTTTTATTTTCAGTTCACACTCCGATTTCACAAAGCGCTGTTTTTAAAGCTACTGTACAAACCATCACCATGGCAACCACTGCTATCCTAAATTGCAGTGAAATGAAAGGCAGAAACAAAAGAGCGTTCTCCCGTATCTAACGGAGTGGCTGTTTCGGATCGGTTTTGGAGCGCCAGTCGTCATCCTGCGTCGGCAACATTGCATAAGAGAAAGGTCACGGCAGATTTATTATTCAACACCTCGGTCATTATTTATGACCACTCTGTCCATCCTAAATGCACACTGCGGGGCGCCATCTGGGTCGGTGTATGAAAGCTTAGGGTACATCTGGATCAGGCGGAGGCTAAACCCAACGCTTAAATTGGTTGATTCTGAAGGGCAGGAAAGCAAAACAAATCTAAATAACTCACCTTTGGTCACGACCCAAAAAAGTTAGGGTAACGTAGCACTATGTGAGGAGATGAAGGAACGGACGGCTGAAAAATCGAAGGAAATAAAACAGCATGGAAGTGTACTAGAAAAGCACAGCAGGGGGTAGAGCAGCCAGAGACGCCCCGCCATGACAGCCCATAATCACCTGTTTCTGTGGCGACTTCAGTGAAGGGTGTAGAGAGGGAGAGTGTTAGATGGGTAGATGAATAAATGGATGGATGGATGATGGATAAAAGGGTGGATGTATGGATGAAAGGGTGGACGTATGGATGGATGGATGGATAGATGAATAAATGGATGGATCTTGATGGATGGATGGATGAGTGGATTGAAAAATGGATGAATGGATGATGGATGGTTGGTTGAATGGAGGGATGGATGTTGGATGAAAGGGTAGATGGAAGTGAGGATGTATGGATGAATAGATGAGTAAATGGATGGATCTTGATGGACGGATGATGTATAAAAGGGTGGATAGAAGGGTGGAAGTATAGATGAATAAATGACTGGATCCTGATGGATGGGTTAATGGTTTGATGGATGGATGAATAAATGGATGGATGGATTAATGGATGACCAGATGATTGATAGATGAATGGATGGATGCATCCTGATGGATAGAAGGATGGATGGTTCCTGAAGCATGGATAGATGAATGGTTGGAAGAAAGGTTGGATGAATCCTGATGGATGGTTGGTTGAATGGATGGATGGCCACATGAATGACATCATCAGCTGGAGAAGACTGTCCACTCATCAACAATTACCATAAAGACTCTGATTTTGCAACGGCGCGTACGCTTTAACCTGGGATTACTGGAACTGGAACTGGAATTGTTGGGGAATATTCCAGTACCGATTTTATTAACAGTTGCTTCCCGTAACCAGTCAAAACAAAGTCTGGATATCTGAGGAGGGAGGAGGTCCCAACAGAACCAAACAACCATTCACAATCAGTTCACACCCTCATTCACACCAATGTTCCATTTGTGCATTGTGGTAGAGATAAACGTGAGTTGGAACATGTGACCTCCATTCTGCACATTTATTCGTGCAACACATTTTCCACACCTTTGGTAAGGGACCTGAGGTAAACCATGAAAACCACTTGTCTTAGGCTAGACGACTAGCCACTGCACCGTGTGGTCCAAGGGTGTCACCGATTAGTGTTTGTTAGCGTAGCTCTTTGAACAACTAGTTATTGACCATGTGGATAGAACGGCTCAGGACTAAACTGTTAGGTGGACGTCCCTGGAAAGATGCTATTACACAAGTGTACCACTAGATGGGGCAGACGGAGGAATACTTGTTTTCATAAGCATTAACTATGGATGTTCGATTATTTCAGTTGGCTCATATTATCGGATCTGATCTTGGCAAAAAAGAATTTTGTTGTGAAGATGAAAATAATGATAACACGATGACATTTACCTCAGTTTTCTGGGCTATTAGCTGAATGTATCGGATGATATCGGGATCAGGAATTGAACGAATGGCAAAAGTCGGCAAAATCGCACATCGGCCAAAGTTAATGGCGGACATTGTAAGCTCACTCATTTGTCATGACCAGAAAAACAGTCTGTGTTAACATTAGCTAGACGCCAAATCACCGCCTTGTTATTCCTACTGTTTGCTCATTGGATGTTTCATGATGATGTCACAATGTTACATTTAAAGTGATGATTGTATGGTTGGAACATCAGCCCACGCTGACCGCTGTCATGTTAAGTTCTATCAACCACCGCGTCAACAGTGAGAATCTGACCTGTAAACACACACACACACACACACACACACACTCGGAACCGGCCGTTCCATCAGATAATCTGCAGCAGCTCATCACAATCCCTCAAACAAACGGAGACGGGAGCATCCGTCAGGTGCAACATTCTTCCCCAGGTCCCAGTGGTGTTTTTCACCTGTCAGTTATCAGACAAAAACACACACTGGAGTGTGTGTACAGTGTCTTCACACACACACACACACACACACAAACAGGTGATAAACACACACAGTGTCCTCACATGTGAAACACTCAGACCTGAGGGAAAGGGACAGAGCCGTAGAAGGAGACGGTCAGAGGACACTCACCTGTGAGCAGGGTAGAGACACTTAAGCTTTGGTGATGTGGCGGATCAGTCTGGACCCTAGAGGACCAGGAGTGTCGTAGGTCCAGAGCACCCAAAGACCCGGAGAACTGATGGACTGGAAGCCCAGAGGACCAGCTGACCGATGGACCCTAGAGGACCACAAAACCAGAGGAATAGAGGACCACAGGACCTGGAGGACTACAGGTCCAGAGGACTAGAAGACTATAGGACAGATGAACCACAGGACCAGAAGACCAGAGAAACAGAGGTCCAGATGGACCAGAGGACGGGGCAGCTGATCTGGGCTGGGTTCTCGCTCACTCCCTTCTTGCACCAAGTCTCAGTGAAAAACAGCAGCTTCTCGCTCTACTCGTTGTCTCCTCCTCTCTCTCCGTTTCCTCCTTCTCTCCTCCAGGCTCCGTGTCTCTCCTCCAGTCAGCCTACAGGCAGTGATGGTGAAGGAGACGAGGAGGAGAACGCTGAGGGAGCGCAGAGGAGAGGAGGAGCTGCGCTTCCTCCGACTCTCTTTGCTTTTGGTGTACGTGTGTGTGTTACTCTGTGTGTGTTGATGCGTGCCAGTGTGTGCCAGGGTGTGTGTGTTAGTGTGTGTGTCTCAGTGTGTGTTTGTGTGTGTGTCCTCCCGTGTGTTGATCTGGACGCTGTCACAGCTTTAATGCACATAATCACACAGGCAGTGGAGAGGAGGAGATCTCCGTCCTCCGCCTCCTCCTGCTCCCTCTTTTCTCCACCACCTTCCCACTCACCTCCTTCTTGCCAGCCCCCCCACCAGCCGGTTAAAATGAGTCATCAGCCGTCAGCCAATCGCACGGCAGCACTCGACTTGGATTAGCATATTGTGAGTATTTATGTCTTTGAGTTGAGTGGAAAAAAAAGTAACAAATGCTTTGAGGAGAACTGTCACAGTCACACTATTTCACAACAATTTGTTATAATTCACACCAATCCACACACAATTATCACACTAATTCACACAAACCACACTAAGTTAGAATTATTCACACAAATTCACACCAATAACAGAATCCAATTGAGGAGAACTGTCACAATCACACATCTCATCTCACAGCAATTTGTTATAATTCACACCTAATCACACCAATCCACACACAATTATCCACACTAATTCACACCAATTCACACCAATAACAGAAATTTACAAAATATAAGACCAATTCACACTGACTCAAAAGAAACGACTCTAATTCATTTACACAAATGCCCAATTATTCACACTGACACTAATTTAGAATATTTACACTACTCAACACTACTAATACACAGCAATCCACAACAGTCCACAATAATGTAGACTTATTCACACTAATTCACGCTTATTCACACCAATATTTTCAGTTTGACATGCTGTCGCCGCACCCACTGACCCACCATCCCGTGAATTAAAACTCTATAAAGAACCTGATCACATGGAAGTTGTATCTGTACAGACCACTGTATCAGTTGCTGCCCCCTAGGGGCTGGAGGCTCATCATCCATTACAGCATTGAGTACACTAATGTCCAAAGTACCATATTTCCTTGGAAGTCCTTCTTTTTTCCCCTTTCCCTGCCAATTTGGCACGGCCACTCCCGGGGCCCGCTCCGGCGCTTGAGAAGCTCTGGTTTAACTTGAATATTAACCTCTAAGCTACAAACAAACAGAGTTAATTAATGACAAAACCATTGTTAACTGTTGATAAAGGGTTGAGTGACAGGTAGGAAAACAGGAACTGAGGTTGATCTGGTCGATCACCTGTTTCCTCAGGGACTCGTCTGAAGCTGCGACAGACGGCTGAAAAAAACACATCACACATGACCTAAACATCAACATTTCAAACTGCTGTTGTTTTCTGACACTGAGGTGAGAATATGTAATGACATGAAGACGAAAAAGACGAGGAGACGACGTCTCAGAGTCCCACGTCCAATTATCACACCGGTAACACAGGCCCAGGTTTGAACCTCCCTCCATGTTCCTTCAAACAGTTCTGTTGGAACAAACATCGGAGAGAATACAAAGGTGTGAAGGAAATATTTGATTCCTTTGGACTGAGGTTTTTATTTTTAAATTACTGTGAAGAATTTTCATGCTAAGGTTTTTACCAAATAATCTTTTTTTTCCTAGTATTTATTGTAAGTTTAATCAGTGGAAGAACCAATAGCAGCTGTGACTGATAGACCCTGGTCCAGTCTCATACCCTGGATCAGACGCTTGTTGTGCTTCAGATACATGATCAGGCTCAGCACCTGGTCCAGTCTTGGACACAGGAACAGACCCCGGATCAGTCTCAGACTGTGTCTCAGTCTCATCAGGCTGCAGCTGAGCTGCTGCTCCAGCTGAGGACGATGTGACTGATGAGGTCTGAAGATATATAAGGAGCTCAGTTTGCTCGTGTCCTCTTGTTTGACGGATGCTCTCTGATAGACGTCTTTGTGACCATGGGAAATGGGTTTAGAAATTTGTTTTTTTTGTCTGCTCTTCTTCTGCATTTTGAGCTTTCAAAGCAATCGCTCAAAGACAGGACCCGATCGCAATTGTTTGCTTAGAAACTTTGTTTTTCAAAAGTCTTCTAATAAACAGGACATAATTGCAAATGTTGCACCAAAAGCTATGATGGGACAAGTTAAAGTATTCACTGTTCACCACTGCACTCAACATGTCACCTCTGCATTTAACCCATCACCAAAGTGAACAGTGGGCAGCTCTGGGGAGCAGTGAGTTTGGATAGTGCCATGTTCGGTGCACCTCTGTGGTGACCTGGCAGCTCATGGATTCGAACCTGGAACCCTCTGGTGCCTAATCTGATTCCTTAACCACAAGGCCACCACTGCCACCAAAGTCAGTACAAATTGCTAAGTTGCACAAGTCAGCATAAGTGCAACAGGTCAACTCAAGTACCGCAAGTCATTCCGGGTTGGGCAAGTCGATGCTATTTTGTACACGTCGATAAAAATTGCCATGTTGGGCAACTGGCACAAGTTTTCAGGAGTTGCACCAGTCGGTACAATAGCTGCAAGTCTTTACGAGAACCATTCAACTACGGAGCCAGAACATTCTCAAAAAGAACGCACTCGTAAGCATGGATCCGCGAACGTATTCTGAGAAAAACACACTCGTAAGCAAGGATCCCGTTTGGGTTCAAAGGGCTAACCCTACCCCGTTGAGGTGAAGAAGCTGCCTCTCCAAGATATGAACCACTCTGTTGTGAATTTTCGGAAGGATGTCATTCTACAGTTATTCCTAAGGATTAAATTTTAAAACGCATTAACAAAATGAAGTTGCTGCAAGGTGTTTTTTTTTTTTTTTTACCAAATGCTCGACGCTACCACATCCAGAAGCCATTTCTGCTGAATTTGAACTTGGATTTGTCGCACAGTGTAGTGACGTCACAGATCCTCGTGGGGACACTGCCGTGTGAATGGCTGCATACGAGCAAGACTTCTGATTGGCAGGTGACGGACTGACGTAGCAAAATTACGCACGTGAATCTGGACCGCGTAAGAAGAGTCTCAAAAATACAAATTTGTGTGCGTGCAGTTTCACAAATTAAAGGCACCATTTGCATGTGCATATTCACAAACAATTCACAAACGAAGTTTGAAGAATTCACAAACGGATTTTGACGTGTGAAGCGTTGCTTGTGTGTCAGACTACATTTAGCAGATTCGGGCTCACGAGTGTGTTCTTCTCAGAATACGTTCACGGATCCGTGAGACTATTCTGGCTCCATATTCAACGGGTTGAACAAATCGAGGCACATGGCACAGGTCGACACAAATTACTGAGTTGCGCAAGTCGGTACGAGTGCTGCAGATTAGCGGAAGTATTGCAAGTCAATGAAAGTTGCGCAAGTTGATGTGACTTAGACAAGTTGATACCATTTGATCAGGTCGTTACAAGTTTTGCAACGTTGCGCAAGTGTAATTGGTGCAGTCACAATGCGACATGTGTGCCACAGTTTGCCGCAGGTGGTGGAGGTCAACGTCGTCTTGGTGGCCCCCAACGTACTGAGTGACTGGCCTGCGCTGATATTTGCCCAAACAACCAACATCAAAAATCACTGTATAAAACAACTGTTAACTCTTGGTAGAAGGGGAGCAGGTCAGATGGTGACCAGGTCAAATCCCCGAGACTGCTATAGAACCAACTTCTTATCTTTGGTCTGTGTCAAAGTCAGTGTTTTATCCATCTTTTTAAGTTGCTTTGAGAGGGACATGTTTCTCTGTTGAACACTTTTAGACACAAGTGATGCATTGTGGGTGGCATGTTGCTAGGCTACGGAGAGAGAGAGTTCCATTCATGGTCTGTTCTACTGTGGAGATTTTGGAGAACTCATTGTAGTTCTCTGTTTAATCTTTGTGAATAATTTGGCTGTAGACTGTCTTCACCCTCCAATAAAGGATGTGATGTTGGATTGATGTGGGACACTTTTGTTGTGCCCCTAGGAGACGTTTATTCCAATGTAATGGGGCAAATGAACAGCGTTGAAGATAAAACCAAGATCAAGCCTAGAAACTTCTGCAGTTAAAACACACTAATAAACAGAAGTGACCAATCAAAGTCCTAGCAATGGCTCTAACCCACAACTCTGTGCCTCTCAGATTTAAGTTGACTACTTTATCTGAGAACGTTAAAAAAATGTAAAAGGTTTAGGAGACAAAAATGTAAATGCATCCAGTTGCTGGTTCTTGGTGTATCCCTAACCCTAACCATGACCCAACAGTAAAGAGCAACTCACTCTTCCCCCAAACCTCCAAACCCTCAAGACAGTTCTTCAGTCCTTAAAACCTGTGGTCTTATTTTGCCGTCGATGATTTCACACGCAACAACTTACATCCGTCCATTTTCACCCGCTTATCCATATCTGGGCCACACAAATCACACTGCACCATCGTACCAGCCCCTCTTGAACCCTCGTCCGGTTGATAAATCCACTGGAAACCATTTCCACCTAACTGGACAGAGACACCGACCCTGAGCCAAAAATAAATAAAAACTATGGAACAACTTTAGCCGACTGATTTTGCCATAATGTTGCAAACACTTAATTTCCAGATTCAAGTCGTCTCCCATAAGTGAGGTAAACATCCTGGGAACCTACTTGCTATTCCAGATTATTGCTATTCCAATGATTTTGCCAAAATTACATAATAATCCCTAAACCGATGTATGTACGGTAGCTATCTGCCGCCAGAAATGAGGTAAACGTCTCAGGACTTTGTGTGAGATTTCAGAAAATTTTGCAAAACCAAGACACTGTTGATTTTCATTATCAAAGGAAAAACGCATTACAATCTTGCCGATATTACACAATATCCTTATTTTCAGTTCTGATATCAACTGACACTGATGTATTTAGCTGTTTGCCCCAAACTCCCTTCCCCAAACTGAAGTAAACGTCTTCGGCCCTTATGTGCAATTCTAACAAATTTGGCAAAACGCAGGCCTTGCATTATTAGCTTTTTATTAGCGAAAGAAAAATTGACAATTATCTTGCAGAAATTACATAATAATCCCAATTTTCCGTTCTGATATCAACCAATACTGTTATATTAAGTTGTCTGCCTTCAAAACTGAGGTAAACGTCTCACGACCCCACAAGAGATTACGACGAATTTGGCAAAACCCAGACGCTGTTATTGGATTTTTTATTATCCGAGGAAAGAACAATAATGATCTTTCCGATATTACATAATTATGCTAATTTCCAGTTACGATACAAACATATGCACCTTGCTATGCTTGTGCCTAAAATTGAGCTAAACGTCTTAGAACCGTAGTGGAACCCAATTCAGATTTCAGCAAAATTGTCAAAAACCCAAACATCATGACAGATCGACGTTGGACGTCAACGTTGGTTTGTTTGAGAATAAAGACACAGATCAGAGAGTGGAGGTTGGTGACTGTGGCTTTGAAGCAGTCGTCCTGTGATCAAGTGCAGATGCGAGCGTGGGAGGTGTTAGTGCGTGAGTGTGTGTGTGTGTGAGTGTGTGTGTGTGTGTGTGGATGACTGTGACATTTGTTCACACAGTTAAGAGATTGGACAAACGCTCTGAGCTGCCACATTTTCTAAATCCTGACTCAAAGTCTGGTGAATTCTCCTCAGACTCAATGACTGTACATGTGTGTGTGTCGACGTGTGTGTGTGTCGACGTGTGTGACGACGATGCTCCTAACACACACTTCCTGCTCCGGCACATTCACTGAGGATCCATCACCGTGGCAACCGCTCCACTGAAGGGCTGCTAATTTATTTCTTTATTTCTGTAATTTGTCGTAGTCAAACACGAAGCAACTTCAGCAGCAGATGTGTGTGTGTGTGTGTGTGTGTGTGTGTGTGTGTGTGTGTGT
>JAFBJS010055197.1:0-14690 GCA_016785265.1 Paraplagusia blochii | reverse complement strand
GTGTGTGTGTTGTGTGTGTGTGTGTGTGTGTGTGTGTGTGTGTGTTAATCAGATTATCACACACACACACACACTAATCTATGGGCAGTTTTCCAACAAAGACCTATTTCGATTTCTTCAAAATCAATGCGATAAAAATAAAACGTCTCTATGTCGATGACACCGTGATGGAGACCACACCACCAAATATGGACGGGTGGTGGAGGGTTGGGGTGGGCTGAGGGGGCGGAGTCTCTTCACCTCTGTCATGGATAAAAATCAGGTTGACCAGGAGGTGGAGCTGGGGCTTAGAGCACATTTGATCGACAACCATGACAAAAAGCCTCTCAGACTATCAGGGAAAATTTGTCAAGTTAGGCAGCACATAGCCAGTCAACAACGCCCACTGGTGGTGGAATGTGTATAGGCTATGTGTTGATGTTTTTTTTTTCTTTTTTACTGAGCTTCCTGTGGTAACAGAATACACACTAACAGAGTCATTCACAGTTGATTTTATTGACATGATGGGAGTTAAAACATGAGAACATATTGTTGTTGTTACTGCTGTGGTTTGTTGTTATTGTTTGTTGGTGCTATGTATATTTGTTATTGTTTGTTATAATTTGTTATTTGTTATAATACACAAATATACACGTGACCTGGGAATTTGTTATTTATTTATTGTTTTTTTATTTTTGTTTTGGTCATATTTCTTGTTTTTGCTGTGGTTGGTTGTTGTTGTTGTTGTTGTTTTTTGGTGTTATACATTTTGTGGATTGCTATTATTTTATTGTTATTTTTGTTTTAAGTGGTAATTGTTGTTGTTGCTGTTTTAAGTTGTTGTTTGGTGTTACATATTTTGTGGATTTTTATTATTTTGTTGTTGTTCTTAATCAATTTTGTTGTTGTTGTTGTTTTTGGTGCTATACTTTTTGTGGATTGTTATTCATTCATTGTTATTTTATTATTGTTATTTGGTCATATTTTTTGTTTTTGCTGTGTTTTTTTGTTGTTTTAAGTGGAAATATCTGTTGTTGTTGTTTGGTGTTACATATTTTGTGGGTTTTTATTGTTGTTCTTAATCATATTTCTTGTTGTTTTTGTGGATTGTTATTTATTCATTGTTATTTTTATTGTTGTATTAAGTCATTTGTTGTTGCTGTTGTTTTTTTGTTCTAATGTTCGTATTTTTGTTACTGTACTTGTTATTTTCTGTTGTTTTTGTTGTTGTTGATGTTGATTTTTTTATGTGACTTTTATTGTTGTATTTGTTGTTGTTTTTACAAATCTACAGCCCCTGAGAACCGCTCCAACTCTGCTGCTGCTACTGCTGCTGCTGCGCCGTCCTGATCACAGTGTTTCCTGGCGTCCACTCTGCGACACTTCCTGTGGGCAGTGGGAGTGAGAGAACGTCACGCTCGCCCACTCCCTGGTTCTGATGACACAGAACAGAACAGCGAGACTGAGACCATGGTCTGGGTCCAGGATCTGTGGGCGCCGAGCATCAACTGAGTGAAAGAACAAGTGACAGAGTGACGGAGTCTCCAGGTGTAGTAACAAATATATCCCGTAGAGGGCAGCAGAGTGCAGCGCAGAGTACAGCTGGTTGTTGTGGAAACCAGTGAGAAGGAATTAAATATTCTGTCGACATGTTTCATATATTCTTTGGGAAGAAAAAGTATTTGTTCACGAGGATAAATTCTTTGTATGTCCAAGAAAAGAAAATTGAAACACAAAGGAGAGGAAATATATAAGTATATAAAATATAAAATATATATATATATATATAAAAACCCTTTATTATATACGTCCACAGACATCTTGAAGAAGTTATTTTACCCAAAGTTCTGGCTCGGAACTGGACGGATCATGGAGTGGATAGGATGCCTGGTGACACCCTCCACCCTCCACCCTCCACCCTCCACCACCACCAACCCCAGTGACCTAGTGTAACATTAAGTCCATTAGCGGTGACAGAGAACCCGGTCTAAGCCTCAAATCTCTTTAATTCAACTCCCATTAGAGGAAAGTGCTAAGATCTCCAGTAGCAGCTCAGCGCCACCACCAGGACAGATTAACAAAGGCATAGTGGTCAATTATACCCATGTGGTTGAGTCTGTGTGTTTATATCCCAGGACTGGAAGAAAATCAGTCCAGAACCGAATCTTCAGTTCTATGACCGCTTACCCCGAACCCTCATGTCCACTACTTGTCAGATCCCAGGACTGATGGTCCGGGGTCTTTGGTCTGTGGTCTGAGCTAGGTAGACCATAGTCATTGGTCTATGGTCTGTAGATTCTGAGGTCCGGTCTGTAGAATGTGGTCTGTTGTGTGTAGTCCGAGGACTGTAGACTGGGGTCAGTGGTTTGTGGCCACAGGTCTAAAGTGTGGGGTCATAAGTTTGTGGTCTGTAGTGTAGTGTCTTGGGACTGTAGGTAGGACTGGGGTCTGTTAGCAGGTTTAGAGTTAGTTTCTAATTTTTCGCTTAGAGTTCAGAGAAAACCTTGAAGAGAAAACTCAGATTTTCAGAGATTCCAGTTTGACGAAGCTTAAAGACACCAGAACTATGACATTGAGTCTGCATTTTGTGAGTCCACTCTAAAAAAAGAGACCTCAGAACTTCAGGAGTTTGTCAACACCAACTTTCAACTTTTCCAGATTTAGATTTCCAGATCTCATTGCTAAAACCATGGAGTCACATTGGATAGCATTCGATGGACACTCAGTGGACAACAGTCAGTGGACAGTGGTGAGGCAGACAGACAGCTCTAACCCAAATATCTTGATGAGTGGTCACTAATGTTTGCCTAGGTAGCTGGATTATTCCTTAACCCTGGCCTGAATTAATTTGTGCTGACGGATTTGGAAAGCGTTAATCCAACGTTCTCCTGTTAAAAGCCCGACCCTCAGTGGTTGCCTCCACTGGCAGCTTCATCCATCTCCTCTCTCTCCGTCTGTCTGTCTCTCCTGAGCAGCTGAGAAAACATCAGTGAAGGGCCGACTGCGAAACATCGGCCGCAACCATGAATGGCACAGAGGGGCCGTATTTTTACGTCCCCATGGTCAACACCACGGGGGTCGTCAGGAATCCATATGAATATCCGCAGTACTACCTGGTCAGCCCGGCAGCCTACTTCTGCCTGGGCGCCTACATGTTCCTCCTCATTCTCCTGGGCTTCCCCATCAACTTCCTCACCCTCTATGTCACCATTCAGCACAAGAAGCTCCGGACACCACTAAACTACATTCTCCTGAACCTGGCGGTGGCCGACCTCTTCATGGTCTTCGGAGGATTCACCACAACCTTGTACACCTCCATGCACGGCTACTTTGTCCTTGGACGCCTCGGCTGCAATCTGGAAGGGTTCTTCGCCACCCTGGGCGGTGAAATCGCACTCTGGTCTCTGGTGGTTCTGGCTGTTGAAAGATGGTTGGTCGTCTGCAAGCCCATCAGCAACTTCCGCTTTGGGGAGAACCATGCCATCATGGGTCTGGGTGCTACCTGGGTAGGGGCTTGTGCCTGTGCTGTGCCCCCTCTGGTCGGCTGGTCCCGCTACATCCCCGAAGGCATGCAGTGTTCGTGTGGAGTCGACTACTACACCCGCGCCGAGGGCTTTAACAACGAATCCTTTGTCATCTACATGTTCATCTGCCACTTCTGCATTCCCCTCACCATCATCTTTTTCTGCTACGGCCGACTGTTGTGTGCCGTAAAGGAGGCCGCCGCTGCCCAACAGGAGTCAGAGACCACCCAGAGGGCTGAGAGGGAAGTGACCCGCATGGTGGTCATCATGGTCATCGCCTTCCTGATCTGTTGGGTTCCCTACGCCAGTGTGGCCTGGTACATCTTCACAAACCAGGGCTCGGAGTTTGGTCCTCTCTTCATGACCATCCCCGCCTTCTTTGCCAAGAGTTCCTCCATCTACAACCCACTCATCTACATCTTTATGAACAAGCAGTTCCGCCATTGCATGATCACCACCCTGTGCTGTGGGAAGAATCCCTTTGAGGAAGAGGAAGGAGCATCCAGCACCAAAACCGAGGCCTCCACCGCCTCCAGTTCTGTGGCTCCAGCGTAAGAAGTGTCCACCAAGGCGTCATATTCCGTATCGAGAGACGAAGACTTCTGCTCCGACCCAGGAAACGACCAAAGGCTCATGTCTGCAGAATAACTACCTTTTTGTATTTACACAAACCAGTTGGTTCAACCTAAAGACAGTGGGCAGACGGTGGGCCCATTACAGAGTTGTACCTGTATATACAGATACTGATCTTTCACCAGAGTTCTGGGGAAAGTTCTGTTCCAGTTTGATTCTCTTTGATTTTGGCTTATTTCTGAATGTAGAAGCATGTAATGAAGTAACCTTAAATAAATCGCACTCTGCAAACAATTCCTGCTGTTTGTGTCCAATGTGTCAAAATGTTGTGTCGAGACTAAAAATAATAATAATCCTAAATCTCCCAAAACCTGGTGCTGGTACGTGGTGTGTTCTCATCAGGCTGTCTCCGATCAGGGGTCACCTTGGATTTAGAGTTTAGTCTCATGATGACGAGGGACATTTTCACTGTAACCACATCTGACACCTGATTATCACACTGTAATAATAATCACATTACAGGAAGGTTAATCCACTTTAATCTCTGTCCTCTGGGTTATGGAATTAAAATAATTCCGTTCACCACCGGTGTGGACAGAGGACTCAGGAATGTTGATTGAAAAACTTTAAAGTTTGTACCTGAGGTTTAGAATCAAGGAATCGACTGAGAAATATTACATCGACCCTAGGCCTGAATTTGTTCATCTACAGCAGTAGGTCTCCTCGTCTGGACGGCACTTCCTGCTGGACCAGCGACAGGAGAAAAGACCTGACACTGTTGAAAAGAGTGACTTCAGGTGTTTCTGGATCAACCTTAGTTTGTCTTTGACAAACCTGGTGTTGGTTCAAGGCTACTGCAGGTTCAGGACCTGTGGTCGACATCAGGTGGTCCAACCTCAGATTGTCTTTGACAAACCTAATGTTGTATCAGCAGGTTCTGGACCCCTGATTGACTTCAGGTGGTCCTGGACCAAATCCAATATTGTCTTTAAAAACCCAATGTCCTTTCAGCAGGTTCTGGAACCGAGGTTGACATCAGGTGGTCCTGGGTGAACCAGAAACTGTCTTTGAAAAACCTAATGTCGTTTCAGCAGTTTCTGGACCTCTGTCAACTTCAGGTGGTCCTGGACCAACCTAAGGTTGTCTTTGAAAAACCTAATGTCCTTTCAGCAGGTTCTTGAACCGAGGTTGACATCAGGTGGTCCTGGTTCAACCTCAGATTGTTTTTGAAAAACCCAATGTGGTTTCAGCAGGTTCTGGACTCTTGGTCAACTTCAGGTGGTCCTGGACCAACCAGAAACTGTCTTTGAAAAACCTAATGTCATGAATTGTTTTCTTCTTGCTGGGGGGGGGGCAACAGAAAATAATTGAGAAGCACTGCCTTAAACCAACTTCAGGTTCTCTTTGACCAGGTGGCTGTATACAGACCTCTGGGTGTCTAGTGGTCCTAGACCGACCTTAGGTAGTCTTGACCCACCCCAGGTAGTCTTGGACTGGCCTCAGGTTGTGCTGGACCTGAGGTAGCCTCAAACCTCCTTCAGTCAGAGACAGGACGAGCTGTTAGTAGTGAGTTTGTTTGGAAAACTTTATTTGATAATAAAAATAGCGTTAACAGACTTCATTTATTGAGAGCTACATACACTGTGATCCATCTGAAGAAACCAAGCTGGACCGCTCCACTTCTACTGTACTCTGACTAATGGTGTGCGTAGCTCCATGGGTCAAATAAAGCTCTGGACGATGTAGTACTTATACTGTATATGCATAGATTGATATCAAAATGATGCTCGGCCCACACACACGTACTGGTTTTCATCAAGACAGGGACGACATCATGTCTGAAAGAATGCTTCAAGAACACAGACGGCATACAAGTGCTTTACAATAACAAGGCAGGCTAACCACGGAGGGGGATTTCAACCATCAAACAGTTTCTGACTCAGGATCAAAGACAGTTTTTTTTTTTCCCTTTTCATCTCCACAAACCTGATCCTAGTCGGACCAGAACACATCCCATAATTCAGCAGGTCCAGTACAGACAGTTACATTCCTCACCACTGAGGTTCCTTAGAACGTTTCTCTTTTATACACAGGGGGGAAAAAAGGCAACAAGTTTTTCTCCAAACTGTTTTCTTCGACAGCCGTGAGAAGAACTTCAATAAAATCATCTTTATTCAATACAGTACCATGGCAACAACAGTGATCAAATAATGGGTGTGGACGCCGTCTGTCCGACGTGTACGTCCGAGACGGTCGGACAGGTCGGCGGTTTAACTCCAGTGGCTGTGACGTTGTGGCTCAGCGGGGCAGATCTCTGACCGGTCACTGACCACCACAGGGACTCTGTGTGGTCCAGGTTGGGGGGGTAACGGGTAGGAGCGAGACTGAGGAGGGGACGGGGTCTTCTCCGGACTGATAAAAAGACTGACAACACGGGGCTTGACACATGCAGCTAGAAAATGGATAATTTACACACAAATGGAGCACACACACGCTCACACACTCACACACACGGGTGTGTGTTGGTTCACGTCTTGGAATGGATCGTCACAGGAATCCTAAAAACCGAAGCATTAGTGCGTCGTCGCCCTTGTCATTGTTCATCTGTGAAAATATTGTCGCTTTCTGGTATGAACCACAGATGAGGTGGGAGGCCCCCCTGGACCCGCCCCCTCCTATACCTTAGCCCCCGCCCCCTCCCTGTGATCAGGATTCCAATTGAACCACTTCAAGTTTCCAGGATAGAGTTCTGACAGAGTGTGTGCATCGGAGGAAGTTCCTGCTGAAAACAACTTTTTATAGCCGTCGACCGCTCTGAATGGATCAGTCTCTTTTTTTAAAATATATATATTTATATATTTATATTTATATATGTGTATGAATTCTGCGTTGACTGTATAGAGGTTTAAAAATATATGTGGCTCTGTTATGCACAAAAACAACTATATAGTGTGCGGAAGTCCTGGCCTTCGTCAACGCACACACACACACACGTGTGTGTGGTTCTGTACAAACGGGACAGAGTTCTAGACGCGTGTGCTTTAGCTTAGAGAGCAGTGGGACGGGACCGTGATCAGGATGAAGACCTGGACCTGTTGGTCTGGAACACAAACTGACTTCACGCTTCTCTGACAACCTGTAAAGGTGTTTGTTTGATTTAAACAAAAAAAATTAATGTCTGGACAAATTATATTTTTTTAATTTAAGGAGTCGTCTTTTTTTTCTTCAGCATTGTGTTCAGCTAAACTGACCTGGTCTGTGAACCTGGTCAACTGACCAGGTGTGGTGTGGTTTCTTTAAAGGAACCTTGAAGAAAACTGGGGTATGTACTGCCACCTGCTGTACTGGAGGATGTAGTGTCATGAACTGACCAGTGACTTTGAGAGAACTCAACTAGTCCTTACACCTTGATGCTCAGGTGTGTCTTTAATGTTATATATAATGAATATTTTGACAAATTATAGTTTTTATGTTAAGGTGTCCTAAGGTCACATGCTTGCGTGCAACACGTCAATGATTGAATGCCACTTTTATTCATAAGTTTGGAATTCCCCTTGATTATTTTGATTTTTTTTTACTACAAAGAGACCTGTCTCTGCCAGTTTATACCAGAGAGACAGGCAGAGCAACTAAATACTCTCCCACAAGATGGCAGTAGACAGAACAACAAAAAAAAGCTGTTAATAACAGTCAGATGTGTGTTGTGTTCAACTAAACAGGCCCAGGTTTCACACTGATGGCGTGAATTGTGAGTGAATTCAAACTTAAAGGATAAATAAATTTAATCTCTTTGACTTTTGTGACACATTTTCTTTGGTGGTGCGCCGTGGGATTTAGAAAAATTGTAAATTATGTGCTGTCACTCTAAAGTTTGGAAACATTGTTTTTGATGGCTGGTCACTCTGGAGACAGTCGGTGTAGCATATATTTATGGAAATAAAGGCATAAGATCCGACATTATCAATTGCAAGTGTAAAAACACCCAAATGTTAGGGTGGGGTAAGCTGTTGTCAGCACCGCCTTATTTCCAGGAAATACTGGGAAAATAAATATGGCAGCTTGAAGCTCGTGGTGTGATCCAGAAAACACAAAAAAACTCAACAAGACAAGCAACCGAGGAGAACCTGAACCGAGAACCCAGCCGCTGGATTCGGATGCAGGGGCAGCAGTAAGAGTTCTGCACACTGGTGCAGGTGTGTAGTACTTGAATCCATGCGTCATGTGACCTCTGCTGGACATATGAGGAACTTCAAATAAATAATAAACAACAATCATATTCTTCTGTCTCTTGTCCAAAACCCATTCACAGTCTCAGAAACCACCAGTGTCTTGTGCTATCGTTTGTTGAGTAAAGCGGTTCAGTAATGACCAAAAAGTAACAAAGGGTATTTAGTTAGTTAGTTAGTTAGTTAGGTAGGTAGGTAGGTAGACGTCACCACAGCTGGAAGCATGTTTCAAACCTGGGAGGGAACAGAGAATTATCAACGCCTAGAAAAAAAACATCACTGGAGTATATGCAGGCACATACCTTTACTATAGTACAACAACTGTTCAACAGGGTTCAACAGGAGTGGGTCTATGGTCAGTCGACCTGAGAGGAGGGTCATACCCCTGCAGCAGGTTAGTTAAATCATCAAAACACCAGTCGACCAGATCCTCACACGCAGGACTCCAGGGGGAAGTTAGCACAGACGGATGTCGGCGCGGCCGCCATTCAGATGCTAAGGTCTTTGGCGCTTTCGTGGTACAGCCGTCTCTTGGGCTCTGGGAGGTGATTGGACCCGCGGCCTGCTGTGTGGTGGTGGTTGTTGTTGTTGTACGCCATATTGTTGTGTGCAGCGTTGTTCTTCATCATGCTGTAGTATTCCTTCAGTCTAGGTGCCGGAGCAGCGGCCGGATTCAGATCGTCTCGGCTGTAGTTGCTGTCGGGGGATGAGTCCCGCTCTGCTCGGAAACGTCTTTCAGGCGTCCCGTTCACCTGAGGCCATTCCTCTCTGCGCTCTGAAGAAGAGTCTCTCAGGACGTTGCTTTTCTTAGGGGTCCTGTTATGCGTGCGACCCCTGGATAGCGAGTTGGAATCACTGCTGCCGTTGTTGTTGCTGCGCTCCGGGGTGACGGTCCCTCTGAGTCGCCCGTCCGTCTGTACTTCCTTGAGGAGCCTGCGCTCGTGGAACTTCCGTTCAGGAGTGACCGTGAGGAAACCTCCGTGGTCTACATCCCTCTCAGGGGTGTGGTCTCGCTGGGCTCGCTCTGCCCTGCGATCCATCGACTTGGCTCGTCGGCGATCGGGCAATGATGTCCGCTTTTGGGTAGGCGAACGGTCCAGGGACCCGCGACGTTGCGGACGCACCCTCCCATCCAAAGTGGAACTGCTGCCAGACAGCTCCTGCCCCCTGAGTTTGTCAGCCTTCTTCCCAGAGCTGTCCTTCCTCAGAGTTTTTAAGAGTTTGGAGATGCCACTCTCCGACTCTGACTTTTTGACTTTACGGCCACGGCTCTTCTTGGTTCCATCAGTACTGCTGGTACTATTGTCTGGAGACGGTTGTCTGGGGCGACTGTGGCTGTGGTTGTTGTTCCAGGTGGGGTGATGGTGGGGGTTTAATTGCCAGTCTTGGTATTCCATCTGCTCCGCCCTAACCCTGTCTCTGTTCCTGTCCGTGTCTCGGCCGAGCACAGCTTCCTCCTGGCGCAATGGTTTGTGAAGGTCTGGTGGATAATTGGACTCCAACGAGGTGTGATATCGGCTGTTGGACGGCAGCATTCTCACTTCCGCAGCGTTTTGTGCCCTGGGTGTGGGAGTGTGCCTGTCACTGCTGCTGTCTGGGGAAGAGGAACACAAGTGGAGAGGGTTCATTGACTGGGAGAGACAGGAGCAGCTGATTGGTCCACTGTGACTGATTTACTGCGGCCTGAGAACAGTTGTGTGTCACATTCACTGAACGTAAAATTAAAAATGTATCATTTTATAATATAAACATGCAAAGGAGGTGACCCATGAGGTTGACATGCAACATGGACTTAGGGAACGCTGCGACTGTGAAGACACCGCAGGTTCTCCAGTACAATATGAACTTTATGAACCTCATCTGTTAACCTGGTCTGTGAACCTGACCAATTCACCTGGTCTGTCAACTAAATCAACTGACACAGGGGACCAAGGGACCTGGTCTGTGAACCTCATCTCCCTCTCTGAATTCTGGTTCTCAGTTCTACTGCTCTGGTCTGACTGACCTGGTTAACTGTCAATATCTGAAACCAGAGAAGAAGATCCACAACAGGAAGTGGAAGTAGTTCGTCACAGAAACTCCTAAGAACTCTGATGGTGTCTGTGGAACCAGTTCCTCCCATGTTCTCTTCCAACACCTGCATGTCTCTTAGGACCTAATGTCTGGGGTTAACAACAGGACAGGACCAAAGTTTTTAGGAACATACTGCCACCTGCTGTACAGGAGGGTGTAGTGTCTTGGTCTGACCAGAGACTACTTCTTACACTTTGATATGAGATGTTTATACCAACCAGTGGACAAAGATGAAGATGGAGAAGGAGGTGGAAATAATGATGGCTGTAGGGGATGTGGGTAAATAAATGACTGAGGTTGGGGCAGAAAGGAAGAATGGGTAAAAGCAGGCAGTGGAGTAAGCGTCAAGGTTCTGTCTACCAACCGTGCTCTGGTTCTGGCCCATTAGGTAGAAACAGGGCTCCCCCAACTTGTCATTCCTCATTGTACCTACAGCGAGATGAGGAGCCATCATCGCTGGAGGAGAGGAGGAGGAAGAGCCCAGAGAAACAGAGAAGAAGAAAAAACAGAGAGCAGGAGGCAAGAAAACAGACAGGAAGTGAGGAAGTGTGAGACAGGAAGTCAGAGAGTCAAATATGTGTGTGAATGTTAAATAAGACACAACATGAAATGTCTTAATTTTTAACATTAATCTCTGCTGAGTGCTGTGCCCACTTCTTCCACAGGAGGGAAGACCTGAGCAACTTCATAGTAACCATGGTAACAAGTGATGGCTAACGGTGTTGTAGTTATTTTCTTTTGTGAGCATGCTAGTTAAAGTAGCGTTTGTAAACTGACAGAATATTGTGTCCAGAAGAAGAAGAAGAAAAGGAGGAAACAGCTTCAGAGGAAAAAAGGGAAAAATGAACCTGGATGTTTGTCGATGGTCAGTCTTTGTTACTTTGATGTTAGTATTTAGAGCCCCCTAGTGTTTGTACAGATGACACTTCACATGACTCAAGTCTTGAATTATTTTAAGAAAGAAATACCATGGTTCTTCAGGATACCAGCTACTCCAAAACCAGTTTTCCAAATTACCAGTAAGCAACTTTTGCAAGATATTAGTTGTGATATAAGGATACACTGTGTTAAAAAGATAGTCTTTGAACTTGTAACTATCAGAGCCTGAATTGTATGGAGCGCTTTCAGAGGAGGAGATGTCTAAGTCACCCCCAGAGACAGTCTGAAGGTTGCTGGTCTCCACAATATTTGCTCTGTGCTGCCATTGCTCCAGGACTGATGCTTTGCAAGTGATTGGAGATCAGAATAATCTGGGCCCCACAGTATTCATTAGTGCTAAATAAGTAGATGTTACCACTTATTACTAGTACATTTTGGTCCGACAATGAGTTGACCTGATTCCTCCGGTTGAGCTCCTCACTAACTTGTCCATCAGTGCTGATTATTTGCAGTCAAATATTATTAACAAGGTCTGATTCTGTCAGTACTCTAAAACATAGTGCTCACCATATTCGGGTACAGAACCGTCCCCTCTCTTCAGGACCAGTCGTGCCCTCCGTCCCCCGTTCTTGATCAGCTCGATGGCACGTGAATGCTTCATGTTTTTTGTGCTCTCACCATTGATCTCCAGGATCTCGTCTCCCACCTGAACCAAGGACAGGAAAGTGCTGAATACTACAGCACTGAGCAGAAGGGCCCAGTACGGTACAAAGAGAGGAACCTATACATGAGGTTAAAGGTCAAACCCAAAAACCTCTGAATGTTGTCCAAAGAGTCCCACCCTGTGCTTTCCTACCCTCATTTTGCCGTTCCTGACTGCAGCGCCGTCCTCGGCCAGTCTCAACACGTACAGGTCCATGTTGTACTCCCGACCTCCTCTGAGGCTGAAGCCAAAGCCTTTACTGTCCCGGTCCAGGTCCACAGAGTAGAACTCGGCATCCTGGACAAGAGAATGACACAATGAAAGGAATTGTAGCTTGTAAAGGTCAAATATTAAAAGTAGAGATGTTTGACAATAACAGACTTTTGACCGTTAATAGCATATCTGTGTAATGAGGCTGCGTTTTAAAGTGAAAGACACTAGATGGCAGCATAACAGCTAATTTTATCACCTACTTTAAAAAATCAGTGGATTAACATTAGAGTGTTTTGTCTCTATCCTTTACCATGATCTGGATGTTGAGAATATTCTTCTATAGGTTAGTGGATTGTCTGCAGAATGTTAAAACTAATACTAAGGTTAGTACAAATAATTAAAAAAATGACCAGGTCCATATCAGTATCGGTTTAGTATCATTCAGTATCTGAATGAGAAACTTAGTTATATCGCCATGCTAGATTTGAGCAAAATGTTAACGTCAAACATCCCTAGTTTAGGATGATTCTTCAACAGTGCCCACAGTCCGACGTGCAATTCTCACCTGTGTCTGAGATGACGGAGCAAGGGTAACTCCTTTGGACTTTGAGTTATTTCTTTAAAAAAAACAAGTGGGAACTTCTGGTTAGTGAAAACATCAAAGTCAAAATACGGAAAGTGCTTTCTGAATAGCTGGTGCGTGCCATACCGCAGCTCTGTGGACTGGGGTGTGTGCGTGGTGGTGATGGTGGCTATCTTCTCCGCGTTGGTTAGCAGAGAAGCATTGGAAGATTCTGGGAAAAGAAACGAAATCAACACCTTAAAAACACGTATCTAACAGTAAGCGCCATTAGCGGACTTTGACCCACCATCACCGGGGATAATCCTGAGTGAGACCGTGTTCCCAGCTTCCTTGATCAGATTGACGATGTCTGAGTGTGACTTGTTGGTGATGGAACACCCATTAACGGCAAGGATCCGGTCCCCGACCTTCAGCTTCCCACATCGGTCCGCAGGGCTTCCTTCAATGATGCGTCCTATTTTGTGGGGCATGGCCACACAGGCATTTCCAGCTGTTGTGTTAACATGTTGACACGTGTGTCGGACGAACAGAGTGAAGGTGACGATCACGTCAGATTGTTTGATTTGTGAAAAAGAATGGAAAAAACAAGACAAAAACCCAGAGGATTAACGATCGGAATCACCAGAGGGGAAAAACACTAAATAAAGCCAGGAGAACAGTGTGATTTTGGGCCAATCATGCAAATATTTTGGGGATCGGGATCACGATTCCTGGGATCGACAAATAAGAGGAAGAGCCTGATTGGCTCTGAACGCACAAGCCACATGCTAGGACTAGCTTACCAAAGGTTGTGTTGGCGTCAGGTCTCGACACAGACGACACAATGACGAAACCAAAGCCTTCGTTCTCTCCTCGTTGGATCTCCACCTCGTAGGGCTGCAGTGAGGCGGGGACCACTGCGCTGCCGCTACCACCCCCGCCCCCACTGCCGATGCCACTGGTGGAGCCGCTGCCCGAGCTGACTGTGTTGAGTGAGTTCTGGCTGCCCTGTGGAGTTCTCTTGCCCTCAGTCAGGCTGGGTGCCTGGGTGCTGCTGTGGTGGGAGGAGGCAGGTGACGGCGGGACATCGCCCTCTCCTTTTGATCCTGGGACACGGTAGAGTCTGTGTTTGTAATTCAGTGGTCAACTCCACCTTGCAATAATCCCTCACTGTGTTCCTCCTCACCTCCGTATCCCGGGGTCTTGCGTCTGACAGTGAGGTTGACGTGCCCCTGTTTTGCCGCCTGCTGCATCAGCTGCACCACCAGCTGGTGAGATTTGCCCACCACCGCCGTGCCATCCACGCAGATGAGCTCGTCTCCCGACCGTAGACGGCCGTCCTCGTCTGCTGCACCGTATTTGACTATGTGACCAATGTAGATCTGGAAGAGACCGAGAAACCTTGTTGTTCAGACTCCAGGAAGAGGTTCTGGATCAAGGTTTGCCTTTGATAATTTGGGCGCTGCCTATTCCTGAACCCATCTCACTACCACCCCCTTGTGTTGGATCGTATAGAATATTGATGGGAGTTGATGACGGCTGTGAATGAACCTAAGCGTCAGTATATAGTAAAATAAAGGAAGTTACTGAAAAAGAAATATTTGGTCTGCGGCTTGGTCAATAAGGAATAATGGTGGATCTTGAAGACAGACCGGTTGAGAACCACTGGTCTAAGGTGATGATTCCATGTGATGCCACAGATGATAATGACACGGCCTGTGCAACATTTGTAGAAATATTTTAGAGGAAATAAAAAAGTTAAATGTGAAGTCTCCATATCAGCAGACGCCTATGTTCCTCAGGCGCTGTGTGGGGGAGTTGACATTCAGGTTGACAGTACTGAGTACACATCCACGAGAACTAACTCCTCAAGCAAAGACCCCCTATCAATTAGTTTCCCTTCCCCTACCTCTCTCCTGCTTTGAAATGGAATACTAAGAAAAAACCCAGAGCTGGGA
>JAFBJS010055196.1:296772-327549 GCA_016785265.1 Paraplagusia blochii | reverse complement strand
TGAATGCCAAAGGATCTTACTGGTGCTCTTCCACCATTTGTTTCTGCATGTCTGCCGTGTACTGAGGTCCTGCCGGCCTCATACCCATAAACTGTGGCTGACCCAAGAACTGCATTCCAGGTGCCTGCATCCCAATAGCCATTCCACCCTGTTGAGATAAAAACATACAAAGAAGAACAACATCCACAGAGAATATTATTGAGTGACTTATACTGACAGAACATCATTTGAGAATGATATTTAGATATTTGTGAGGACAGAGATCAATTTAAGACCAGTCCTTTCCCTACAGTAGGAAGATCCAGCAGAGGGTGCTCTCATAACCCTTAAGATAAGACTCGAGGTTGGCTTTTAATTGTATTAAAAAGACAGATATTTATCCATCCCTGTTTATTGTAAGGCTTACCTGCATGGGCATTGCTCCTGGAGCCATCTGTCCAGCAAAGTTCATTCCCATCATGCCCTGAATATTAGGTTGCATGACTGGGACCATTGAGAAGCCCTGCTGCTGTTGCTGTTGTTGCTGCTGCTGGAGGGACACCATACCTGCAAAATTACAAAGAAAATGCACATCCAGGTTAATGAGACACTACTGAAAATAGTTTCTCAATTCTAAACAATATATTAAATATATAGGAACCAGTGCATAATATGTAAGAGTGTATTACTAAGTCATTACCTATCTATAGCAGCTTAATTCTGTAAAAAACAAATTTAAATAGTGTTTTTGTCTCTTATTTTTTTCCAAAATGTGAATCTTTACAACTGACACAAGCAGCCACAGGAGGCACCATTAAGCAGTGGTTACTATTCACAAGGTGCGATTAAGAAAATTAAATTCCACTAAGAATTTAACCCAGAAAATGTAATGCTATGAAACCAAAAATGTAACCATCACTACTGCTTTGCCCTCCACCCTATTTTAATTCACCCTAATATCTGTCATTCATTAATTTGCAGGAAGTCATATTATTTTAACCATCTACTTTATTGGACTATCTCACCTTGAGGTGTCCCCAAGCCTCCTCCTACAGGATACATAAAACTAGAAAAATAAAGAGAGAAATGCACACGTCAAGAAAAAGACATACCATCAAGCTGTTTCAACACATCAATTTGAGAGATAAGCAAACAAAAAAAAGGCTATTGGATGTAATTTTTCCCATGTGGTAAAAATATAGCAAAACTCTTTTGTATCTAAAACTCTCACTTAGAATGGATCAATGATGAAGGCAATAAGCCATATAGAAGACTGATGAATTTCAAGAAACATAATCTTAATCAGGAATACACGTTTAAGTTGTTTCAATATTTATTATTCAGCTTATTCTATTTATCACTTGTTGCCCAGTTACAGCCGTCACCACTTTACAATACAACCACCTGCACAGCTGTGAGCCAGTGTTGTCTAAAGGCCTGGGTAAACAACCTTTTGGGCTTTCTAAACATTGGTACAATATGGCACATCCTATGGTTAACAAAGTATTCTAGTGGACCTATTAAAGGAACCTACTGTAGTTGACAATGCTCTACAAAGGTATGCCAGAGAGAGTACTGGTGTAAGTTCTACACAATGGGGTAAGCAACTGTTGAGGATAACAAACAACTAAGAAAATAGTTTGAAGTGAGGCCAACTTTTCGGCATTTTCCACGTCTCATGTCAACATTCCTTTTACAACTGCTCTTACAAATGCAATTAGTCAGTCTTGAGGTTTTTGGTTTCTGACATTAGATCAGTTTCACCTGGTTCATTAGGACATTTATACCCAGAACGTGATCAATTATTTAACTAGTTCAACCTTAGTGCAGCAAAAGAAAGAAAATCACAAGTCATACATTTACAGCTCAATTCCAGACATTTAAAAATGTTATGTTAAGTAAAAATAGTAAACAAGAGATTTTTTAAAAACAAACGGCTGTTGCACTTGAAAAAATACCTATGCAACGAAACATCAAAAACACAAAGGCAAAATTGAGAAAAAAAATAAAACTTATATTTTTCAATTAGCATGCATCACTACACTACGCTAAAATAGTTGATAAGTATATATCAATACTTTAATTTTTTTTTAAATCATATTTTAATATGCTTAGTCATTGTGCAAAATGCAATGTAATGAGAAGGGGAATGGATAATACTCCCATTATAAAATAAATACTACCCAACTATGAATATCAGCTGCAACCACTGTTCGGTTGATCGTCAATTTGATTGATACCAAAACACCTTTATTCGATTTCAAAGCGTTAATGTTTATGTTGCAAAATGAGAATTAGGAACGTCATATGTTTTGTAAAGAGGATGAGTAGGGCCGTGTGGAAGATAATTATGATAACATGGTGATGTTTATCCAAAAATTACCAACCGGTAACAAAAGCTCTTAACCAATAATTGGGGCAAAGAGGTTCATTGAATATTTGACAGCGAGAGAGGCGGAGGCTGTTAGCCCTAGCTCGAGCTAGCCATGACACCTGACCGACATCTCAACACAGCAACATAAATTATATGAAAACGACGTGTCGTGTTCAATAAATCTCTAAACGGTGATTGGTCAAAAGACGCTGTTATTTAACAAACATGGTAAATGTTTCGAGTCGTGTTAATAGTTCTTAAAGACACAAAATACCTGCCGCCTCCTCCAGATCCCGGCCGCAGCGCCATCTTGATACAGTAATCGTTAAAGCCCGCTGACGTCATTGGTGACAACGTATGATGCGGTTGAGTGCCCCGAGTTTGGTCTGTCAGGTAAAATAATTTTATTGTTGTAATTTTCTAAATTTCGAACAGAAAAATACAGCGAACCCTAAACGTTTCACCATTCCCGTCGTGGGTTTTAACGTCATTGATTAATCAAAACAAAAACGTTTCCTAGTTTCGGAGAAGTTATTTTATTAATGTTTTCAGTCCTGGCCAGCTGAATAATTTGCAAGGAAGGAAAAATACTTAACACACACACACACACACACACACACACACACACACACACACACACAAACACGCATATTATATTTCACATTTCATATGTTTCACATTGGCAAACCACACATTAAAATAGATATTTTATCTAAAGTCCCTCAGTCCCCTGACTGTGTAAAATATAGGTTAAAGAGGATAACAATGGTAGGTACAATGTGGGGGAAAGAATACAGTATGTGGAAAATAGAAGTAAGGACCGTCGGGCTAGTATTATGGAGATGTTTCTGTTTTTGTGCTGACACAGCAACAGACCAGGTGCAGGAGCGTGATGCCTTGGCTGTGAACCTGCGTGAATACATTTTACTAAAGATAACTCATCTGCCAATTTAAGCAAACTGTTTTTTATGAAAGTAATAATAGATGTTGTTTTAACTATAATTTTTATATGATTGTTATTTTAATTAGGCCAAAGGGATACAAGTAGATAGAACTGAATCCCAACCTAATATTGGTTCCAATTTTGTGGTTATACAAACATTATTACATAAAAACGACGTAAGCCTTAAGGCTTGACAACGTTGTAACTGCTGTTAGACTTGTCAAAAAACGTTGTTGTACGTACTAAAATATTTTATCGTTGTTGTAGTAACAGACTTAAAACATCTCCTTTAATCAATGAGCACTCTTGTGTGCCCATGCACATTTACGGCTTCACTGCCCGCGCCAATACACGGATAACGACGGGAGTCCCTGGTGGATTAATCAAACTACCTTCAGTAGGTCACGTGCTGCAAGGTCCAAACTCGAGGGCGGGATGTAATGGTTGACTTGTTCTCCTCAGTTGTGGTTCAACGAAAGGTAAAGTTTAAGCTACTGTATATCAGTAATAAACTATTTCAAAGCGCTACCGATACAACTTTACTAAAAGTATACTTATGCTCACTGTTGTGTTTCCAACGGAGAGGTTGGTTAAACAACATCACGTGTTGATATCTGCAAATCAATTTCTTCAAGTTTCACTTCCTGTCAAGTCGAGTCATTTTGAAGACTCGTAATGATTTTACTGACACCAGAATCTAAATATTCTCATGATGCTGCAAATGTAACCCGTGTTTTTCTATTTAGTTTTTAAAGATGCCGCCAAAGAAAAGAGCCAGAGTGACCAGACAAACAGCAAAGTCCGGTATGTCAACTCAATTTGATATAAATTCTAGAAACTAAGAACGTTTATGAGGACTATCTTTAGATGTTTATAACAAAATATAATCAAAATCACAATGCTAATAGTGGATTTTAAACAAAATCTGAATTCATAATGATTTGCATTATTCCAACAGGTGACAGTAGTGGAACAGCGTCATCTGACGGTAAAAGAAAAGCTGCACCGACTGTCGAGACTGTAAACTCTGCATCTACGTCCGCTTCTCCTCCTCCATCCTGTCACTGGTTGATGAAGTCTGAGCCCGAGAGTCGCTTTGAGAATGGGATCGACGTGAAGGTACAGAACAGATGACGCAGATGACTGACTTTGGCTTTGTTTTGGTCAGGCATGGGCAAAGTAAGGCCCAGGGGCTGGATGCGGCCCGCCAACCTTGTCCAAATGAAATTATTTCTTTATATTACTATTCTGCTTTTTTACTACAATGCCTACATTTTCCCATTAGATTATGTAATAAAATTTTAACATTTTAGGTTTTTTTTTTAGGTCACAACAGCTCTCACCAGCATCACCAGTAAAATTCCAACACATCCCGGTACACAAGTCATTTGTCAGACCTCAGTCTAATAGAGAAGGTTCAGAATGTTGATCAGATCTGCACCTGTGCGCTGATGTTGTGTCTGTTATTCAGGTCTAGCGTATGTTGTGTCTTATTCACTTGGCCTTGGCTACTCAGCCTTTGTATTGCACAGTAACATTGACCACCAATATTCTCCTCCACAGACACAGTGTATTTTGTAGAGATGTCAAAAAAAAGGATCAACTATTGTCAATATCTGATTTTGCAAACAATGGATTTTCTTAACCAGTATTGACCAAATCCAATATATATACTGTTGTTTCCTCCAAGACTTTTCCAATCCTCCCCAACCTAAAGCTTCACATATTTACACCCAAGTCTGAATGTTTTGAATGAAACAGTTTGAGTGATCTGTAAACTTTGGTTACTCTTTTTTCTGCAGTTTGGAATCGAGGATCTAAAGAAGATGCCTGACCAGACCAGCTGCTGGGACGGAGTCCGCAATTATCAGGTAAAACTCAAAAAGCACAGAAGAACATATAACTGCATCATTGGTCAGGAAAAGAATAATTGTTGTTCTGCCACCTGCAGGCACGCAACTTCATGAGGCAGATGAAAGAAGGTCAGCAAGCTTTCTTTTACCACAGTAACTGTAAGGAGCCAGGGATCGCAGGACTCATGAAAGTGAGCTCTTTATCTGCAGCTTTATTTTATTTCTCCGTCTGCAGCCATGATTGATCTCACCTCATGTCCCTTTTTTTAGATTGTGAAAGAAGCCTACGTGGACCACACTCAGTTTGACAAGGAAGATGTTCATTATGACAGAAACAGCAAAAAAGACAACCCCAAGTGGTCCATGGTAAAATCATCAAAACAAAATATATATATATATATATATTAATAAATTATGGCAAAAAAAGCATACATTAAGTGTGTCTTTTACTTAGCTGAACAAAAAGGTCCACTTCACTTTTACTATTGTGACAGGTGGACGTTCAGTACTTAAGAATGATGAAGCGTTTCCTTCCACTGACTGAGCTGAAGAAGTACCACCTACAACATTGTTCCAGTGGAGGCGCCCTGAAGAACATGGCACTTTTCACAAGAGCCCGACTGTCGGTGCAGCCTCTCACTACAGGTACTGTGTGGAAAAGGCATTTTTTAAATAAATCCATTCATAAAATCACACATTGATTTTTATTTCTATCTTTGTCTCCACAGATGAGTTTGATTTTATCCTGAGTCTAGAGGACGAGAAACCGCTGTGAAATTCATCAAACTATTGATGTAAAGACTAATGTAGTTCATTTTTATCTTAAATGTTATTGGAATAAAGCACATATCTGTAACAAATTTTGAAATAAATTTATTTACTTCAAAGGCAAAGTTTTTTCATCTGTGGCCTTTAGAAAACAGTAGTGTCTGGAAAAAAATGGACACCTTTCTTCCTGTCTTCCTTCTTAAAATTAACCTGTAATGTATCTGAAGAATACACTGAACTTTACACCAAGTTAGGTCTGGAGAAACATTATCACCAAGATAAACTATAAACATAAGTTGTGCTACATGTTTTTTTTTTTATTTTGGCATCAATTCATTTAGGAACAGAAAGTTATTATAGACAGCTTTATTGCAACTTTGGGTTAGAGAGTTACATTACAGTGTAGTAGGGTCAGGAAGCTTTTATTTGCTTGGTACACATAGGCACATAGTCTGAAAAAGGGAACCAAATAATTTCCAACACCGCGTCTGAGAAGTGTGATGTCAATGACAACAATCCTGTGTGAAAACAGGTCACTTTCCTGTCGGTGTTCCATGTGGGCTGTTGTGAATCATAGTCATCCAGTCGCAAAACAATATTCTCCTCTAATGAAGATTCACGGATAAGGATGGCTCAACCTGATGACCAGGATCTGTATCTGTCTGACATTGGTCACAATTTCAGGATCAAAACTGTTCTGATATCATGCATGCTGGAGGAGGAAGGAATGTACCAGAGTAATATTGGTATCAAAGATACTTTGAGTAGCAGTATCAGCATCAGACCTTAAGTTTGCAGCGAGCCATCCCTCAACTTAATTCCATGAACACTGCAAATTTCCTGCTGATCATTGTGTTAAACTGAGTTGATAAGGTAGGTGATATTATTTTCTACTAAATTATTTATCCATTCTTTAGGAAAATTATTTTGCAACTAAATGGCCATGTCCATTGCCTTAAGAACTGGTCTTAGTTTCCACACATGACAAAATGTACACTTTCCATATGAATGTTGTGTTGAACAACACAACTGAAAGACTGAGGTAAAGAACATGAAAATTAAACAGACTTTATATGGAATTTAACATCTCGTGTACTCAAGCTGGAATAGCATAAGGAGAGTCGCCTGGTCTTAGTTATGTACAAAGTGTGAGTTAATACTTGTGACGATACAAAGATTCCAGTTTTTCAAACAAACAAACAAACCTAAAGATGAATGTGCTAGATGATCAAGCAGTGCAAAGTTACTTTACCTCAGACTTCTTTACCACAATGACGAAATGTGCGAATTAAGGTGTGGAATGTTAGAAAACAAGTAATAGATTTTTTTTATAGGTTAATTATTAGGTTAGAAGAATCAAGGATTAGAAACACGGCTGTAGCTTTTGTAACTAAAAAATATACAACTTAACATTGACCATACACTTATGCCGATGTTTAAAACCAGACCAGGCTACGACGCAGCAGAAGTCACTCAACGACTGAGAGTCTTCCTCTGTCTGATAAAGTATGAGGTTTTATACTAGTCTGTGTTCATTCTTTAATAACACTGGTAATAGCATTTCCCTGTTCTCTGTCGTTCCTTAAACTATGAAGTCAGATGTCAATACATTTGTGTGGAGAGAAAGGAGGAGGAAAAACAGAGGTTGGAGGAGACCCCATCACTACATGGGACTGCACCACTGATGGTGCCCAGAACCAGGGGTTTGATATTTTCTGATGATAGTGTTGTTTCTAACACTGAAATAACTAATTGCTTTAAAGCCTCCAATATCCATTTTTCTTCATCCTTTTCAACTACACAAAGAAAGTAAAGGACCTCATTGTCTACAGAGGACTGAAAAGTAGTGACAAAGACCAAACAGAAAAGTATTTGAGTTTTTACTCTGCAGCCAGAGACCAGATGAGTTTGTCAATGTTGCTACATGGTCCATAATCATGACCTGCAGTAGCCAGAGAACGGCTAATGCTGATGGGTTTATTTGTCAAAAACACCTTGTTGTTCTCCCTTCTTATCCTTCTTTCACCAGCTGCTTGTTGACATTTGTGATTAACATGTACCTTCATTGCTCTAATGCAGATTCAAACAGTCTCAGACCGTGACTTTGAAGGCAGTGGTGGCTCATCTAACCGCTCTCCTCCTTTGCAGCTTTTTCCAGTGCACTCTCAGAGGCAGCAGATCCTTCAAACCGCTGTGAAGCGATGGCGGCCTGGTGAGACATACTCTTCCTCACCACGTCACCTTTCCTCCACAGTGTGATTTCCTACAGGAGACGGAAAACAAAATATATGTGATATCAGTGTGTTTACAATGAATGATGGAGATGGAGCTACCAGGTAAGAGATGAAGATGAAGGCCAAAGAGGAGATTGATGGATGCAGTGAGGGAGAACATGAAGGTAGTTGGAGTTATAGTTGAGGATACAGAGGACAGGGGAGACATAAATTGTTGACTCACAGTGACAACCCCTGAAAAAGGGGACAATCCGAAAGAGGAAGAAGAAGGTACCTCAGATAACCCAGCCCTAAAAGATCTCAAAGCATCATCATGCCGTCTCACCTGCTGTTTGAAGTAGCGTCTTTCCTCCTCATCAATTAGCACCAGGTTTAAGTAATATCTCACTGAGAATTTCTTGTTGATGTCTCTCATTGTGGGTGTCAAATCGTAGCCAGCCAGAAACAAGCGGATGGGAATGGATTCACCTGAGAACAGATTTGGATTTGAGCAACAAACTGTACTTGATGCGATGTTGACAACACTGTGCTTTTGTCTTTTTTATGTGATGGAAGAGGCCACATAGGGACCCTTAGATTGAGCCCTGCTTTAGAAGATTTTGTGACGTAAGGACATTCTTGTAAGAACGGGTTGTTACCTCTGACTGGAGCTCCATCCATGATCTCGTATTTGGCAATTGTGTCATTTTCGTGGTAAACACTTGGCCCAGTGCCTGTTGTCTCCCGTTTGATTATGTCAATCTCCATGTGTTTAATCTTAATCCTCACCAGGAGGAAATATATTTTTCCAACTATTACATCTTTCAGATGATATCTGAAATACAAACCAAATGTTAAGATTAGATATAAAAAAAACAGAGAGCGTTTGTCAGTGGTTAGCTATTAACCTAGAAAAGCAATAAGTCTATGGTGGATTATAAATTATAACCCACATTACTTGGAAGGAACAGGCTATGAAGCATATTTGTACCTTAGTTTGGTGAATATGAGTAACAATATAGTTACTTATTAATATATCATTGCATATTTCAACACAACAACACTTACTTGGATTTGTTATACTCAAACTCAATGTGGAGACAATCCTCTATTCCGACCTCCATCTTGATGGATGAGTTAAGTTCAGGGTAAGTACTCAACGTATGAACAACTATGTCCAACTCTTTAGTGATGTCATTTAACCTTCTGATCACTGTGGCACGGAGGAAATATCTGCAAAGCACAAAGACAGCAGTTTTGCAGTACAATATAATTTGATGTGAAAACATCACATGTGCAGAATGAGTGTGGTGTTAAAGAGTGACTTGGTTTCTCTGCCTGTAAAAGAAGAGTAAATGATCCATCTCACCTTAACTTGACATTTTGGCCTGTGTAAGACTCGTAGGGTTTTTCAACATGGGTGAACTCAAAGTCGAAGGTTTGGGACTGAGTCATTTCACCAGGTCGAGCAAGATCTTTCACCAGGGAAACAAACTCATGGTGGTTGCCTTTGTCGTAATAGAGCTCTAAAAACAAAAGAGGTGGAAGTTACTGTTATGATTTGGCACAATGATCAAATAAAAGTTGAAGATATATTAACGAGGGATTTTGGATATGTTGTGACTGTGATATATTAAACTTGTACAATATGGATATTTTAACAGTTTAGTCAGTTGTTGCCATGTCTGCCATTGCCACTATTGCCACCCATGAATCCCAGATTTGACTAAAAGACAACCTATGGATTGTGTAAATCATGTTTTGTACAAGTTTTCTTACGTACGGCCTATGGCAGGGGTGCCCAATAAGTAGATCGGGATCTACCAGTAGATCTCCAAAGGAGTGCTGGTAGATCCTGAGAAATAACATTAAAAAATAATAAAAAAAAGGGAAAAAAAATAGAGATGCAATTCTATTTCAAGATGTTAATCACTGGACTAAAGTGAGAATGATATAGGTCTTGAGTCAACCAGTATAACATATGTTATATGCCAATGCAGAGATATCAAGTAAGTTTTTATATTAAAATAAATTTAGAGTTTCTAATCTAGGTAGGTCACTTTAATTTGGTCATATGGAAAGTAGCTGACAAGACAAAAAAGTGTGGGGACCACTGATCTACGTCGTATCCTTAACCTAAACCATTATAGTGGTATCGTTGTTTTACCAGGCTACTCTATGATTCCACATACCTATCTGTCCAACAAATTCGATCTTGATGCCCTGGTGCTCCAGCCTCTTGCCCGGATTCTTGAGTGTCACGTTGACTTTGCCACTGACAGTTTCTCCATCGTAAAAAAGAAAGTACTTGTCCTTCTTCCCATCTTCGGTCTTATGCTCGGCTTTTTTCCTTGTTTCTGCATCGTTCAACACCACATCTATTTCTGCACTCTGCCCAAAACTAAAGAAACTCATTGTGACGTAATGTGGATTATCGTTTTCTTCTGTTTTTTTCTGCCTTTGGCTAAATAGCTCACTGCTAACGAAGACTTCTAACGATTTAAATTCGAGAACATACAACACATGCAGCTGCTATGCAGAAGCCCAAACATGTAGATGTTTTACTAAGGAAAAAGACGAAACGGCGTCACTGAATAATAAAAAAGAACTGAATGAAAAAACACTTAATGGTCCCTACATTTCCGAACTCAAGTTCGGCGACAGAGCTAATTCGCAGAAACGCTCGTAACATCCATTAGCAAATAAACGTTATTTCCTGGTTTCTTTAACCTGTCGTTGCTGGCAGAAACATCCTTTTTAAAAGTCAAAGTGTCAAAAACACGACATGTCAAGTAACTTCCCTCTACTTTAGCCACAATAAGAGAAAATTGCAATGTTGTCAAACAACCAGGAAATGCGCTGTCCGCTGCAGAAAACTACTTCCGGGTGGGTGCTTTCACACTAAAACAGAGAAAACGCGCTTCTACAAGCTGGAAGTGGTTAGTTGTACCATCAAGGTAACTTAACTTCAAAATTTGTTAAAAATATTTGATATACCTTTATTGAATAATATAACGTATATGTTTGTTTGTGTGTGTGTGTGCGTGTGTGTGTGTGTGTCTACAAACAATGAACTGTTCTGGGGTTGGTAGCCAGCATTTCCATGGGAACTTTGGAAAAGCAAATTCCCTTTTGACCAGTAGGGGGCGCCAGTGCCGTTCTGACCAACTTCTGTCAGCGCTGCAAACGTGTATGGTTTTTGGGTACCCCACCAATAGACAGAAGACAGGAGGCAAAGATGGCGGTGGAGGTGTTAAAGATGCGGTATTACACGAGTCTTGGTAAGGACTTCTGGTCCTGACAAGGACAAGGACTGGTGGAAGTGTAACTTCTACTTTGAGGTGAACCCTTGATCTACATCCCAATGCAAGATCACATCAGCAAGGCACTAACCCAACAGACATCTCAAGCACCCTCGATATTTATGGGCGGCTTAGAGCACCTCTAATCTTATTAATCTATGGACACAAAATGCCCAACACATGTGGATGATCAGTTCATCTCCAGGTTATGTCAACCAAAAGTAGATGTATGGATATTGTAGGCTGCTTGCTTTAGGTGTAGTACCTCAGAACAAACACATAAATAAAAGGGCTTCACATGCAATACACCAGGGGTGAGCACACAGACACAGAAACCTATGTGCTTCATACATTACAAAGGTATGGAGCATAAACTAGTAAAGACAGATTGAGATGGTTTGGACATGTTCAGAGGAGGTTTCATTTTATGGTTTCATTCTGGAGAATTTATTCAGTGAAAAACTCTTGTATTTTCACATACAGTTCCTGGCCCTCACTCATTAAATCCTCCTCCATTGTATTTGACTACTTTTCAAATAATCCTTGTGCTTGACAATATTTCCAAGGCCTTACCTTTGCACCCTCCCCTCTTTCAATAGTTCCCATGAAGAAAAAAAAGTTCAAGATAAAGTTTTTTTTTATTAAAGAGGAATAATATGAACATGTAATATCAAACAAACAATGGACACCTCTGTAACAGTTCCTGAGTTTTCACATAAATAATCAACAAAAATGTGTGGATTTTTAAAAGGAAAAAACGGTTTATGACACTGCAAACACACCGAGCAGTGAACACTGTACAATTATTTATAACAGATCTAACACCATATATACAATAAAAGATGGAGTGCAATGCATTAGAATGAAAATATTAAAAAAAAAGTAATTTTATGTACATTAATACTGAGTTACAACCAGAAAATAGGTCCAATACTCACAAAAGAATGAGTAGAGTACAGAAGGTCACTTCTACACAAAAACAGCACTCAGAAAAAAGTCAAATTAAACGTTACCCCTTTATAGTTGTTCAGAATAATTTGTCAGCATAGTCTGATAAATATATATTTCAATTTAGTGGTATTTTGTAATTCTGACAGGAATATAATAAATGCTCCTAATAAATTGTGCCATATGAACTGGAGCTAAACAGTCTGTTATTAATTGTCTCTATACAATCATACATATTAAAGAACTCAGTCCTTTCTCACGTGCAACAAACCTTATGACCAATGAAAAAAAAATCTGATAAAATTAAGTTAAATAAAATTGTCCAAAAAAATATGGACAAACATATATAGTTTCCAGCATCTTTTGCACCAATACTGGAGAGAGAAGTATCACAGCTTTTAAAAGTCAACATATAAATGTGCAACACAAAAATATGCTGGGAAAATCTAAATACAATTGACAGCAAAACTAACAGACTGAGTGTTAATGATGTAACATAACAATACAGACCAGAAAATTAATATTAAAACAACTATAAATTGTACAAAAAGGATGACACATTATGTCAAGGTATCAAAAACTGATTGAAAACTTTGGTTGACTTTTTTTGATGTGCATTCGAGACTGAATGTGCCATGCTGTCTTTTTTTTTCACCAGGTGGGGGCATCATTGTTGCATTTTAACCATAACAGTTTACAGGTTTGTGTTTTTGTGTCTTTTTTCCAAATCTTCCATATCTGCAGTCAAATAATAAAGGAACTCTTGTGCCGAAAATGACCCTGGAAGAAAACAAGACAAACAATTAGCTCATATGTCACCTCTAAATATAAACACGGTATTAACTCTTTTACTTTGGTGAATACAACCATCAATGCATTTGACATAAAAATATGTCTTAAATAGATTAGGAGAAGTAATCTGCACAGTGATGTGATGCAGTGACATAACTCTCACAACAGAAGGTTCAACTCCATCACTTTAATAACAAGTGGTCTTGTCAGTAGTTATTGCACTACAACTAGTCCTGCTGGGTTGAACTGCTCGCTTGTGATACCCTTCTGCAGGGTTTCAGAATTTTTCTTTTCATTTCCCAGTCTTTTTTGGAGTGGGTGGTCACACGCTTAACATGGCATTGAAAGTCATCCAATTTGGGAAGAGTAGTTGAGGCTAACTATAAAACTCATAACTCCCTCCTCCTCCCCTCTGTCTCACTCTCTGCTCCACACCTCTCCCCTAATCTTATGAAATCTGTTTTAAACCTGTTTTCTCTCTCTTTACCATTTCTGTTGTTGCTGGTGAATGGTCGGGTGCCAGGACTAGAAGGACCAGGATCAGAACCCATATAACTACTGACATTATAACGGCCATTTTGTAACTTTGATTTCCAACTGGAAGAACATCCACTGTGTTTGTTAGATACATGTATATATGTCAAATTATTCATTGTCATTGTTCCTTTGTACTGTTTTATTTTATTGTATTTTTATGTCTTATTTCAATTCATTGATATTCTTTGTTTTCATTTTGCATTATGACACACAAAGCAGTCCATTTATGGTATGTACTAACCTGGCCACTTGCCACAATAAGACAGACATCGAAAACGAATTTAGGGGGAAACAGTCTCTGGGATCGCCAAGAATGTGATGTGAAAAATGTCTTCACCAGTTAAAACAGGCTGTGAAGCACTGGTTCAAAGTAACATTCAACATTCTTGGCAGAACACAGAGTTCTGCAGCACAACTAACACCTTAAATACAAACCACATCCAACTGGTCTTCCTTTCAGTAGCCATGGCTCCCTTCTAGTCTTTAACTGGACTTGCGAATGACCAGTGTTAATGGTGTGAGTAATACAGAGAAGAAGGGAGGAAGGGCAGGAAGTTTATCTGAGAAAAACTGCTAGAAGAACCTGCAGTTGTAGAAACTGAATTCTATGACAATTCTATTTAACAATGGGCTTTTCTGAATTCCTTTTGTGATGTGTATAGAAATGTATTACCATGTAAAGTCACCTTGACTAAATACAAATAGAAAGTTATTCACCTCATCTGCATCACCATATTCAACACCATCTCGCTGTGCTGGCCATTTATAGCTGAAATTAACAAATAGAGAAAAATCATTAAATGAAAACCCATAAATGTCCCTGTTCAGACAGTGTTTCTTCTTCCAAGGCTGCTTTTCATACTCACTTATTTTCATTGCTCCCTTTTTTGTGGTAGCAGCCTCGCCTCAGGTAATGACAGACAAAGGCAACCAGACAGAAGAAGACAACAACTGCTGCAAAACACTTGAGGAAAATCCCAAGTATGTCGACATCATCTGAAACAGAACAACACATGCGATGTCAAAACTGAATCCATAAAACGGAGAATTAAAATATAAGAGTGATTGGAATTGTTTTTGGCATGAGTTGCAGAACGGGGACAGATGTCACACTTATTCATTTAATTGGAACTTGTCTGCAACATTTTTGTCGTCAAGTCATTTATCTACGCTTTCAGTAAGGAATAGAGTATTATATTTATATATATTAATGTGTTAATTGGTAGGTTTTGGCCATACAATTGCTTAAAAGTGCATCTCCATACCTAGATCTTAATCATCTAGATTCTCCAACTAGACATAAGACGTTCACTTGAAGCCAAGACAGTCCAGTGACCGTCTATCCTAATTGTTCTGAGTTTTTGCAGATTATACTTATAAAAGAAATCTAAAATATGAAATCAGCAATTTGTAAATTTCTAATATGAATAAACTTACCAGTTACCAGAATAAAATACAGATAAACAAATCTAATAAAAGGTAGAAGAAATGTCACTCACGGACTTCCATCTTCTGTGGGGCACACTGTGCGTAGCCTGCGTCATTTTTGGCCTGGCAGTAATATTCCCCAGCGTCTGCCTTTCTCAGCCTTCGAAATTTCTGAGGAAACATTAAAAGTTTTGGGAATTTTTGGATTTCAATTCAGAGCTTTTTTTTCCCAGGAATACAGTGATAGTAATGTGAGTACAAGTAAAAGTACACAAAGAAAAAACAAAAAAGAAAAGCAAGTGGAACTCCACCGGAACCCAGTTGAAAAGGCCTGAAAAGTTTTATCTCGGAAAATGGTTAATGTTTGGCCTTGAAACTGGAAGGGTTTTCTGTTATGGACAAGACAATATATCTGTTGTTGTCTCAGTGCTGCTGAATTAGTAGACGGCTCCAGGCCAGCCCTGCAGTGAAGACTGTTAAGTGTTTTTCTGAACTTAAAAGTATTTCCCTCAGGTCGGACCAAACACTTGCTGAAGTAACACTCAAAACGCTCCCTAAATGTAGGTCATTTGAATAAAAGAATACAGCAGGGCTGAGTTATTTAGCTTAGGCTGCGGGACAAATGTTTTTCCAGGTCATAACATGGAAAAACAAGCTAATTTATTAAAGTGAGGATGGAAATGTCAACTCCCCTTAAGAACTGTTATAGTTAGATATGTTCTGTCACAATACGAACATTTTTGACAAAATTGCACTAATTTGTTTACTGAAACATCCTTCCCTTATGCCTTCTGGTACCTTCTCTGGTGAAGTGTTGGTGTTGGTAACTTTACACTATACTGAACAGGTCGTCATGGGGACTAATGGCTTGATTGATCTTTGAGGGATGCAGCAGCTAATCTACAAGCTCTGTATTCTCTTCTCTACCACTGCTGCTCGTGCTTTGTAAGCACAGGAATAACTGACTGCTGTGGAGGGGTTTTGTGGTACAGTTGTAAACAGAAATTGGAACATTTCTTTTTAACTTTTCAACAACTTTATTTAATTATAGTGCCAAATCATAACAACCGTTATCACAAGGAACTTTATAAACAATTATGTATAATAAAGAAGATAAACAGGAAAATACCCTGTGACATTATAGACCCTCATACCGGCTGAGGAACGGGGAAAAAAAGGAATAAACCTCAGGCTGATCGACAGTGGAGGAGATCCTCACCCAGGACGGACAGGCGGGCAACAAGAAGAAAAATCTAATTCAATTTATCTACACAGGTACACAAAGGCTCTTTAAAGTCCTTGTAGTGTCAATACAAAAGCCAAGTCCTGGGTCGAGAATACAGACTATAGGATCCTAGGGGAATTGGGCCATGATTTGGAGGCCTGAGTCCTTACGACACTGTTTGTGTTTTAAGCCAATGCCATTAGCACATAAGTCTTTTAGGCCTTTGAGGTGGTGCGTATTTAGTCAAACACACGATTCTCCATCTGCATTACTGTCCTCCACCTCCAGGCTTTAATTAGACTCCTATTGTATATCACTGACATGGAATAATTAAAAACATCAGCATCAGATATCATAACTCCTCTCTGAAAAATACACCCGACACCTTAATGTTTCCATATATATTAATTTGTTGCCCACACTTCACAGAGCAGCACTGCTGAAATTACAATCTTTAATGAATGGAGGATCAGTGTTTGCACTGAGAATCATCGGCCACAGGATGTGTTAGATTTCAGGCCAGTCTGTGTGTTTGTGTGTTTGTCCAACAGACACAAACACAATGGTGGCTGCTGTAGGTTAATGTCACAGGATGCTGGCCAAACAGTAACACCTTTGTCTTTTATGAGTTCTACTGTGCACAGGCTGCCATATCTGGCTCAGGGGACTAACACCACAGCCAGGTGTTTGCATTCATCGTAACAAGTAAATAGCAGTGGAGAATGGTGTGTTTGTACTGACCCCATCAGGACTTTGGTTCCATTCAAAATATTTTTATTCTCACAATACATTACATAAGCAAACACAAACCAGGCAAATAGAAACCAACTTTTTGACTCGCTGTCCGCAATAGGTCTTACTATTGGACGCGAGGACTAAAGATAAATAAACTAAGATAAATGACATGTACAAGTAGAGGCTAAAATGCCAAAATACCTTTACCCTTCTCTATGCCATCTATTGGGTAAATGGGTTTATCACAGGTAATAGGCAGAACTATAACAACAATAGAATCCAATTATGTCATTTGAAATAGTTCAGTGGGCCAGCTTACAAAGCTCAATGGGCCATGTGTGGTCCCCGTGCCTTATATTGCCCATGACTGTTCTCAATCCACATGCTTTATGTGTTATGAAGCAAACAAATAAGGGATTTAAATCATGAATACTAAAAATTTTGTTCAAACAAAACATAAATTCACATGTGTCATTTGTACCCATATTTACAATGGAGGTAGTCACCTCTGACACAGTGTTTGGTGGAGAGTTACCACCACCTCACCCACGTTCAAGACAATTTAACTTCCTGCAAACATAAGGTAGAGGACTTTTTGTCTTTTTCTCCTAAAAGTGAGTTCCAAAAGTTAAACTAGAAACACAGGTCAAAGCTGCATATTGGGACTGATGTCATTAAAGGCCTAATTTTTCTGTGAAGCTGATTAAAGTTTTTCATGGCCCTATTTCTACTCCTCTTAGGTTAATACCTCGTTTCGCATATTTTTTAATCTTACACGGGACAGAAATTCTGACGGACAGCAGGTATAAAAATTAGTGTGAATGGTTGTGTGTCTCTAAATTTGGTCCTGCTATGATCTGAACTACCCAAGCTGTCCCCCTCCTTTGTCTGTTCACTGCTGGGATGGACTCCAGCTCCCCTGCTGCACTGAAAAGGAGTGAATGGTAGCAGATGGATGGATGAGTTTCTTTTACTTAATCTGCTCTGCAGTAATTATTGTTCTAAAACATTCTTTCCCCCAAGAGGAGCATGCGAGGGCATCGATGTATAACAGCAGCAACTTGAAAGTTACTCTGCCAACCCAGTAAAATACCATTCTCCTCATCTGAAAATAATTAAGCTTTACGCTTATGATAAAACACGTAGGCCAGTGGTTCTGACCTGGTGGGTCTCGACCCAGGAAAATGAGGGTCCCAGATCTATCAGGAATATAAATTGATTTCAAATAAAATGTAGATTTTAGAATATTTATCTCAGCTGGTACATCTTGATTAATACTGCAGTGAAGTTGCAAGAAATTGGTGCTTTTGGCACAAGACAAAAATCAATAATTAAAAGAAAAGATAATAATGATGAAATGGTTAGACGTGGATGGAAAGGCCTCACTATTTCTACCTAATTAGTCTATGAGGCTTTGCATTAGACTCTCATCAGGCTACTGTAATGGTGTGGAGGGTGGGCAGCTCATGACCAGTCAATATAAAATTATACCTAAGAGTATAATTATAAAAAAAAAACCTCATGAGCATCGGATTTCATCTGATGCAAAGTTTTTAATACCACTAGTAATTCCTCTCTGATGAAGTGCATCTGATATCTCAGTGTTTTTTGCTGCATTAATTGGCTGCGCACTCTTCAGGGAACAGCGCTGCTAAAATTACAGACAATTATTAATGACAGTAGAATCAGTGTTTAGACTGAGGATAATCAAAGGGTGTTTGATTTCACACTGTGTGTTTCTGTGTCTAAAAGACACACAAAAGACCTAGACACAAAGTGTCTATGTTTGTTACTTTGCTTGGTAGCACTGTAATTAATATGCACTGAATTTTTTCATGTATCTTTTCAAATTTTTGGTTTAAATACTTTGAAAACTACTGTTCCGAAGGGCAAGAGTTGTAAAAAAAAAGATGATGAAAAAGGTCTCAGCAGACATGGACATGGTTGAAAAAAAACAAATCAACCCTGGACCCCGTACTTTATGGGCGTTAGACGCTGTTAAATTGTTGCTGGGAATGAGTCCAAACCCTTTGACATTGCCGACACATAAATAGTGTGTTTGACAGTTTATACTTTACAGTTCTGAAAAATATTCTCCACAGGTAACAAAAAAAGTTTCTTGCTCAAAGATTCAATTCATGTGCACCAAAGACCAGTTGTTTGATTGGATGGACAGACAAAGGAAGAAAAGAACTAAGCTGTTATCATGTAGATCAGTGGTCAGTGATTAGGGAATATTTTCTCAGAGAAGACAACAATAAACTCAAAATGACGCAGAGTCATTGATACAAGATTCTAACCTTTTATACTGGTCTGTTAGCAGAAAGTTATAGGCTGTGTGCTCTTGAGAAGTTCTTGTTGTGCCCATGCACAATTAATTGGTGTAGGAAGATTTTATAGGAAGGCAAAATATTTCAGAACACTGGCAATTTAATTTTATTAAGGGGTATTTATCTGCCACAACAAAGAGGATCGGTCCGTGAAAATACTACGAGACATTTAACTGATCTGTGGCGCAAAAAAGGTTGGGGAACACTGATGTAGATCAATGGCATATGAATGGAAACCACAAGCACAAACATAAAAAAGGAAAAGTGGTGTATTCCTTACCAGCCCTCCAGTGTCAGGGTTGATGCTGTATGAAGAGTTGGCGAACTTGATGCTGGTCTTAGGATCCAATGGAAGCTCCTCGTTGTTTTGAAACCACACGTATTGAGGCGCAGGAAAACCCTCATTTTCCAGACAGCGCAGGTCAGTTGATGTTCCCACTGTGACCGACACCGGAACGCTGCACTTTGGCACCACAGGTTTAACTGTGAACATAACACAAGGACATTCATCGGAAAACACTCTCCTTGGTGATGGCATTAGAAAGTTGTTATCTGTATCTACTGTATCCCATTACTGAATCCAGTAGTATCAGCAATACAGTCTGATGATGTACATACATTTGTACATATAATGTGCAAAAACTCAATATGAATAACAAAATTAAGGATGGATCTGCTGCTAAACCTGAATATTTTACATGCAACAAATACAATCTTTTCCATTAGTTAGCAGTTTTTACTACTGTATTGGCCTCAACTAGTTCTCAAGTGACTTTTCCCAAACCCCTACTGTACCTCTCACTGCAAGACTGATGAGAATCTCATCAAAGTCCCTTTGATCATCAATGGCAGCCACCTCACAGCGATACTCTGCTGTGTCAGAGCGGGTCGTGTTAAGGATCAGGATGTTGGCAGGCTTTTTGAGCTGAGCTCTGTGCTCCAAGTCCCCTGTAACAAGGAGGAGAATAAAGCCTTCTGTTACAACCCAAAAGAATAATTGCCACCTCACATGGTTACAAGAAAAGCAGGATTTGAATCTAGTTTTGGATGCAGTAAAATGCTTCTCAGTATTTCTGTGAAAGTATTCCCCCAAAGAATGTTTTCTCCCAAATTTACAGAAAAAAAATCCACTGGTGAATTACCTGATATCTTGTTTTGAAAGAAAACATAACTCGGAATGCCGTTTTTTATCTTTTTCCATTCAATCCTTGGGTTGCTGGTTGTGAGTGATTCAATTAAACAGGTCAGTTCAATGGCTGCAAAAACACAAAAGTACACAAATTTAGACAAAAATAAAAACAAGTCTTTTCTGGTCACAAATTTGATCTTTTCTTGCTTCTTACGCTCAAACTCGTTTGCCCACACGATTTTGTCCGTGGTTTTGAGTGTCACTCCAACAGATGATTGGATAAAGACTGTGAGATACAGAAGAGAAAAATATTGTGATGTTGACACCTAACATATTTCTACAGTTCTGTCACAAACAAAAATTAAACAAACAAATACATTCCTCTTGCTCCACCGCCTGCAATAACTTTTTTTGCAGTGAAAAAAGAGGGAAAAAGCAAAATGTCCAAAACACTGCTGACCTTGAGCCTTTCTATTACCTGACTAAAGGGATTAGTTTTCAATGACTATTTGGATTACTTTAGGTTATTCCTACCTACTGCTGCTTTTCAAAATCTAAAAAAGTCACAACAGCTGGTGACCCAAATTCCTAGTTTCACAAGGTAAGGTCTATGCAGACCTTTGAATGGGTCACCAGCTTAAAAAGTCATATATTTGAAGTTTAGGAAAGGATGGGAAAGCTGACTCCTTGTTACTATGACACTGTGATTCACACCACTGCACACAATGAAATGTGTCCTCTGCATTTAACCCATCACGAAAGTGCACAGTGAGCAGCTTTGAACGCCTGGGGAGCAGTGAGTGGGGACGGTGCCATGTTTAGGAATTCTGCTGTATCTGAATACTAGGATTGCTGAGATGCATTTTATCTCAATTGGTATATGACTCCAGCATGCTGCCTTAGTTTTTGAAAGAGATACAAATAAACTATGATGTAAGCTATAAACCAGTGTTCCCCAACCTTTTTTGCACCATGGACCAGTCAATTGTCTCATTAAGTTGTGACAGATAAATACCCCTTAATAAAATAAAATGTTCCGTGTTTTGAAATATTTTCCTACCTATAAAATCTTCCTACCTGAATTAACTGTGCCTGGGTATAAAAAGTTAGAATCTAGTATCAATGACTGCATCCTTTGGAGTTTATTGTTGTTGTCTTCACTGAGAAAATATTTCCTAATCAAATATATTTGTATTATTGATGATGAAATCCTACCAAGTGTAGCTAGATTGGGCCAAAAGGAAACATTATTTCTGTGCAGCCTGGCACCAATTCACCCATGGTGCGGTACCGGTCCCCGCCCAGTTGTAGGGGACCACTGCTATAAAGAGTGAACAGTTTTTCTCTTCTTTTCAGCATCAATCATCTAATCGATCAACCTCTTCACAAAATAATATTGATCATTAATTGTTAGCAACCTGCATTGAATAGGAAAACAGAAGGATTGAGGACATTCTGTTGAACATCCCCGCTCTGAATGCATGGTCTCTATGCTTTTAATTTTAAATGGTAATGAGCCACTGCATGCTTTACCCAACTCTCTCCAACAGCAGGTAGAACACTGTGGGAAGCTTCAAGAAACTGAGGCAAAGGTTGAACAGAACACGGCTGCTGGTAAATCTGTAAACTCAAAAGGGCAAATGTGCACTCAAATATGTTTTTTTTTTTATAAATGTACAGTAGGGTGTAAGCCATTATAGCATGTCTGATCTGTTGAGTATGTTTCAGCCCATGTCTTAAACCAAAACAATATCAAACTATAGAAGAATAAGTTCTATTCTGGTCAGTACAATGCCCAGTATCTGGTCCTAAGAGCAAAGGTTTTAGAAAGAATCTGACACAGGCTCCATCTCAGGACATCCTTGAAGGGTCTACTGTAGAGTAAGCATTTTACTGCCCCTGACACTCAGAGCGGTCAGTGAATACTAAAAAGCCTCATTCAGACACGGACCCTTTCAGTGGTTTCCTCAGGGAACAGCAATGGTCAAAGACTCAGAGACACCCAGAACATAAGGGCTTAACTTTCCTGGGTGACAAGAAAAACAGAAGAAACCTGTGGTGCCAAGTCTGTATGGGTGTGTGATGGCATTTTTCTAACTCCACAACAATTAAGATAAAGAATTTGCTGTGGTAATGCACAACCTTTTAATAAGTTAGTTTCCTACTAAACCTATTGTCTCCCAAAACATTGGTTACTGGTTATCTATTTTTTATTTATAAAATCCAAGCATATAATAAGTATGTCTTTCTGGCTTTGTTTTTTTCAGACATTTCATAAAATGCAGTTTCATCTACTATTTTATTATAATTGTCAGATTTGATGTATTTTGTATATATAATAATATACAATGATAATAATAAAAATGGACAAGGTGAGATGGAAAACGTTGACTCGCTGTGGCGACCCCTGAAAACAGGACACGCCAAAAGAAGAAGAATTATAATAATAATAACAATTAATATAAGTTTTATGTAAAATGTTAAAAAGATTAAGATGTTAAATAATCTTTCATTTTCATATTAATTTTTTTGTCAATTGTGAATTATTGGACTGCATTTCTAGACCATTCCCATACACAGAATTCTTAAACCAATAAGATACAAAACAATAAACAAAGATTTCTTGGCACTGTTGTTATTATGGTTTCTGATAACGTGCAGAGTGACTAAAGCCTTGGGGGGCCCAACATATGGTTGAGGTCATGGAAACATAGGTCATGGCACAGAGTCCGGTCATGAAGCAGACACAGCTGCAGAAACTGATGGGATCTGACTCCCTGCTCTCTTATCGTTCTGTTTCTGACTTTCCCAGCCGGTGCACGCAGAGCTATTTTTACCCAACTATGACTGGACATCCTAGGAGACACAAGAAGTGCTTGTGTAACAATAAACACAGACGTCCACGTAAATGTCATATGCATTTCTGAGCGGGATAAGATTAAAAAATAACAAATATCTACCGCTATCAAAAACATTAGTCATTTGTGGTGTTATATGAAAGCAACATCCAATTTGTATGGTTGATTACTGAGTAAGATAGGAGTTTACTTTTTCTATGGTTATGATTTTATTAGGACTGGAAGATCCTATCAAATGTGTATTAGCGACAATATGATAGTTTAGTGATTTATACACGTTCTGCTAATGTATAGCCATGTTTGCCAATGCTATCTACTGTCAACATTTCAAGTAGAGCATTAGAAGTGTATGCACTACATTATATCGCGTATATTTTTGGTTGTTTGTTGCGTTGGCCTGAAAAACTGAACTCAAAAGGCTAGAAATACACATTTGCATATTACTGATTTTTATGACACTGATGTGTTCTCCACTAAATGTTTATGCAAAACGTTTTCAATAAACAAAACGGCCATATACTAAAACCAGATGCAGGCAGATCCAACATCACGTTCTTGAAGTTTGCAAAGCCTCCTTTTTACAGTGATCATATTGCTAGGTCTCGACACAGGCCAGAGCAGTTCAATCTACTGTTCAATTAACACAGTATATTTTATTTGCCGTGGAGTAAGTGGCTCCTCTTCACTTGTTGTTGCAAGTTGTAATGAATAACCTAAAAGCTCTGTCATATAATTTATATCTACTGATACACTGAGTCAATTACAATCCGGTAAACTCAGGAAAAACATTTGTACAAAACACAGTTGATATATTTAAGGTGTTGGGAATCCACAGGATATTAAAATAAAGGCACATATAACAGGTTACCTGTGGTCCAACATTTTGGAATGTTAGTGTATTAGTGCAGTGTTCACCAACTTTTTTGCACCTAGGACCAGTTAAATGTCTGGTACTTTTTTCACGGACCAGTTTTTGGCGGCCTAGTGGTTAAGGAAGCCAACTTTGGTCCCCCTGGTTCTAATCCCCCTACCACTAAGGTGCCCTGAGCATGGTATCCTACATACTGCTCTGTGGGTGCTCAAAGCTCCCCACTGCTCACTTTGGTAATGGGTAAAATGCAGAAGCCAAATTCCGTTGTGCGGTTTGGTGTGAATATGACAAAAAAAAAAAAGAGTTTAATTTAAGTTGGATAAATACCCCAATTAAAATCAAATGTACGATATTCTGGAACAATTTCCTACCTATAAAATCTTCCTACCCCAATTAACTGTGCCCAACAAGGATTTCTGAAGTGCACACAGCCTATAATTTTCTGCGTTATATAAGGTTAGTGTCTTGTACCAATAACAAATCATTGAAAAGAGTCCAAATATACCTGTCATTTTGAGTTTATTGTTGTTGTTACTGCCAAAATATTTCCTCATCAAATATAGTTGCAATATTGATGATGGAATCCGAGCCATTCTATTGTTAAGAATATGGGTACGAATAAAGTTTGAGTAATGGACAGCTGGGTCCAAGAAAAAAAACATAATTTCTAGGCTTGGGAGCAATTCGCCCACAGACCGGTACTGGCCCCCAGCCCAGTGGTTGGGGACCACTGTATATGTGTTTTTTTGACACACTAGCAACAAGCAACTGGGGTCGAAAACACGCTGGATTAAGCGCCTGCAGGATCCACCCACAGACCAGCACCAATTAGAGTTAGAGTTAGATTGTCCCAAATGCTCTGATGGGGGGATGCCTTGTCCCAGATTTACTAAGTGCTCTGCTGTAGTGGAATGAATGGTAAACATTCTTTGTGATTAATCCAAACAAAAACTGCCCATGGGAAAGGAAGTATACTCTGAAGTAGAACGTACTAATCATGACCGTACAATCCAAAAATGCTTATATAGCATATATCATACGTGAACTACGAAAACAACACTAATCTAAATCCTGTGTTACAACAAAGGCAGGACTACAGGCTGTTCTCAGAGGTTATTTTTAAAGAACCAAATTCCATAACTCTTTTATGATTTGGGGAAAAAACCCTCCTCACTACCCAAGCCATACAAGAATTTTTACAAAGGCATTTTCCCAAACATTCCTGAACATTCTTGCCAACATAAAGAGGGCAGGCATGAACAGCACATTCACATGCCAACTGCTTGAGTGAATGCATGATGGAAGTTATTTTGGGTGAAGGATTAACAGGAGAGGGAGTCATGGCATTTAACGGGTATGTAAAACTGAGTGCTATAAGCTGTATCATGATTTTTTTTTCTCATAAAGCTTATGAGGTAGTGAGGTTGAGTGTGGGTGTATCTATGGCAGCAGGATCGCTGAAAGAGTAATAAAGACTGAGATATGATACAGTCTAAGGAGATTTAATATCTGCAGTCCCACTGATGCTGCACACTGCCTGTTGCGTTTGATAGAATGATGTAGCCATAAATCCAACCCAACAAGATAAGTCCTGTCCCTTCTGTTTGTGTCCTTGTTTATGTTTCCTGTTTTAGACAGGACACATAAACAATGACACAAACTTTCTGACATCCCACGTTGTATGTGTAAGGTCAACAGAACAAAAAAAAAATGCACTTTTCTGTAAAACTTTTCACTGTCTAAGTAAAACAACCACATAACTTGTTCAAATAATAAATTAACAGTTAATAATAAACAGTTTAGAAGTAAAATCAAAAATTACACAGAAACAAAAGGAAATTAATTGAAATCAAACAAAGTTTCCCTAAATAAATATGATCAAGGATTTTGTCTTTGATGACTAGACACCTGATCCTCATTTACCAAAGATTCATAGGACGATGAACCATCCAGGGATACAATACACTGCTACGGGTGAAATAAAACTAAATCTGTTCTATATAGAACAGTCTGCATAAATAATACACAAGTCCCAAACATACGTTTTCCGGACACATGTGCAACCTCATATTTTGTGAATGCATTAATGGTAACCATGGTGATACAAAGCAAACCAACTATATAAATCCAACAAGTTAGCGCATGGGCCTCTAACTTTTATAAAACTGAAGCTTTAAGGGCACTCAGCGAGTTGTTTGTCGCATAATTCTCAATCAATATAATAATAAAAGGTTCTCAGACATATATGAGTATATTTGTGAGTATTTTGTTGACAGGTCTCATTTTTAGAATGCAACTATTAGTCACCTTAGGTACTTTAGCTTTGTTATATACAAAGCCTTATACAACAGAGCTATCTCTTTCAGATTTGCTTTTTTTGTTGACAACATTTGTGAAAAGAAACAGCATCACCCAACACACGATAGAAGTAATACAAGAGAGAAAAAAACACTTTGGGCTGCATTTAATTTTCTTTCTTTCATTTGCCAGTAGTTTTTGGGTTGTACTTTCCTTACAAAGCACATTTCTGTGCACAGGATCTCATTTGGTAAAATTTGTAAAACAATGATGATATAAATGCTGTGATATATATACTGGACTGTAGCTTAAGGGTTTGTTCCACTCTTATGGGACTCCAGCTGTCACCTTTTCTGCCTTTGTGCGCCAGTCTTTCAGATTTGCTTTTTTTGTTGACAACATTTGTGAAAAGAAACAGCATCACCCAACACACGATAGAAGTAATACAAGAGAGAAAAAAACACTTTGGGCTGCATTTAATTTTCTTTCTTTCATTTGCCAGTAGTTTTTGGGTTGTACTTTCCTTACAAAGCACATTTCTGTGCACAGGATCTCATTTGGTAAAATTTGTAAAACAATGATGATATAAATGCTGTGATATATATACTGGACTGTAGCTTAAGGGTTTGTTCCACTCTTATGGGACTCCAGCTGTCACCTTTTCTGCCTTTGTGCACCGGAGAGCCTGTTGTAGCTGTGACCTGTATACACCCATCAGATACTCAACAAAAATGACGAAGCTACAAACCATTATATACAACAAAAAGCTTTTGAAAACAAATAAATATCATATATATATATATACTGCATATATATATGCATATATATACTGCAGTATAATATGCATATATACTGCATATATATATATACTGTATATATGCTGACTATTACAAATATATAAAGATATAGTATTTTATATCGTAAATAGTATTTTTTTCATGTAAACTAAAACTGATGAATAAAAGCTGTTTATGGGGAGTGTTAATTCAATACATTTACACATTTACATTTACATTACAATATTTGTACATGATGATTATTCTTCTCAAATCTAAAATTAAATTTGTGAAGCTCAAATGTTGTTGAATGTTGAAAAAAAATTGAAAATCAAACTTCACACAATCCCCTTTTTATTAATATAATTAAAAAAATAATAATAAAAAATGGCAACAAAGATGTATATTGTCAATAAAATATTGAAACCTATTCTTAAACGCAAGATGAACATTTGATTCATTTAATTTCCTCATGTCCTTGGTCATAAATTGACCTGCAGGGGCCAGTTATTAAAAAAACTGACATATCCCACCAGCTTTCACTGGTGAACAGAACTGCAGTGACTCACCACCAATTACTCACCACATTACTAGTAACACTGAGATCACCACTGCTACGACTGTTGCAGCATGAAAAGAACAGTCCTCTCTACGTGTATCCTTACTATAGCTGCTGCACTAAAACATTGGGTTTTACTTTCAACCATATGGCTAAGAAATAACTATTTATTACAGTAGCAAAGACTAACAGAAAGGTGACTTTTAATTTATATTCATTTCTTTCAATAAGCAGAAACTCTTAAACCTTTGTGACATCAGTGTCACAATTTGGCAAAAATGAAACAGCACTTAAATTTGTGGTGGCCCAGGATCTTCTCCCACTCTCCTTTAAATTATTTATTTTCATCTCCTCTAAGAGCCCTAATAAAATGTGCACCATGTTGTCTTAAGGAAACTGTCTCAACCTTGGACAGGAAATGTTAATCAATTATTTTATTATGCTTTTGTTGCTCTCTTAAATCGATAGATAGATGGATGGATGAACGGATGGACGGACGGACAGACAGAGAGACAGATAGATAGATAGACAGACAGATAAATAGATAGATACAGTAGACAGACAGACAGACAGACAGACAGACAGATAGATAGATAGATAGATAAGAGTATCCTTTGGGTAATCATGTGTTTTTTAGATATGAAGATAGAACTGAAAAAGAAGAATAAGTAACCATAATATATTCTTTTCACTTTTATTCCTATTTCATGTCTTTTTTTTATCTTGGTTTCTGTCAATATGGGGCCAACAGACTCACGTGAATGGGACTTAGCCTTGACTGAGTCCCTTTTTCATATACAGACGGTGCTTATGTCCAGAAACCCTCACATCGGTCCACTTGTCAGTCTTTTACTGCATAATCATGCTCAGGGTCACAGGATGAGCTTGAGTTCATTTCAGATTAAATGGGCCGATGAATGTACAGCAGCACTGGACTATGACACTATGACAGTCTCTTAACACAGCCTTAAATTGTAGGAAGAATACACATTTTTCAAACCCCACACAGAAGCCCAGGCTGGGATACAAACCTCTGACCTTCCTGAAATAAAGCCACCATGACAGTTTATTATGCTTTAGCCGCTGAGCTACTAAAAACAAACGAAAAATGTCGATGGAAGTATATGCAGATATCCTCTCAAAAATGCTATTTCTGCAACATTTCGTGTCCCAGGCCTACCCGTCAACTCACCTTCACACACAATAAGTCACCATGAAACTAACTTTTTCCTTCGTTCTTTGCTCTGCCTCTTGGTTTTTACTACGGTTGTCAAATGTTTTTTTTTTCTAGAATATTCTGGTTCGAGACTCAACGTGAATATCACCGGAAAAATGTTTCCCGCGCCTGAACTATGACGATGACATCACGTTGCCCTGATTTTAACGTGGACACAGAGGTCGTTGAATTTATCTGTTTAACATTAAAAAAAACCGTTCAGGCAAAATTAACGGTCAAACGGCTGAACGTTAACGTAACTGACTATCACTACTGAATGGAACTTCACGGCAACCGCGTTCAGATAAAGGGGGAAATTATTCAGAAATGACCTAATAGATGAATTACAAGATAAAATGAATATATACACAGTGAAAATCATCTTATAAACATACCGGTGCTGATGTAGGAGAAACAGAAAAGCAGGAGCCGCGGCGTCGCCATCTTAGTCGCTGACTGTATAAATGTGAGAAGCAGCAGCTGCAGCTGCATCTTCGCTGGGCATTGACCGTGGGGAGGAGAGGGATGGTGGGAGGAAGGGGGGAGGACGACGAGGAGGAGGAGGTGGAGGATGTTGAAGGCTGAACCCACTAGTGGATGGATGTTTCCCACTAAACGGTTACTATAGAAACAGAAGCCGCACAGAAGGAGGAGTTCATCCTCAGCTTTGTCTTGCAGGAGACATAGTAAATCGATTTTTGCGGACGCCACCTCGTGGCCGAGTTTACTTTACAATGGCTGGTTACAAACAGAAAGGAGAGACTGACTTACACAAGGACGACCGACCTACCAATCACCGCCACTGCTGCCCAATAATATATACCTAAAAACACACAAAATCATCCAATCTGACGCTAGTATGTGGGAGTCTTTTAGTAAATGTGTAGACAGCAAATTTACGTAAAATACTCTCAAAAGTAGACATTTGACAGAGCAAATATATGTTTATACTTTAACAGAAAATATAAAACACATGAAACTACATAATTCTGAGTTCTAATAGAGAATTCCCTAAAATGTTCTCGGATACAAGAACCAACATCTTGGTGTTAAGTAAAGACTGCGTTTTTATCAAATAAACGGCAGAGGGCAGTGTAAATCTTCACACAATCACACAGCGGAAGCTCAAATTTACCTGATTCAAATTAATTACCAGAATTAAAAGCTAAAAAGTTTATTCTACCTAAATGATTGAATTATTAACAAAATATATTCGTTTTGTTTTACGAAAACATCAGGCATACAATAGGCTTCAGGTTTACTTTTTATACTATAAACATTTTCAGGTAAGTTTACAACAAAGTAGGATAAATATTAATGAAAAATGGCCAAATGTAACAAGAATGTCCACTTAGCTACTAACATTCACAAGAATAACAGGTTGCTAAATCTAGTTTGAGTTGAGTTTGTGAATGTGACTAATTACATTTTTTAAAAGTGAAGAATGCAGAAAAGTACCAGACGTGGTTTGTGACAGAAGAGAGTCAGCTAAGGTGAAGGAAAAGGTTTACAGGACAGTTGTGAGACCAGCCATGATGGATGGATTAGAAACACAGGAGAAAGGAGACAGAGCTGGAGGTGGAGGAGTTAAAGAGGCTGAGATTCTCTTTAGGAGAGACAAGGATGGACAGGATCAGGAATGA
>JAFBJS010055196.1:228135-296500 GCA_016785265.1 Paraplagusia blochii | reverse complement strand
GGAAGAGGTAAAAGACAGAAGACAGAGCTGAAGGTGGAGGAGTTAGAGATGCTGAGATTCTCTTTAGGAGAGACAAGGATGGACAGGATCAGGAGTGAGGTGATTAGAGGGACAACACAGACAGGACGGTTTGGAGGAAAAGCTAGAGAAGCCAGATTGAGATGGTTTGGACATGTTCAGAGGAGGGACAGTGGATACATTAGTAGAAGAATGATCCTAGAGATGGAGCTACCAGGTAGGAGACAAAGAGAAGATTGATGGATGCAGCGAGGGGGGACATGAAGGTAGATGGAGTCAGAGTAGAAGATATAGAGAACATGGGGAAATAGATAATGTTGACTTGCTGTAGCAACCCCTGAAAAAGGGAAAGGAAAAATCTGCAAAAGATTAAGTATTTAATTAATCAATTGCAGAAATATTTATTAATATGTTATAGTGCAGTTCCATTAATACAGTTACTACCAGCCCTCCCAGGACAACCTCACCGCTGATGTGATCTCCAATGTTCAATAGTGTCTCATAAGAATTGCAGATAAATTAGAATTCTTTCGCCACAGTGTACCATGTACAATTGTAATGTTTTTTGCTTCTGTCCAATAATTAAAATGAATATAACCCACGCCAATTCTCAAATATAATGACTGTTCTTTCTCATCACACTGAAGTCATCAATTTCTAAATAAAGACATTTTCCTCCTCTGTATCTTGTTATGGTGCAGTTGACTTGTGGAGGCTATTAATACCACAGTGTTAATTGAGCAGCATCGCATCATCACCTATCATGGAGCCTGTCTGACTGTGCACCACCACATGCTTGGTGGAGCTCTGATTGCAGCACATTTTTGAAGTCATGCAGAGAATATGCACCAGGAAAATGAAACAATCAGAAACAGAAATGTAATATTCAGCTTGTGTTCAAAGACTGCATGCTTGTTTTTGGCAAGATAAGTCAAGAAGATCAGAACTCTAATTATCTTTGTGTTTCGGATGTAGAAGATCACCTTTCATTTTAGAAAAGTCAAGGTTTCAGGACATAATCAATCAGTCTTTGCTAAATATTGATTACCTGACAAAGAAATAAAAGATATTTTTAGACGCCAACACTGGCCTCGTCTTTACGATAACAGGTTCTACTCTTGTTGAACCAAGCAAGGCACAGTACAAAACCTACTTATGTTCTTCTAGACTTCTCAACAGCCTGATTTATAGCAGATTGTTGTTGGGCTTCTTGGCTCTTATTCCAAGGTATTTTGAAGCTGACAAATATTGTACTATTTCCTTTCTTGAGGTTTTTTAGAAGTTCTTCAGAGTCTACAAAATGCTGATTCAGGTCCCTGCTGTTCTTCCTTGAATTTGTACTTACCAATACTTGCCACTACTTCTTCTAATCTACTTCTTCTGACATTGCCTGATGCTGAGAACAAATCTCTGCTGGACTGCTTATGCATTTAAATCACTAAAGGTCTCACATCTATCTACCTAAAATAGAAAAGAAACAAATTGTAAATAGTTGGAGTCACTCAGTTCTAGCTGAGCACATACCATATGGACATGTGCTGTAATGCAACATAATCAATCAACACTTTAACTGGGGACTGAAAGTGTTTGAGTTCATAAACACCATAAACAGAAGCAGATCTGCTCAGTGCGTTCTGTTACAGGCAGCTAGTTTGTCGGCTGCTCACTGACTGACTGATATTGGACAGGGACTTAGATGCACAGTTCACATCTACAGTTCTCTGTCACTAAAGCATGTAAGTCTGGAAGCTTTAAGGCCCAAGCTCAGTCACGCAGCTGATGTATCCACTGTACCTATAGACAAAACAGTGGAGTGTATGGCTTAGGTATGTTTAAATCAGGAGAACTTCTGGCATCACGGGCCACAATGGGTCATAAACTTACCTGGGGGCCGAATCAGGAGCAGATGGAATAAGTATTTGTATGAACTAGGTTAAATGACATGTAAAACTCATGCATGTCGATGTCCTGTCCCATGCATGTCCATGTTACTGGGATCGGCCAAAGGAGACTATAGAAACAGAGCCTAAACATTGATAGTGAGGGGATTTCCAGACCACGCCGCAGAGAGGTTTTCTAAAAGTGCAATAAAAAACAGGCACATAAATATATGTTAAGGCACATATATATTAAAGCACATAAATATATATTAGTTGGTATGATTTTTATTGATTTTGCCTCCAATAATGAATGTTTTTTTTTTTTGCCAAATTTGCTGCAATCTCACATAGGGTTCCCAGACTTAAACCTCAGTTTTGGAGGCTAATGGTGGTCAGTATCAGTCTCAGAGACCAAGTGTTTGGATGATATCCAGAGAATTAGATAAGTTACTATGAAACATCCCGGCTCTAAACCTTTATACAGTTTTGTGTTATTGGGATGTAACTTTGGAGCTCTGAGAGGAGTTTTGTGCAATTGTTTTAGCTTTAAAGGAAAGAAAGTGTTGCCCTGGTGTGTTGTAGTCTAACAAGCATAAATAGAGTGTAAATTATATGCTAGAGTCTTTATATTCCTCAATAACAACCTGACACCTTTTGGGTGACGTGACTAAAGCAACACTTACTGCCACTGTTATAATTAAAACCAGTGAGGAATCATCTGACTATCATCTGTGAGAACTGTTTACAGGGAGACTTTTGAGATATGTATAACCTTTAACTTTTTTAGATTTTTCCTTTTTATTGGTGACCTAGTGGTTAAAGAAGCAGACTTGGGCCCTAAAGGTTTCAGGTTCAAATCCATCAATTACCACCATTAGGACCCACATAACTTACAGTGGACTCACCACCAACAGGAAGGCTCACAGTAGTGCGACTTGGGTGTCAGTTGTGGAGACTGCTGCTCCTGTGACTCTGTAATGAATAAACAGCTGAAGATGAATGATTTTTTTCAATATGACTTGTCATCTGTCTAACTAACTTGTGATGAGAATGAAGAGGAGCTACATCATTTATAGAATACAAACATAAATACCAGATAACTGCAGACTGCATCTGTGAAGATCTACATTAAAAATGCTGCATTCACTTAGTCAGTTCTGATCTAAGAGTGTAGACAGGATTTGACAGTCATTAAAAAAGAAACATTGGAAGTAAAGGGAACGGAAAGACACTGCAACGCAAATGAGGCAAAAACTGCTGAAAATAACAAGATTTGTAAAATGTGGCCCTGAGTCACAGCATCAGCTAAGCATCAGTAACAGCAGTAGCAGTTAGCACCAGCAGCAGAGGCAGCAGAAAGAGGCAGTATTTGCTGGAGACAGTGCAGAGTAGTGGCAGCTGGTGTGCAGCAGCCAGAGGGACACAAGCAGATATTTTCAATCCTCACCGCCTGTGTATGTAGAAAAGAGCTTGAAGACAGATCATACTGTCTATGCAAAGAAAAATAGATATTGCAATACTATTATTATTATTAAACACAATAATAATAATTTGTTTTACTAACAGGTTGTAATTTAAGGAGCATTAAATGAAATTCTTTCTGTAGTAAAAGCCAACTCCAAATCACTTCTCCATAAAGCTCAGCATATATAACAGCTGCAGATGCTGGCGTTTTTTCCATCAGTCAACCTGTTCAAAGCGAAGCATTCAGCTCTGGCCAATAACAAGTAAAGTCACAAAGATGTCTAAATATGATCATCTAAATCAGACACGGGCAAACTAAGGTCCAGGGGCTGGATGCAGCTCGTTCAGCTTTGCCATCAGGCCAGCCAGATTTGTCCAAATTATGGAATTGGGTATGTATTGCAATCATACCTCGGCCTGTTCCTTGCAATGACCACATTTCCCCAATAGATGGCATCGAGAAGGCTATTATTTAACGATTTAGCCTTTGCTGCATGACTTTACATGTCATTTATTTTAGTTCAGATAAAGGCTCCATCCATCAACTCCTAAACCGGCGGCCGGTCTTTTAGGTTAACGCCTTTATTTTATAAGACATCTTTGTCTGTTAATCTTACATACTTGGATACTAATACTTACAGCACGGGTATGGCTCCTTCAGAAAATAGTTAAAACATGAACCCATTTCAACAATTTGTGGCTGCACACTGCAGGATGGTACAGATTGTACAGTTTAGACAGAGGACCTGGATATAAATATATGCATAGTTATTATATATTATAAATAAAAATAATGATTTCAATCACAATCACAATGTTTATTTTCTTTATTAATGTTTAGATATTTTAAATATTAATCATATAATAATGATTTATTGGTTTAGCTATTGGATGCAAAGAGGAGTGAAGATTTACCACATACTGTACAGCCAGCATGTTCAGGAAAGCGGGATTAAAAATCCTCAATCTGGTAAGAAAAGCACTTAAATTGGATGAAGCTGGCGAGGCAATGAGAGAGAGAGGAAGGGAGATAGAGGGAGGGAGGGAGAGATGGACAGGAACGGAGGGAGAGATAAGGAGAGAGAGAGAGAGGAGAGACAGCCAGTACTTCATACACAGTACACACGTGCGCGCAACCATATGCACGGCCTCCTCTTCCTTCGCTTTTCCTCTTTTCCCTCCGTCTTTGTCAGTGCGCATGATTCTGCGGCTCCACTACTACGACACACTTCAACTCACCTTGAATCGGCGCACGTACACGCACGTACGCACGCACGCACGTACAGGGCGGCTGGCTGAGAGAGAGTGCGCTCTCCTTCGCCTCTTACTCCCCCCTCCTCCTGTCAGTCAACGCGCGCCAATCAGCACTCCCGCAGTCGCGACGCGCAGCCAATCCGGAGCGAGCAGGGGCGGGACCGTGCGTCTGGATCACACCCTCACACTTGGTTTCACTATGCGCTCGTTTAAAAAAAAAAAAAAAACGGCTGGTCTACTACAAACCGTGCAGGTGCTGTGCGTCTTTGGGAGAGGAGGCTGCGGATGGACGGATGACAAGAAGGAGGGAAAAAGAAAGGATGATGAAGGGAAGACGAAGAGGAGAACATAGGATGTGAGACGGAGAGAGAAAGAGAGAAAAAAAAGGAAAGAAGGCGTGTAGCTGTTAAATGTGCAAGGTCGAATATGAGAGAGATTGGTCGAAAGTGGCACTTTTGCGTGGTGAAGGCTGGTCGGTAATAGTACTATGATTTGGTATGTGGCCACTCTGATAGCAAGTGTATTCAGCAGCAGAGGAACGGCCGCTCAAGGTGAGTTGAAGTGCAGTGTGATGTGTATGTGAGTGAGTGCGTGTGTGTACACATGTATGACGTGCAGCACATGAAACATGAATGACGGTGGATGTGTTGAGTCCTGCTGGATGGCACTGGCACTGCTGCTGCTGCTGCCATTGATGATGATGCTGCTGGTGCTGATGCTGCTGCTAATGCTGCTGCTGCTGTTCTTCGTCCTTGTGTGACATTTTACATCATATGTGGAATGTTTCACGCATCATGCCTGAATCAAAGGCTCCTACACATGTGTGGGGAATGAGGTGCTTTATAAATGGAGGGCAGTGTCCGACGTTAATCTGACTAACACCGATGTTAGTCCGATTATACACACACACACACTGATAAATATTATTATTGCAAGTCACGGCCGTTGTTATAATTAGACTAATTCACGATGGGATTGACCGTTCAGTGGTGAATAAAAGGGGGCTCTGGTTGGGGTGAATGGCAGTTTGGCTGTTCAGACAGTTAGCCCTCCAGCAGCTCTGTCTTAGTGTCAGGGGGCGAGCCTTATTGTGTCTGTCTCATGATGGCACATGATATATAATGGTTCGTGGTTAAATGTTGATAATCCCATCGAAAAACGTAGAGAAAATAGTTGGCTAACCATCCTCCGGTGAACGCTGGCGGGATTATTTTAAACGGCCACAGTGGGGCGCGATTCCTTCCCGTTATTAACGCAGTGAAATCACTTTTTTAGCCAAAGTATTAATATTTATGAATATAAATATAATACATTTCAAAGTGAATGGTCCATTTATAATATCCCTACACTTAAATGTTGTTTTAAGAGAGATATTCTAAATATCGTCGTGGACGGAATTTGTTCAATTAGTTAGCGAGGGATAAGCTAAGCTACAACACAGGACATATTATTTTATTATTATTTATTAAAAAATGGCGTTCAAAAGAAGCATATTTTTCTTTACAGCGCTACATTTTTGAAGTTTGTGTGTTTTAGCCTGAGGAGTTCTATGAAAATATATTTTTAATTTGTAGTTTGTGGTACAGACTAGTATTAACCAAGTGTCGTATGGTTAGTTTCTGTGAAGCAATTTTAGAGACAAATATTTGTTTATAGATGTTGGTAATTTTGTATTGTGATCTCCTTGCCATCTGTACAAATAAGGACTTTTTGTATCCTCAATTCGCAGAACATATTTATTTAATTCTAGGAGATTAATAGTTACCGTAGCAACGTGGAGTGCCATGATTGTTTCCTCTTTTTGTAATGTATTAGTGAAACACTATTGGAACATTAATTATATTTGTCTGTATTTTTTTCATGTAGAAGTAAAGCTGTTTCAGTTTATGGTTAAAATTTTATTTTCAGTTAAAATCTGTCTGGGATTGGTACTTTTAGTAATATTTCTCTTAAGAAGAACTTTTGCGCAATTTTCTTATACAGCATAGACTGAGAATCAAGTCAGCTTAAACACATATACAGTACATACATTCATATACTGTCCAAAAGTTTGGAGTTACCAAGACCATTTTCTTGTTTTCTATGAAACGCCACACTTTAATAACCACTGTGAGTTGTAAATGAATCGAAAAAAGATAAGACATTAGCAAGGTTGAATATAATGATTTTTTTTTAGAATAATAGTTTTTTCTTTCAAACTTTCCTTTCAACATCTGATGTGCAGCAATTACAAGGTTTTCTAATCATCCCTTTTTCTTCTGATGCAATAAGCAAAGACCTTGTTCCATTAAAACAATGGACAGATAGTTGCTGGAAATGGGACTCTATACACTATGTAGATATTGCACCAAAAATATACCATTTGGAGCTAGAATAGTCATTCACCACATTAGAGTGTATTTCTTATTAGTTTAAAGCTATTTTCTTAAAAAAAAAACACTGCTTTTCTTTTAAAAGATAAAGTGACCTCCACTTTTGAACAGTAGTGTGTGTATATATATATACTATACAGTAATAATCTGTACTCTGTGGAATATCAGGATGTATTGGCTTCATGTTAGAATGGAGGTGGCAGTACTCAACCGTGTGTTTGCAGACACATTAGGCTGCACCGTAAAGTTTTTACCTTTGTTTTTTAAAAAAAATACTGCAGTACACTAACCTCTCTTGATGCTCAGCATATTCCCTCATCACACTTGATGAAATAGTCCCTTCTTGTCTTCTCCAGCCTTATTTCTTTAGTAGCATTACATCAGTATCTTTGGGACAGAGACCTTAAAAAGTAACATGTTCCATAAGAAAATGTACTTTGTACATTTTTAAATGCCAATAAAAATATAAAAAAAACAAAGCATTAATGGCTAAATAGGCAGAAGATAATGAAGGTAATGCATGTAAATAAAAAAAAATCTTTTGATAATATAGCAGTAAGCAGACATTGTTACCCTTGAATTCATGCTTTTGCGCCACCTGCTGCATTTAAGAGAGCCAAAGTTGAGAGGGCACTCAGCCGTGACTCATGTTGATGCTCTATCATCATCTTCCTTATCAGTGCTCTCGCTCTCACACACACTCCGTCTTTCATTCACACACAGCTCACTCCTCGACAGACTGGTACAGTAGCCAATGATCACTTGACAGTTACAGTGGCTTGCATATTTGCTTTTCTTCAAAATTTTATTCTTATGACCTAATTTCACGTTTGGCAAACATGGAAATAAGGGAGTGTTGCAACCAAGATTAAAATTTCCTTGTCACGTCCAAAAATGCCATCATTTCTACATTCATAGCTGATTGAAATGATAGAAGTATTGTGGTTGTTGTTTTTGTTACAATTTATCAAAATAAGGCTTGCGGGCCAAATTTTGCCCCTGAATTTATTATATTTGGCGGTGACATTATATCAAATGTTCAAATAATCTGGTCAATTAAATATAGCCACTATATATTGGGGCGTTTGTAGTATTTGCGATATATATGCAATATAATAGGATATACATTTTTGGTTGTTCTTCTGTTGGCCTTTTAGAGTTAGATGTACATATTAAAGGAGTGAGGAGGTATATATATATATAGACATATAAGAATACCAAGTATAATACGAAATTAAGCTTTGGTTGTTCTAGAATTCATTATTTTGCAAAATGAAAGTTTGTTTCTCTTTAAAAAATTTCCACATGATGTATGTGGAGAGAGGGGGAAACATGCAGGACTGCTGTCAATAAGTCAATAAACCTACTGTGAAATTAAGTTTGACACTCCTGGTCTAAACTTTTGAGAAGAAAAAGTCATCAACTACAAAGATGCTGAGAAGCTGTTTTTGGGTTGGATACATTTTTTAATTTTTCTCCTGCTAAGTGATGAGTGTGTTCCATATAAACACTGGATTTGAGTAGTTTTCCTGCGTCCCCCTCTCTGTAGGTCCAGGGTTATTATGGCAGCACATCATGTTGTCACACGGCTTGTAGCGCTTGTCTGAAAAGGCACTGGGATGAGCTCCATGCAGTGTAATAGTTAACGAGAAGAGTTCCCCGGTTAAAAAAAAGCAACTGTGTCAACTGACAAAGCAGGACGAGCTGCAAGAAAATGGAAAACCCTGGAAACAGATGCAGTCAGATGTAAATTGGTAACTTTTTCCCAACTGTCTGTTGATGTGAGAGAAAAGGAGAAGCATGAAACAAGTAAGGCATGGTGCTGAATTCTAAGAAACAGACTTTGACCAAGGGTAAACTCGAGATATTCCTTTTCATGTGCACTGAGAGGGAAATTTTCAGTTGTTTGGACAGTGACACAATGATAAACCATGGTTTTAAAAATAGATTGGACTCACAGAATAATTATGATGAAGACTTATTAAATATACCATACTTTGTAAAGCAATTTTAACTTGAATACTGAACTGAATAATCGTTCATTCAGTCATTTATATTCATCCGGATCACAGGGGCAACAGTCTCCACCACTGCCACCCATATCACAATGCTGTCACATCACAGAAGGCAATCCATACTGTGAGCCTACTTGAAGTTATGTTGGTTGGGACAGAGCTATGTTCACGGCACCTCATTGGCAACCTGACAGCTGGTAGATTCAAACCTGAAGCCTTGCAGTGCCAAGTCCGCCTCTTGCACTAAATGTTTTACAAAAATATGTAAAAAAACAAGGCTTCAGATAACACTGGTATTGCAGGCTTAACATAGAAGGTCTTCATCAAAATTTTCTAGTATAATAGGTTGTATTTTCAGTGCTACAAATGAGTCCCAGTCAGATCAAGCACTGCCGCTACTGTAGTAAATCTGCAATTAACGCTGAAAAAAGAAACATTTTTGTTAAGGAACTTAGTCTAAGTGATTTTTTTTAATTAAAAAATATAAATAATAAAAAATAACAAAAATATATAATAACAATATAAATAATACAAATAAAATATAATAATAATAATATATGTACCTTTCTAATGTTCTGCAGGCAAACATAATGAATTATGTATTTTTTGTTTTATATTTCTTCGGCCACCTGTCCTGATTTACACTAGGTCTTTCAGGATTTCACTCAGAACCCATTCATAAAACCTGCTGCTGCAGACGGTGCCAGCAAACAGGACCTTCACTTCCTCTGTGTAACCTCTGTCTGCCCCGTCTTTGCTCCCATCATTAGTATCTTTGAAATCCCTTTGGCTCCATCTGGCTCCCAATACATTCACAGGCCTGAATAGATGGAAATATAGAACATCATTCTGTAACATATTTTGATGACACTAGCAACCCTGTCTAGTCAACATAGTTGTTGCATGTATGTTTTACTCATGTACTATGTTATATGTTAATGTAGAGAGTTAGATATCCTGTTGATATAGATAAATATATTAAAGTTTTCAATCTAGGTGTCTCACAAGACAAGAAATGTGGGCATCCCTGGTCCAGGAGTAATACACATATATACATAGATACTATATATAGAACAATACTGTTTCTCCTAGGGACTTGATCCTTTAATTAAATGTAGTAAGTAACTATCCTTCCCTGAGTGTTACTATGTTCTTCAGAAATCAATCTGACTAAATAATGTGTTGGTCAGAATACTGTAGATCTGAATTTAGGGGCAGGTAGATACTTTGTCTGAGTGGAAATAATGAGTGAAAAAAGAACAAGAAATGCACAGTCAAACTGCTGTATCACGGTGTGTGACCTCACCAAAGCCACCAGACTGCTGCTCTCTTCTGTTATAACCATCGTGGGAGTTGCAAACTGACCATTCTAATCTTTTTGGTTATAAATTTCTTATCCTCCCCTGACTGCAGCAGTGTCCTAAACTTATTTTCCAACTTGCGTACAAACAAGGGCGACATCTGCTCGGGTAAATGATCCCACTGTCTCCCAGTACGCCAAGTCTGGACCGGTCTGCTCCGAGGTGTGGTTTTTATCAGGACCGCAAGTATGAAGCTCAGCACCTGCTCCACTGCAGTGGTTAACATTATGATTTAGGAACAGAGAGTCTCCTTATACTGCTGTCACTGACCGAAGCACAAGTTCTCCCTTTTGTGGAAGAAAAGTCAAGGCTTAGTAAAACTGATCCTGAAGTGTTGTCTGCTCTTGGTGCAGCAAAGCAACACAAGAAGAACAACTAGCCTGTCATGCGAAAAAGCAATTCAACCCAGAGAACTTAAAAATGTAAAGTTCTTATAGACAATAGTCTGCTATCAATCATCAATGAATACATCAATATAATGTGTACATTTTACAGACAAAAAGCTACTAGAGTAATAAGAGAAAAGAGCTATCTCCATTCCAAAAATAGTCAGATATAACCTCAAGTTGTTTAAGCTCATATTTACTACGTTCCGTGCTGGAGAAAGATATTTAATGTTGTGTCACTGTTTGCAAAAAGCCAGTAAAAGTCTCTTAGAACTGGGCAGATATCGGCTTTTCCTGAAGAAGCCTCCATCCTCCTCTTACTCCTCTATCGTTTCCTTTCTCCTCTCACTGACCAGTCCCAGTGGAGTCTCCTTGAAAACAGACCCTACAGCTCTCTGTGAATGTCTGTTTATGAGATTCTGCAGATTAGAGTGAGAAGGCTAACTCTGCTCAGCTGTCTTAATTATAACCTTTTTGAAGATGTGCGATAAAACCCAGATGTGTAATTGTGTTCTGTTGATGTACTGTACTGTCTATCCAAGTAAACTCTTAGTTTATCTGTCTGTTTATGAAAGGTTCCTGAGCAAAGGTTTATTTTTGGGTCTTAAATATATCAAGTGTACCTTTGTGGTAATACTACAGTACCAAAGTGGTCCAATAGTAGTGTCTGTTGCTTTAGTGTGACCTCTAGGAGTTTAGCATTTGTCATGCTTGTGTTTCATTGTAACTTTATTCTGCTTTAGTCTATGTTGTTAAACTCAATATAGACATTGACGTATGCCTTCATTTCCTCTTCAGTTAAATGTGCTAGGAGGATAATTAAGAGTTTTTTTTTCTTTTGAGCTTTGGTGAGTTGTAGTTCATACAGTATTCTGCATAATAGACTTAGAAGTACTAGACCTAGATACTCATAGAAGTATTACAGAGTTGCTTTCAAAACAACAGTGAAATCCTTTGCCTGTAGGTGACAGAATTTCAATCCTCCAAAGATGCATATGCATCAATATAATCAGTGAGGTATGGTGAAATGTTGAAAGACTGTTGTTTTATATGATTGTCAACAATATTAAAACTTACGATCCACAATTTTATCCATTAACGGGTCAAAGAGGCAGCAGTTTCCAGGACTGCCACCCAAATCACACTGCACCACATTGTGAGCCTTCCTGTGGGTGGAGGGCCCACTGACAGTTACATGGATCAGGCCATTGCTATGCCCAGAGTCCCTCAGTGGACTTGTGTACCCAAGTCCAAGTCTGTTTTCAGTTCCTTAAGTGCTAGGCCACCACTGCCGACTCTGGAAACACTTTTTTTCCTCACTTTAGTTTTTTACACAATGATGAACTTTTGAAGACTTATGTATGAGAACTTCAACTGTCATCTAGCATTAAAAGACTAGGATATCAGGCACTGGTTTAGTGATACAGGTAAAGAAGAAACTGCTGCTGCTGTTTTTGTCAGTTCAATGGTCTAATCTGTAAATATTGTTTCTTCCCCCCACATATTTTGCTGCATAATCTGAAAGCTGTTAGACAAAACATCAATGCTGTCTTGACAGGTGAAAAAAATCATTTCATAGATGTACAGGAAAGACAACAAATAGTGGAGTGGAGATGCTCCTAGACATAGGAGCGTATGAGTTAGACTGGAACTGGGAGCCACGAATGTTTTTGACTTCACAGTAGTGCGGTCCTGATGTGAAGATGAGCTGCAGGTGAGAAGAGGGGGAGGGGCTTCTGAATCTAGGTCACTCACGCACACATTAATTAGGAAGCCAAAGCTTGAACAAAAGAAGGAAGAAATTCTGCAATACTTTAGTTATGATGAGACAGAGAGTCAAAACATTCCTTGATGAAACATATGTGTCCATTGATTGTTGGTGTAGTGGATTTGCACCATATACTTTGTTTTTTTGTTGTTTCATTCTCTTAAACCTGTTTATTGTTCAGCAGGAAGTTATTTAGTATCATGTACAATGAGTGGTCCTAAATTCAATTTTTCTCGATTGTTTTCTGTTGTATTGTTCTTCCTTCATTGTTTTCTAAAAGTGTTAATGTAGTGTTGAATTTTACTGTACATTACTATGGTATCCCCTTGTTGGATCCATCTGACAAACATTTCTTTCTTTCATATTGAAGAGTTTGAAGGATGCTGACGGATATTCTGCATCACATTTTAGCAGCGCCACTTCATCTGATTCCAGTTAATAGTAATTTTAACTCATAGAGTCAACTTCTCTGCGGTTAACCTGATTACATCTACCTGCAATCAACACTTGACTTCCAATTTCATTATTGGGCATCAGCCCATAGACAGACTATTACTGAGCCCAGGAGCCATATTGTCACTAAGGCTGCCAAGTTTTTCTTAATATCAGTAGGAGAGCCATATTTGTTGTCCACATTAATGGACACTTCTAAACCAAACTAATCCTGAGTCTAAAAATATCTGGCCAGCTTTGGCCACGATTTGGCCTACATTCTGGAATTCCAATGTGTTTTGCACCTCAGCCCCAGTCATGTTTGGTTGTTATATGGAAATATTCCTTGATGAATGTGGCCTGAATTTTGCAACTGATACAAGACAGGACAGTGATCCATGTCAGCAAATGTAATTCCCCTAAACTTTTGCCATCATTCATTCATCTTCATCCACTTTGGACTGGGTTGCAGTTGCAGCAGGTACCTGGCAACTGGTGGATTTGAACCAGAAGCCTTACGAGAACAAAGTGCACTTCCTTGGGGCCACCACTGCCACCCATCTGTACTTTAAGAGTAAATCACAGGTTTTTGGATTCTCCCTTAGATTCCACTTACATTGGCAAAAGGCACAGATAACACAGATAATTCTGCTCATGAAAAGTGCTCTATGTTAGTCATCTGCTGTGCGTCCAGAGTGAAACCTCAGCAGGTCTCCTGATCCCTGAAGTGTTTTTCCCTTCAGGGTGGGGGCCAGCACCCCCGTCTGTACTGTAGGTTCGATAAAGCAGGGGTGGCAGCTAGAGAAAATCCATTTGAAGAATGAACGTTGTGCTGAGGCAGGTATGCCCACCTTTCAGTCATCAATGGGTCAATGCTTAGCAGCACGCCCGACACTCAAGGCTGACTGCAAGGCCTGACTGCGCTCACAGTTAAGCCCATGTGAGCAGCAGCCAGCCATGATCAATGAAAGCCTCTGGCAGCTCATTTTTAGCTCAGAGTCGTAGAGCCTGAGAAAAGTCAGACGCATAATGGTGGAGGCAGAGGAAACGCTGATGAGAGGCGAAGCTTTAACCACAGGTTTGTGGCGCACAGTGTATGGGGTTTTGATGCATCATCAACACAGACTTGACAGACATTTGGCCTTTTTGTGCAAAAGTGTCAGCTGAATGCATAAAGCTATACCTGTAAGTGAAGTTTACTTTCCCGCATCATAGTGAATGGAGAACTCTGTGGAACACTTATGTGTTTGTTGTAGAACGAAAAAAGAATATGGCCAAAAAGTGCGTTTTTGTCAAGAGTGATTGATAGTGATAGTGATTGGCAAAAATGTGTATTGCTAAATATTTAAGAGGGAGGACATCTGCAAGGAACTTCTCTCTATGCGTCCAAACATCCCTATCACGATACTAAATGTCTTGGCTGCATTTGGGTGCACAATGAAATGATGTTTACTTGGGACAATAATTTCTTTCAGTCTTTTAGCCTTGTTTTCTCATTTCTGGTTTTGGCCAAGTATTTTGGTACATAACTATTTATAAGTTAAGCCCGTGCAATCAGTCCAAGTTCTAGCTGTGCTCAAAGCAGCTCCTGTAGAATGACAGCTTCCAAATAGACCTTTGAGAACTTGAATCCAATGCGATATTGCTGTAGTGGCAGAATCTCTTTTGGACGACATAACAGTCAGTGCTCTGTTCTTTCTGCAGGTGCCCAAACTGTGAGAGAAGAGCCCCGGTTTGTGACAGCGCGTGCTGGAGAGAGCGTGATCCTGGGGTGTGACGTATCCCCTCCCCTGGACGGCCAGCAGCCACCCTATGTGGTGGAGTGGTTCAAGTTTGGTGTGCCAATTCCCTTCTTTATCAACTTCCGCTTCTACCCACCACATGTGGATCCAGAGTACACAGGTAAGAGTTAGAGGATTTATTCCTCCTGACTTTGTACGAAGGACAGATTGCTTAGTCCAGTGCTCTTGATATCAGTGTTCTTAAAATCCTAGGCCAGATGTCAGCAACCTGGTGCCTTGGGGTCGCCTGGTAGCCCCCATTTTCTATCTAAGGGGTTCATGTGGTGTTATCCCAAAAATCATGATGTTCAGAAGAGTATTCACTATTGTATGTCCCATAACTTTTTATTATTACATTGTTTGTTAAGTTTACATCAAACACGTAGCTTTTCCTTTTACTGAGTGTCCTTGAAGTGCCTCTCACTTTCAAAAAGGGATGGTGACACCTGTACAAGGTGTTTCTGGTAACATGAAAAAAAAAAACCAAAGTGTTTGAGTTATGTTCCGCACAATATGGCTCTGCTAGTGTTAAATCAGGGAGTATGGTGAACACTATCATAGTTTCATCTGTAAAAAAGAAGTTAGAAAAAGAGTAGCAAAATGTTAGTCGCAAGAAATCTTGTCCATTCTTTATGGCGAGGCATTTAAAGCAGAACGAGTTTCTTCAGGGCGTAAGGAGATTTTGGTCTTGCAAGTGGTGGCACGGTTCACATGACCAATCCATACTAGACCAATCCAGTTGATGAAAAATAACGACAGTCCAACAATATGGTTCCCTTCATGGTTTTACTTTACGTTACAGATAGAGAGGAAGGATGGGACTAGTGGATTTTTCAAGGATGTTTGAATGAGTTGTAACGAATGATTATGAAAATCAGCTTACATTAAATTATTGAGGGAAATTCTTGAAGTTCCTGCTTGGTCAGGTTAGAGGAAACACGTTCTGTTGCTAAACCACATGTTAAGAAAACACAGATTTCAATTCTTACTTTTTCCCTTGTCTAGTTGGATACAGGTATCAGGAATGATACCTTAAAACTTGAACTTGTGGTCCTGTTGTGCATCTTGATGATGGCTTATGTAACGGGTCGACCCTTGTCCTCAACCGTAATAATCCGTCTGTAGGCCTTTGTTGAAGGCCCTTGGGTAATTGTGTCATTTGGTTAATTTGAGGTTGCTCTGACGCAGGTTAAGATACTCAACTGAAGCTGAAGTCCCTGCAAACACATGTTGGGTGGTGAGGTAGTATTTAGAGCTTGCAGTGCTTTGGAGAAATGAAACATTGAACAACAAGATAATTATTAATGGTGTATTAACAACAACTAACAACAATTTTGTGCATTAAATGCACCGCTTAAATTATCCATTGATCCATCCAGTGCAATGCAGGTCATCACATTGCACGGCATTGTACCTTCCACCAGGTAGTACACCCAATGGAAGCCAATCGCCCTACCCAGGATTCGATCTTGTCCAATGCCAGAGTCACTGACCAAAGCGAAGGCCACTGCTTGAATTATAATCTGTACAATTTCTCACATGAAACATAATGTTCAACTGATCAAGTTTGACTGCCCTTGTTTGGTCTTTGAACATCATGAATGAAGAGAATTCAAATGCTTCCTGTTAGATTTTTTTCAATTATCGTAGTGAGGGGGAGGAGAGAAATGTCTGCAATTCATACGAGTAATATGTAATTTTCTAAGATGAATCACATCATTAAAGGTTGAAGAAGCCAATGCACAGACACAGCAACTAACTTCACTGAATGAACCACTGCATGATTCATTCACACAGAGTCACTCACTCTGAGTCATTCTCCTGTAGATGTAAGTATAAAGGCTCTGATTATTTTCTGTTTAGTTGACAGCTGTGTGAAGAGCAAAGAAAGTAAAAGTCTAAAAGTCAGTACACTGGTACTCCTGGTTACAGTATCAGTATTGATCATGAAATTGTCGTATTGAGTTACTCCATTAATCTGTTTACCTTTATGCCCCCACTTATCATATACTGGGTTGTGGAGGCTGAAGTCTCCACAGCTGCCACACAGATTGCACTCCATATTTTGAGCCTTTCTGCGCAGGAAGCAGTTGGTGGATTTGAACCTGAAGTCTTGACGACCCAAATTTGCTTCCTCATTGGCAAAGCCACCACTGCTGCATCTATTTACCTTTATTAATTGAAGTTATATTTAGAACATTCTTATAATGGATTTTTATGATTTTTAACTATATTCCACTTTTTTCTCACTTAGAATATTTGTTTATAGATTTATAGAAACTCTCTCAACATAAAAAGACAAAGGGTAAAAATTCAATGCTGTTATCTAACTGTGGAATTGAAATACAAATTTGCATTGAGCCTTGGTTTTTATGGTTTGATTTGCTCTTGTTCTTACTGTATGCTGTTCTCCAGAACCTGGACCTGTTCCTAGAACCTGATTACAGCTCCTTTGCATGTTGTTCTCTGTACTGGGTGAGGGTGGCTCATGATGGAGGAATTTGTTTTTCTGTGATGCAGTATGGCTGTTTCTTAAGGAAATAAACAGTACTAGACAATACTTCTTATTCTAGTTATAATTTTATTTATCCATCTTCATCTTCTTATCTATGACTGAATTCCAGGGGCGGTGTTCTCCACAACCGTCACCCAAATAATACTGCTTCATACTATGAGCCTTCCTGTGGGTGGTGAGCCCACTGCAGGTTATGTATACTGTAGTCTTGGTGCTGGCTGCATGTGAGGGATTTGCTGTCAAGGTCAAGGAATGAGGTGTTTAAAGCCTGCTGATAAGAAGCAGTGTCAAGCTTTGAATTTCATTTTACATGTTCAGATGAAAAGTCATTTTTTAAAGTGGTCAACATTTAAGCTTTTTGCCTTGGGTTCAGGAAAAGACGAAAAATATTTGAGCTCAGACCCAAGGATAGGCAAATATATTGATGCGTCGTAATGAGCGCTCCTGTGGGTGTGCTTTCTCAGGTGATAATTATACCAACCCAAAGTGTTATGTTCCTGATGCTTTTTCGTATAAGGTTTTTTGGGATTATGTCTGAAGTTATGAAGTACCGACTGGGGCTAATGCTACACTAAAAAAAGAATTAAAGAGCCGAGGGTGGCCTTAAAACTGCAACCAAACTAGGTTATGATGGCTTTGTAATGACGCTGAAACCTTAACCCTGATTGGTTGATAAAGAATGTGCCATTGAGATTATTTCAGTATTTTTTTTTGTTAAGTTGAGTTTATTCACAGTCCTGCCGTCTACCCATAGGACAGCAGGAACAAGACATATGCAGTATTTGCAGTATGTCAGGGAACGTGATCTGTTGTCAATTATGGAGAGCAGTTCCTGTTCCTGACTCAAACATCTCCAGATTGAGTCTAATAACGGACCTGGCCCTTTTAATCACTTTGTTGCGCATGCTGGCATCCATCTTGCTGATGCTACTCGTCCGGCAAACTCAATCAAAGCAGATGGCACTCACAGCCTGGACTGAAGATTATCACGTCGATCACTGATCAATTTGATTGGTCAATCTGAGGATTCCGATCATGAATAGTAAAGGCCTATGTGTGTAGTATTAAAGCAGTGAGAACTAGAGTGACCTTCATTATACCTTGAAACTGTTTAAGGTTTATAGTGATAATAACTTGATAATCTAGTAAACAGATGCATTTATATCTTCATCTCCATCACAGTGGCAGCAGTCTCCACGAGTGACACCCAAATCACACTAACTATGCTGTGATCCTTTCTGTAGGGGGTCAGCACAAATGTGTGTGGACGGTAATCGTGACGTCAACATCATTTTCAGGCCATGTGACGTTTTTACTTCCTCAACTGTCTCTCAGGCCGAGCCTCTCTGCATGGGAAGGCCTCCCTGCAGATTGAGCCAGTGCGCTCAGAGGACCAGGGCTGGTACGAGTGCAAGGTCTTGATGTTGGAGCAACAGTTCGACACCTTCTACAACGGCAGCTGGGTGCACCTCACAGTTAATGGTAAGTCTTTGGGAGCTCATTAAGCCTGTGTGTGTGCATAATTGCCATATTGTACTGCAGTGTGAACAGTGACATTTAAATCAGCTGAACTAAGTTCTGCTTTTGTCCAATTGACACAAACAGAAGAAAACACAAGATGTCATGACAACCGTTAATTTACAACCTTTAATAAACATTTAACTTAGGTGCCAAAGTTATTCTGGGTGGATGGGTGAACAGGTAGGTAGGTAGGTAGGTAGATAGGTAGGTAGGTAGGTAGGTAGGTAGGTAGGTAGCCATATTGTACTGCAGTGTGAACAGTGAACAGTGACATTTAAATCAGCTGAACAAAGTTCTGCTTTTGTCTATCTATCTAGATAGATAGATAGATAGATAGATAGATAGATAGGTAGGTAGGTAGGTAGGTAGGTAGGTAGGTAGGTAGAAATGACCAACTATATTCTCCATAGTGAGTTTGACGTGACACGGCTGTTATTGGTTGTCAGCCTCCATATGAAATATTCAGATGTTTAACTGAGTAGATTAAACAAGAATACAATTCAAACCACTGATACTCTACTAATGTAACAAGTGTTCAATTGAGCTGTAGATAAATTGTGTCTGTCCGAGCCAAAAGATGTCGGTCCCAAGCCCCGATAAACTGGCATGGTTGTGTCAGTGGTGGCATCTGTTGTAAAGAATGGGCCAAGACTTCTCTCCAGAATACAGCAGAGATGGCCACTAAAATGAAAATGTTTTGCCAGTTTTAAATTTTACAGTTTGGGCCCAGATATTTCTACAGAAAGAAAGTTCACCAAGTGACGTTGACTAATTTGGCCATTTTATATTATTTTAAAAATGTTGGTCTGATATTCTGTGCTCTGTCCACCTATTGGTGTCAAACAGGTCCAGGCCCATTTGGGAGTTCAATACAGCGTCTTGATTAATGTTAAAAGTGAGAAAATGCTATGAAATGATTAATAATTAATTGAATATGTTGATAAGATTTTGTCATTTATCATGATTGTGCTGATGATTGGCAAACTTGACACCTAACAAAAATATTTACTATGGAACAACTGAACTAATGAGAGGCAACATTGCCACTCAACGATATTGTTTTACTGGTAGAACACAGAGACCCATTGACATATTTTAACATCTCGATGCGTTGGTGAGGTGTACACATCTAATGAACAGCAAAGCCCTGTGCTATATTTAGCAGCACTCTAGTGATGTTGTCATCATGGACATTTTTTTTCATCATTCCCTGCAGACCAGGAATTTAATGAAGATACATTCCTTATAATCAGAGGACATTTATTTGTCTTTAAAACTAAATGAATCTCCTGATGTTTTCAAAAATGAATTGTAGTGTTAGATTTGTCAAAGTCTCATTCTTTCTCTTCTTTAACTTATATGGAATTCTCCGAAAAATTTCATGTCTTATTCACTCAAACGTCGATGCCTTTTTTAACTTTGCCGACTTAGGATATTTTTCAAGATGCAAAAATGTTTCATATCCACATCAGAGCGAAGCCGTGATTTCCATAACTGGATTTTTATAAAGGGATATTCATAAGAGGATTTGATGATACCAGCATTGTCCTTAAACAGCCACCTGTGAGGGACACTTTCCTGCACACACACATAAACACAGGCAAACACACTCACACACACCCGTAGGAAACCCATTTCCTTTGACCATTAGCATTCGCACGCGCACACACACACACACACACACACACACACACACACACACACACACACACACACACACGACTTCTTTGAGTTCCTGTTGTCAGGCCTTCACTTCTTGCCAAACGGACAGGATATTCATGCACGCTCAGTGGCAGGTGTCAGATGGCAAGGCCTAGTGCCCGCAAAAAACACAAGGCCCACTCTCTCTCGCTCTCTCTCCCTTTTTTTCAAACTCTCCATTTATCTTGTGTGTTTTTTTTTTTCTTCCTGTCTCCTCTGCCCTTCCGTCTTCTATTTGCTCTGCCTCAGCCGTGTTTCTAAGGGGGCGACGATAAACTATACCATCAGACTCAAAGACAAAAAATTGGATACTGACACTGTGTCACTGTGTTACTGATGGTATGGCATTTAGGGCCCCATTTGGTTGACACAGCTGGGGCTCAAATGTCAGCTCATTTGTTCATCAGCTCCCGTACTAATGGGCTTATTGTGAAGCCCAGTGACGTCACTGTGAAGATTCACGGTCAGGGCTTAGTGTCTACGTGGAAGAAGGCAACAGAATGACTGCAATACATTTTAAACTCTCAGTTTCTGGTGGCATAGTGTGGCATACTGTCCCGACCGAGATATCTTTAAGTGGACTCACAACCCACAGGAAGTCTCACAGTGGGGTGCAGTGATTTGGGTAGCAGTCGTAGAGATACGTCCCTTCTGACACGGAAATAGAAAATTTCTGTAATTTTACGCCGTATTTGCTCAACGTACATGTCTTTTTAATAAAAGGGGGGGGCTATTATTTGACCAGACCAAATATCTACCTATATTGGAAATATATATTTTTTCATATCTTCTTATCTTCTTCTTCTCGTTTCAACTTATCCCTTGTTGTCACAGTGAATCATTTTCCATCTCCCCCTGTCCTCTGTATCTTCTACTCTAAATCCAACTAGCTCCATATCCTCTCTCACTGCATCCATCAATCTTCTCTTTGTCTCCTTCCTGGTAGCTCCATCTCTAGGATCATTCTTCTACCAATGTATCCACCGTCCCTCCTCTGAACATGTCCAAACCATCTCAATCTGGCTTTGTCAGTCTATGCTCAGAGCACCTCAGAGGCAACATGGCAGCTGGTGAATTCAAACCTGAAGCCTTGTGGACCCAGGTCCATTTTCTTAACTGCTGGACCAACACTGTCTACGATCTAATGATACAATCTAAAAAAAAGGTAGTTATTTTTGCTGCCTGTGTGATTTATTGGTAAATCGTCCTCTACCTGTTGGGCACCTTTACCATAGTCTATATATGGAAGACCACCCTGGATCCACCTGGAATGTACAGTTATGGCCTCCAGATCTGAAAGTATCCCTCCTGTCTGTTCTGACTTGGAAGCTACTTTTCCCCCCATGTGTCAGAGACCCTGACATGACAGCCTGGGGACTTGAATCATTCTTTTTCTTCTCTGAACTTGGCTTTGACTTCTAAGCCTGGAGGCTTCCCTGTGTCTTCTCCAGTAACTTGGCTTCTATTGTTTTTAGTGGTGTTGACTCTGACTAGTCCTAAACTTCTTCTTTCTTCTGGCTCCACACTGAGAGACAGTGTCTTATATGGTTATAACTTGATACTCACATCTATCCGCTTCCTGACAGACACATTTTTGACTAATTTTCCTTCATTACGTCCAATCCTTGTAACTTCACCCTCTCACTCTCATTCACAAACATCTGATGATCTTGTTACTCTTATTTCCATCTGAGGTTCTAAAGTATAGTTCACACCAGCCAGTTATGGTACTTGAAGGTGAGAATAATAAACCTGAAATAATACTGTATATTTTCATATAAAGTCACACCTCAGTATAAGTCACAAAACCAGCCAAAGGATGAAAAAGGTGTGATGTATAGTCTGGAAAATTACTCTATCAATTACTATGAAAAACCAGAATCACATCTATGATATTCATCCTGCTGGTAAAACTAAACTGTTTCCTTTTCTTCCAACCTTTCAAGGTTTTTTTGTTCCAAACCTTTCTTTCCCCTTAAAAAAACCCAAATTTTACCACCACTTTACCAAACAAATGTCATACAGTTTACTTTACATACAGTTTATCCTGTTGAACTGTCTTAAATGGCTTTTTCACAAATATTATCCATGTCCATATTTCCAGTCTTTTTATCATTATTTCATCTTCTTTGTTTGGCACGGGCCAAGTTTTCAACTGGAGACCAGAACAGACAAATTTACATTTCTATTAAAAGTTGGAAGTGAAATGTAACTAATATTGTACATCTTAAGTTTTTCAACTTAAAATGTTCTATTTAGGGCTTTCTACTGAAAAGAAGATAAACATTGATAGAAATAATGACAGGAAATCTGTAAAACTCTGGACATTTAAGAGGCTGAAACCTCTTAGAAGCAGAGAGAGAAACAAGAACTAAGTGATGCACTCTCCTGTTAGTAATCGTCACAGGCAAATGTTCCATGTGGTCTCTGGAGAAGAGTTGTAGAAGTGGAAAATCTTTGGGCCCCTCTAATGTATATACCTGGAGAGGAGTTGTTCTAAGTAGGTCGGCAGGTTGATGGGGGATTATTTATTAATTTTTTTCATTGTAGCCGTTCTGAAGTTTCTTAGTGTTTAGTCGTGCATTAAGATTCAAAGACAGTTTCCAGCTGCTGCGCTGAACCTGCTGCTGTCATCACCACACACTCCCTGCAAACAGATGCTCAATCCCTTGAGAAAATCTAAATATAGACGAAAATTAATGAAAGCATTTTGTGGAAGTGAACACCACTTTGATCGAGGAGCTAATGCTGGAGCAGAAAGAACTGGATACTATAAATAAAAAACGCTGTATTTAAAGTTCTGTTACATCATACAGATTCTTTGTTGTCGCCTTATTTTCAGTTCTTGTGGGAGTTCTGTAAATTTTTAGGGTTATAAATAATTATATTTGATTTAGTTGAGTGAATGCAAGGACCTTTTTATACTATACTAGACCTGCCGTACTCCTTGGAAGTCTGTCTGAAACCTTTCTGCTCTTGTACCTGCACTGTTTAGTGACAGCGAGGTGACGAGGAAAGATGTTGGTGTTTTTGAATCGATGAAGTGGGAACTTTAGGAAGTAAAACAAACTCCTTGTCATTGTGACTTTGTGATCCACACCACTGCACACAACAAAATGTGACCTTTGAATTCAACCCATCGCCGTAGTGAACAGTGGGCAGCTTTGAGTGGGGACGGTGCCATGCTCAGTGGACCCTCGTGGTAACCTGGCAGGTGGATTTGAACCTGGACCCCAGTCTGGTTCCATGACGACTACGCCTCCACTAAGTATAGGGACTGTTAAGACATGCCGTGAAAAAAACCCTGGTTCGAATCCCCCTACAGCCAAGTTACCACTGAGGTGCCCTGACCATGGTATCGTCCCCACACACTGCTCCCCGAGCACTGCCCCCTGCTCACTACGGTGATGGTTTAAATGCAGAGTCAAAATTTCCCAAAGAAAAACTTGGGATGAACAAAAACATCTTTATCCTTATCCTTCCCACATCTTCTCAATCGTGAGGTAGTTGGGCATCACATGTTGTAACCTCACGTACACTACACGACCCAAGTTGCACAACTGAGCAAAAATTATGAATGTTATGGATCACATTAGGAAATACATTTTGTTATTTACTACCTTATCACATGCAGTGTGTCTAGAAGGCAATTGAAAGTGATTATTCTTATTGTTGTAGTAAAAATGACAATAAAATGTGAAATAAAAACAAAGTAAGATTTGATTTTTTTAATTTCTTTGTTTGTTGTTTCCTCTGTGTTGTTTCTACTATTGACACTTTACAGACAGTAGGGGGCTTAAGTGTTTTTGCATTTATTTTGAAATAAAAAGTGATGGTAGTAACATTGAAACATTGTATTATATAACATTTTGTCTGTGGTAGATGCAGCTATAGCTATAGATGAACCTCGAGCTTTGCCTCAAGTTCCTGTAAACGTCTTCAGACATTACTCATAAGTTATTGACCATTATTGGTCATGGTTACCGTAAGTTGAGTGAGACATTTTTTTAGACAGACATTTAGCATTAAAGACCAGGACAGTTGTGTAAGATGTCACTTTTCTAAGTGAAGGTGATTTTCATGTAGATGTTTTTTCGTGTATTTTCATCCACACTCCACTGTATTCTGAAATTAAACTATTTTTTTCCTCTTCTTCATCCACAGCTCCGCCTTTATTTATATCTACACCACCACAGTATGTTGAAGCCAAGGAAGGAGGAAGCACTCTGCTCAGCTGCTCTGCCCAAGGAAACCCCAAACCCTTGATCAGCTGGTTGAGGGAAGGGGAGGAGCTGATAACAAATGCTAAATATTCAGTAAGACCGACTCATGTACTTTGTTCCACAGTTCCAATTTCCAATACAGTTCCAATAAAGTTCCAATTTTATGCCGTCATGTTGCTGTAGGTTAGAAACGAGGAATCGTTTGGATGTTATTATCCGTTTAATTGAGTTGAGTTAATTTAAGGCTCGTAAAATTTTGTTAGAATATGGTCTACAAGAAAACTATTTGATTTACTGCAAAGTAAAGTTTATATCTAAGAGAACCAAAATAAAAACAGTCCAACAAACACATGCCTTAATCAAATAACAAATTATAATAATTAGTGATGCCCAACATTAACTTTGGCCAATATTCTCCAAACACTATTTTTCTGATACTGATACATAGTGATACCGATATGTTTTCACCTCGGTTTGCCCTCAAAGCTGAGGTGTGAGGAATTCCACCAAATTTGGCAAAACCCAATCATCGTGATATCAGATTATCATTATAGAAGGAAAAACAATATCGATCCTCATGCAGTTGTGTTACTATTGGGCTGATGATATCGGTTCACTATTATTATCAGATATCCTATTGACAGCCAACCTCCAAAATCGACAAGAGACATACGGCAAAATATAAATGCACCAATATATGATACAATTTTGTCCTGCAATATACAGTATTATTGGTATTCAAACAAGCCTCCACGTTATAGCATTTAAACTACACCATGTGCAATAATCTGTCTGGGTTGGCACAAAGGAGGAAGAGGAGAGAGGGAAGGACGGGGGGGGGGACAGAGACCAGCGTAGTCACTGCAAACACTGAACGCTGCAGGAGAGGTGGAAACCAGTGAAAGCTGGACACACAGCCAAGTCTTTTCTCTTTAGTTAGAGGGATCTTTTAGGTTTTTTTTTTATTAAACGTGTATTTGTTACATATAGAAATATTCATTATTTTTTTCTTGCTGACAACTGGCCGAAAACACAAACATTTTCAACACTTAGAAAGATCCTTCTTTGGTGATGAGAGCAATGTGTGTGCCTAGTAAGACTGAGCATGATTGGTTATTTGCTCATCTGTGTGCTTATATCCATGGAGACATAGTTGAGAAAGGAGGGGAATGTGACAGACAGGGTTAGAGAAGAGAAGAAGCAGGAGGAGGAAGAGGATGAAGAGGAACCATTTACATTGACTAAAAAAAAAATCCGTCCACCAACTGGTTTTTTAAAACCTGAGGTGTTAGAATGAAAGTCTGATGGTAAAGAAGCCACTGCCCCGTGTAGTGAAAAAGATAAATCGCAGGTTTATTTCAATGTAACACTTGATAAACTTGTAGTACATGAAGACAAATGAGAGTTAGTGACCAGTTCTCTTTTATGAATGTCATCCCAGGTACATGATGGTAGTCTGACCATACTTGGCATCACTCGAGATGACAGAGGGGCGTACACATGTCGAGCCCACAGTGACCAGGGGGAAGTTCTCCACACGACTCGTCTGTTGGTTCAAGGTAATCCGTTGCACTAATGTACTTTCATTCACTGAAAGCTTTGGTTTGACTTATGTTTTTTATATTACATATCTTTTTTATGTCATGTCATTGTTGTGGAACTCCAGGGGAACTCCTGGATTCACCTCCTGGGCAAGATCCAATCCCAGTTAAGGTGATTGGGCTTGTAAAAAATATAAGCACAACACTATATGGCAATGTTTCTTTTTGCAATATCTTATCAGTAATCAAACCATCAACACAGTTCTAAACAGTATGGTGTGATTTGAGTAGCAGTCAAGGAGACTGCTGCTCTTGCAACCCTGCAAAGGATAAGTGGGTGAAGATGTATGGATGGATGGATGTACACTGTGCAAATATGCAAGGTCTGTTTCCAAGAGAACATTTGGCAAAATAATGTTTGTTGTTGTTTAATCAGTTAATAATGTATAGGAAGCAAAGACTCAAGGAAAGAGAAGTGAAGAGATGCTGAGGTTAATGTAGGTCTGCATGGAACTGGAAAGAATGGTTCGAAATAGGAAGTTACGGGATAGCATTCGCAGGAAAACGGCGAATAACAAAAAAGTGCAACTATAGAGGGGACGTAGAAGTACTACAAGGTTTGTAGGTGGTAAGTCAAGGATGGAGGTTCATGTGATCTGACAGTAAGGACACAAAATTGTAATTGTGTCAGTTTGCTAGATAATAAAAAGAAGCTTAAAATCAACAAAAGTTGTTGATGTGAAACCAAGGAAAAGGGTTCAGACCAGGTGTCGGCAACACACAGCTGTGGAGTTGCAGGCATAGGCGTAGCCACGGGTGGGCCTGGGCCCGCCCACTTGTCAGTCAGGTCCGCCCCATCCAATGAGAGGGCTGATCAAACTTGTCTATAATACTTTGAGGTTGGCCCACCCTAATTTGTTCGGGGCCCGCCCATTTTATGGGTTCTGGCTACACCCCTGTTTGCAGGTGACTCTTTCATTAATTCCACTGTCCTAACATATTTAATATCCATGTTATGAGAAATTCACAGCTCATGCATTTATTTGTAACCACCAGTCTCCTCCTCTGAAAGCTCATAGTCTGATTTATCAAAGTGTAAGTTGCGATAGAGCTCCAAAGCTTTGGGAAAACGTCAGATTTCTCCTCAATATTATGTTGTGATATTATGCCAGCAAAACTGTTAATTTTATGTTTGATGGTGCCTCCAAATTTCCATCACTCGTGATGGTTTGTTCTTTCCTTCTTTGATTGATTTTGTCTAGTCAGCACGGAGTTAAAGAGTTAAAGATGCTGAGATTCTCTTTAGGAGAGACAAGGATGGACAGGATCTGGAATAAGGTCATAGACAGGAAGGTTTGGAGGAAAAGCTAGAGAAGCCATAGATGGTTTGGACATGTTCAGAGGAGGGACAGTGGTAGACATTGGTAGAAGAATGATCCTATAGATGGAGCTACCATGTAGGAGACAAAGAGTGCCTTGAGCTTTAAAAGGGAAAAGCTGAAAGGAGAAGAAAGGTGCAGCGTCCATCTACCATCTAATATTTGAGGCCTATCTCCCAGATGTACTCACTGATCTCTTCAGGTTTCCCTTCAGACTTCTTGCCTTTGTTTTATTAGACGTTTATCTAAAGTGTCTCTCAGAATAGCTGTAGTGTACTGCAGGTGTACAGTGGCACTACTTCTGGATCTAACTGGCCAATAGTGAGTCAATGCCTCCACTTCTGTGTATTTGTGTGTGTGTGTGTGTGTTTATCTGTAAGCACATCTGTGTCTCATCGCCAGCCACTCTCCTAGACACAGCTCTGATAGCTGGTTTTGATAGCAGCAGACATCTCCTCTTACCTCCACACCCCGGCCGCTCTCTTCCAGCAGCAGCATGAGGAAGGCGGCGTTAAAATGTCAATAGGACAAGCAGTCGAGCATCCTGCTGTCAAAGAGGTTTTTTTTCTTTTTTTGAAATCCACAACGCGTGTGCACACTAACAGCTGGGAAGAGGTTCTCGTAAAAAACGAAATAAAAGTAGCCCCAGTGTAAGCAACAGTGAATGGGATCTTTTTTCAGCGGCAGCAACAGTGGTGACGTGGAGCGACTTGTAAATCATTATGCTTTAATTTATCGAAGCAGAATTCTGGTTCTGTTCTTCATCTGGTTTTAACCCCGTGGAACTAGGAAGTTCCTAGATATCTGTCTCTGAGAAACTGGACACCCATTTTAGGACATGGTATGTTTGCAGTTGGTTTGCATGTGTCCTGAACAAATTATTAACTTTTAGAACATGTGCTGAGATGAAGTAGCTTCATGCTGAAGTGAAAAGAACAATGCATCAGTTGTGTAATGTGAAGAAACTTCAAACCTGGAGATGACTGACCAAAGAAATCAATCTGTTTGAGTCTGGTTCTTCTGAATGACACATTATTTTGTATTCTATTATGGTGCACCAGTCTCAAATGTATTAAAATAGAAAAAATACAAAAAACGAATTTGCCCAAAGCTACGATTAGTGAGTTCAAAGTGATGTAACTGTTAAGTCATTGTTACATCACTTTTCCTAGTTCCTCGTCTTTATATTTTTATGGTTGTTGCCAGATACAAGGAAACTGTCTCAATGTTCTCTATGTTAAATTCTGAACCACAAACATTAATCTTATTGTGTTGGGATTAGAAGCATATGATTAACTTAAGATTAGTTTTTTATTGGTTTGTGAACCACTCACAGCCATTATAAATGTGTGACCGTGCAGAGAGTAATAAACTGGACCTCTGGATCTGCAGCCGCTCATGAAAGACAGTTTACCTTTAATGGCTGTGACTCTTTTTATAGAGTCAGGAACAAAACCTGGAGAACATTGAGTGGTAAAATGTGGAGAATGTTAAGCATGTGTGGGGTCTCACACTTCTATCACTGTTACAGCTGAACCTTCACACCACTGGAATAGATTAGAAATACACTGGGTTTGATGGAAAACTTCTCAGATTTGTCACAAGATCTACAGATATTTTAATATCTGTGCTTGTTAGGATTGGAGTAAAGGTAGCAATGAGCTGGACTTGCAATGTGCGATTTTTTTTTCCCCCAATGGCGGCAGCCATCTGCTGCACACACTATATGGGAGAATCGCAGGGTTGATTCTCAGCTCACAATTTGTGTTCTCACACTGTGCGATCTGATGATCAGGTGCGATTGGCCTCTTCACACTGTACGATCATATACGACACGTCTGTCTCCTGTCGTCAGACCTGCTAAATGTAATTGTAACGTAATGTCATTTAATAAAATGATAATAAAGTTGAGGAAGGGAGGAAGAAGCAGCCAGTATTGGGAGACAGATGGTCACAGTTCCTCTCTGAGACGCAATGAGAATAAAACTCGGCAAACAAAAACTTAAAAGGTGACGATGATGTGTGTGGACCAGATAATGACTTGGCAGACGTGGTCAGTCTGGCCCGTCAGTTCTAGGAGCAGCATGGTTTTCTCCTCCGCATCTATGGTCACGCATGTGCAGTGTGGCATGGTGGGGGGTCAATCTCAGGCAGGATCTAGAACATGTTTGATTTTCACACAAAAAGGTAGTCAGGAGGTGATTGTGAGATGATAATCACTGAAACCCCACGTGCACTGCACGACTCGAGTCACACGACTCAACAATAAGCCAAAAATTGGGGTCGACCGTTACATGACTGAAAAATCATGGCAAAATCACACAGTGTAGTGTAGGCTTTAGATAGCTAGTCAACCACCAAATAGATAAAAATATGGATAATGCAGACCTGGGGCCTCGTAGCGTAGCACAAGATCCTAAAAAAATGTCGTCAGACCTTTTGTACAGTCTGTTCAGATGTGTCAACACTGAAGTTTTTTTCAGCCTCGTGTCCAAAAGTTTATGCCCCACAAAAAAAAACCCCGTAGGACGCAACACTAATGATCGAGGTAATGTGCAGGACTAAGGGCGACCCTGAAGCAGCCATCCAAACGTTCCTGGGTATCTCAGCTGCGTTTCTTTGGTGACACTAAGCGGTGATAGTGGTAACAGCTAATGATACAAGTGAAGGCATCACCGTGATTAGGAATAAAGTCTTCTCCTGGGATTCTTCAAATTTATATCCATATATGGGGGCGTGGTCTGGTTACTCCACATGTGATCAATTCCCTGTTGATTGATACGTATGAAATTTTCACTCCTCAGACATAGTGCATGCTCACTTACTCACGATGAAATCTTACGCAACTTTGACACATGAGGCCCCTGGTTCCTTTCTTGATTACAAGGGACGTAACCAGGAGATGAGAAGAAGAATCCTAAAAGGAGGAACTCCTGTGCTCATATTGTCTTTAAGTATTTTCCTGCAAGGTTTCTCTTCTTTTTCCTGCAGAATGCTGCCACCCATATAACATTATCTGCAATTCTTTAATTTTTCCCTTGACTTTGTCTCTTCTAGGGCCTCCATACATTGTGTCACCCCCTGAAAACGTCACCGTTAACATTTCCCAGAATGCACTCTTTACCTGCCAAGCAGAGGCCTATCCTGGCAACCTGACCTACACTTGGTTCTGGGAGGAGGACAACGTCTACTTCAAGAAGTAACGTCCATTCTACGTCAACGTTCATCCTATTAACCTATATCATGTGGAATTGTTTGACTAGTAACAGAGTTGGTTTACTTTAAATGATGTAAAGACAACAGGGTCTGATATTATGGGCCGATGTATTGAAATGTTGAGCTGCACGGCTGCTCTTTGACTCTCTGCTGCTCTCTAATGGCCCGTTGATGGTAATGATGAACCAAAAGGGCGCTGTTGTAGCCTTGGTGTATTTTCTACCCTATTTTCTGTGTCTGTGCAGTGATCTGAAGCTGCGCGTGCGCATCCTCATTGACGGCACCCTCATCATATACCGGGTTAAGCCAGAGGATGCTGGGAAATACACCTGCAGCCCGAGCAACAGCCTCGGCATCTCGCCCTCAGCATCGGCGTACCTGACTGTTCAATGTGAGTGTTGCTATGGCGAACAGAGAGGAGGGGGGTGGGGGCACGCTGCCAGGGAGGGATGGATCAGCAGCAGCACAAGCAGCAGCAGCAGCTACCGCCTGTATTATTTGGCTTCCTGCTGCTCCGTCGGCGCCATGTAAAGTAACCTTATTGAATTTCAAGGTCACACATCACGAAGAAGCAGCAAGAGAAGCAGTTCCTTTACGCCGACACCGGCGTTCAACACGTATTCCCCCGTCAACATTTTGAGCCGGTCTATTTCTGCCATTTTCATTGGTCCGGTGGAATTCCATAATCAAAATATAATCCGCTGCCACTCCAGCCGCCTCATTCCACAGCACAAAGATGGAGTCCTCCTTCTCCTCCTTGTACTCTTCCTCCTTCTGCTTCCCAGTCCAGCCCCCCACCTCCCCCTCCTCCGCCTCCTCCTCATCCTTTTGTAAAATCAAACAAATGCAGACCTTCCTGTGACTGCTGAGAGAACAGAGCTCTGCTGGTGTTCAAACATCAGCTCTGTGCCTGTGAAGGTAATTTGCTCCCAGTGAACTGTAGCTGCTGGTCATTGATTACTGTGCTACAGAAATAAAGAGAGAAAGAGAGGGAGGGAGAGAGAGGGAGGGACGGAGGGAGAGCTGAAGGAATTTGTGGCGCTGCAGGCACACATCTCATTATTGTCTTCAGAAATCAGGATGCAATGATGGGAACTGGTGTACGGGAAAATATGTGTAAAACTGTTGTGGTTTTCTATATTAGACAAGTTTAAGTACAAGAACTAACAGACAGACAAACAACACAGAGGTTCACATTATTTTAGGTAAATTCCTTGTCATTGTGACATGATTCACACTGAACAAAATAAAATGTGACCTTTGCATTTAACCCTCCTCCATAATGAACAGTGGGCAGCGTTGAGCACCCGCGGAGCAGTGAGTGGGGATGGTGCCACGAGCAAACTACGGCTCAGATGCGGCCTGTTTGGGTTTTTAATTGGGCCCGCCAAACTGGTCCAAATATTGCATTTAATTAATGTTATCATTACGATTCTGCCTTTTCCTTCCAATGCCAACATTTCCAATTAAATGGCGTAGAAAGTCCAAAAGCCTTTTAGCATTTTAGCCTTAAATGTAAGGTTTTTTACTTGTCGTTTTGACCCATGCCTGCTATAGAACCCTAATATCATCTGGTTTGTTTATATAATAAATAGTAAAAATGCCCTCTACCAAAAAAGCATGAGTAAGGAGCATTTTTTTCTATAAATACATTTAGTTAAAGGTATTAAAATCTGTGCTGAGAAAAATAGACAATACATTCAGATCAATATCAATCAAAAGAACTGAGGTTAAAATAATAAAAAATGTATGAGATAATGAGGTAAAATTCAAGTAATGTTCTCGGTGTATGATCATCGTACATTTCAGATGAGTATCACACTACTTCTGAGGAAGCCATGTGAACCGAACATTGTGGAACCACTGTAGAACCTCATGGCCATCTTCTCTGTTAATGTCCAGATCCTGCCCGTGTGATTAACATGCCCCCAGTTATCTACGTCCCACGGAAGCTGCCCGGCATCATCCGCTGCCCTGTGGACGCCAACCCACCGGTGACGTCAGTAAAGTGGGAAAAAGATGGCTATCCTCTGCGAGTAGAGAAGGTGTGTCTTACGAGTCAGATGTTTCGAGTTGAATTATCATAGGGCAACTTAATTACTTATACTTTTGTTTTCATTAATTACCCTCATCTTGTAGTACCCTGGTTGGAGTGTGATGCCAGACGGAAGCATAAGGGTCGCGGAGGCCACAGAAGACTCCCTGGGCACCTACACCTGTGTGCCTTACAACGCCCTGGGTACCATGGGCATGTCCCCCCCTGCTAGTCTGGTGCTAAAGGTATTTTCCTCTTATTTTTACTGTTGTCTATAGTGTTTTTAAGTCTATTTAATACATTAAACTGACACAGTTGAATCAAATGTCCCAAACATTCACTCAACATATTTTGACATTGATTAGAGGGACAACACTAGACAGGAAGGTTTGGAGAAAAGGCTAGAGAAGACAGATTGAGATGGTTTGGACATGTCCAGAGGAGGGACAGTGGATACATTGGTAGAAGAATGAGCCTAGAGATGGAGCTACCGAGTAGGAGACAAGGAAGAGATGGATGGATGTAGTGAGGGAGGACATGGAGGAGTTAGAGTAGAAGATACTGAGGACAGGGGGAGAAGATTATCTGAAGATTATCTATCATTTCATACCTAACATGTCTTAACTATTTTCTGCTTCTCTGCGTGTCAGGATCCCCCTTACTTTAACGTAAGACCTGGGGGGGAGTACCGTCAGGAGGCTGGGCGAGAGCTGGTAATACCATGTGCTGCTTCTGGAGACCCTGATATTCCTACCATCACCTGGAGAAAGGTGCAGTAGTTGTGACAGTTGCTCTGGAGTAAAGTGATTAGTTTTATTAGAAAATGTCATTTTCGTGTGTTTTCACAAAGGTGGGGAAGCCCAGCAGGAGTAAGCACAACATCCTCCCCAGTGGCAGCTTACAGTTTGTCTCCCTCAGCAAGGATGATCACGGAGAATGGGAGTGCGTCGCCACCAACGTGGTCACAAGCATCACTGCCAGCACGAGAATCCTTGTTATCGGTAAAAAAAATAAAACTCTAGAAATATCAACAACACTTCTACAAATCCCAGGAGATCAAGTTGAACATTTTATCTAAAAGGTTTCCTACACAGCCACCGCAAACACAGACCAAGAACGTTCTCTAATCAAACAGCTAAATGCAAATTTGTTCTATTTTAACACATTGTTTGGTTTTTATATTTATCCCTTCCCTAAAAAACTTTGTCAGTTTTTAAGGAACCAGTACATATTTCTGGATTAAGGACGCATAAAGCTGTAAAATAAATCTAGTATTATTGTTTCCCATTAAAACCCTGGCATTTTTACTTGGGTCTCTAAAGGTTTTATTTCCACCATATCTTTAACAGCCTGCTGCAGAACCACCAGTTACACAAATGACCTTCTGAGAGCTTAGAACATTAATTACCCCTAAGTATAAATAGGGTCTTATCAGTATATTTTAAGTATCGAGTATCAAGTTTTCAAGTGTTGTCTCCTATCTTTAAATCTTTAAACCCTGTCAGGTACCAGCCCACACGCTCCAGGAAATATCCACGTTCTGCCGGCTACAACTTCTGCGAATGTTTCCTGGGAACCAGGTTATGACGGTGGCTTTGAGCAGACATTCTCGGTGTGGTATGGTCCAGTGTGAGTGCTCTTCCTATCAACTAATGTTGTGTGTTTTTTGGCTTTTGATATTAGTTTAGAGGTGAAAAAGAATCCACTTCAGTAAAAGAAAAATGAACCTAATTTAAGATTTACTTTAAGTAATAGTTACCTAGAGCTACCTAGTCTCTTAGTCAATGTTGTCTGGCGACATCAAAATAGTTTTTACTCAACACACATTGTGTTTTACTCAGTAACTGTAACTAATGTACTCACAACTACTCAGTTACAGTATTTTTATTCCTGTCCTTTTAGTTTGTTCCTTTTTCAGGGGTTGCCACAACCAAAGTCATCATATCTGTTCATCTGTATCTTCTATAAAAACCTCATAAAAACGTCCAAACCATTCCAATCTAGCTTCTCCAAACCTTCCTGTCTGTGTTGTCCCTCTAATCACCTCATTCCTGAACCTGTCCATCCTTGTGTCCTCCAAAGAGAATCTCAGCATCTTTAACTCCTCCACCTCCATCTCCTGTCTTCTGTCTATTCCTAGTGTCTCCAATCCATCCATTATGACTGGCCGCACAACTCTGTGTCTGGTGGTCTACTATGCTGGTGGTCATTATTGTCAAACTCTTAATGAGATCTTTTGGTTTCCAGGTCAAAGAGAACAGACTTTGGTCCTCATGACTGGCATTCAATGCCAGTTTCTGGTGCTCAGATCTGGTTGGTGGTGCCAGGACTGGAGCCTGGGACAGAGTACCAGTTTAGTGTGTTGGCCCAGAACAAACTGGGCACTGGTCCATTCAGTGAAGTAGTGACAGTCAACACAGCAGGTGAGAGACAAGTCTACTTGTCAAGTTAGGATTTTACACAGTGACTTGAATATTTTTTATGGAGAAATACTGTCCTCCAGAGTCCATTTTCAGTGTCAGGGAACATATAATTTTGTCAAAAAGGTTTCACTGATCTTGTGGAATTGCTCAGATCAATGTGTCTGACGGTGTCCTGTTACTGTTCTACTGCAGGCTCCCCTCTGGGTACCCCAGAACCACTGGTGCTTCTTACTCCACCACGGTGCCTCACCGCCAATCGCACCCAGCATGGTGTCCTCCTCACGTGGCTTCCGCCTGCTAACCACTCCTCACCCATCGATCGGTACATCATGGAGTTCCGCCTTGGGGAGAGATGGGAGGTTCTGGATGATTCTATCTCATCCACAGAGACAGAGATCATTGCCAAAGACCTTGTTCAGGTCTGTATTCATGAGTGGGTCAGCCTATATGAGTGGCAGTATGCTAATCACAAATAGTAAAATGCTGCTATATGCTAATATAGAAGGAAAGAAAGATAGATGGATGGATGGATGAGTAGATAGATTGGAAAAACAATACTTAAACCTCAATTGAAGCTCTTTACACATCCCAGCGGAAACCAGTGTCCTATCTGCTTATATACCAACCAGCCAACCTTGATACAGAAGGATTCAAAGAGCAAAGTCAGCTTCATTTTGCCGACAGTCAGCGTTCTCTGACCCTGTGTTTTGGCAGGAGGCCTGGTATGAGTTTCGAGTGATGGCTGTCATGGACGACCTAATCAGCGAGAGCAGCAACGTGGTCGGGGTTTCGAGTACAGGTCAGTGTTTTTCCGACTGGAAAGTGTGACAGAAAGTGCAGCCAAGTTTTCACTGAAAAGATTTTGGTGTTCCACCGTTTGGTCAGATCCCTTCCCTCCTCCAGAGTTGCCTGAGGAGGGCCTGGCCCGACCCGTGGTGGCAGGGGTTGTTGCGACCATATGTTTCCTGGCAGCAGCTGTCCTCTTTAGCACTCTGGCTGCCTGCTTTGTCAATAAACAACACCGACACAAACTCAAACGAAAACCAGGTCAGTTTAGTTTAGTAAAAAAAATCACAGACCAAAAAGTGTTCCATAAAAGAAAATCCTCATTTGAATGTTTTCTTTTTGTTTGTTTCAGATCCTCCTTTGTCTGTGACACACTTTAGGAAGAGCATCGAGTCACCGTAAGTAAAACCAAGAGCTGTAGTTTACTTTTGCACCTTCATTGAATTTAACGTCCTAGTCACGTTGTCACGTTGGCAAAGCTGTATTTTTTACAACTAATACCACATTTATGTGTATTTCTAATGCACATTTATTGACGTTGTTTCACAAAAAAGTGTAGACACGTGTGATTAAGTCACCCAAATGTGCACTTCGAATCACACTCCAATGAAACTTCATGATTCTTTGCCTTAGTTCAAGTAGTCTAGTGTCAACCCATCTCCTTACTGCATTGCCATTGATTTCAATTTAGGGGACGACTCTACAACCCACTTTTTTTGTGAAATACTTCTGAATTTGATGGCTTAAAGATTCAAGATATCTTCAAATTCAGATAGCCTTCAAACCTACCTCAACTCAACCTTTCCTTTGCCTTCTGATTAGTGATGAATGAGCTAGTTTCACCACCTTGTATTCTCTGTGGTACCTGAATGCCACTTGTTATGGATAAGCCACAGGCAGTAAAGTGTTGACTCTACCGCCTCATGGTGGCCTGGGGAATATGTAGCAGCCTGTATGTCTAACCAAATGTTAGAGGTCTGTTATCGCAACATTGACGACAACAGTCCCTTGAAGATGTTAGACCTTTGGACGTCATCCATGAGAAGCCAGTTGACTGGCCATGGTAATGGCTCAATATAAATTTTATATCCAATACCGATACTGCAACTTTGAGGATCTGTTAATACTGTTATCAAACCAATACCGTCCTCCTCCAACATGCTGCCATTGCTGAGGTCCATCATCACTGCATGTTAATATGAAGTTAGGTTTAGCATTGGATCTTAACTATTAAATCAGAGAGTGTGTAGTTTTGTTTTTTCCTCTATGTTTATTCCTGAAATTGAATGGCACTGATACTGATACTGATACTATCAGATCTAGCCATAACTAATTCAGATTTTTATAAGAAAAAAACTTCTCCTTTTTCAATGATCAGGTACGGAGATTAATCCAAATTTGTTTTCCCTCACTTCTAAGAAGAATCATTTGAAGTTTCATTATTATTATTGGTGATTACATGTTGCATGGATTCTTTTGTAGTAGAAAGTTTGTCCAGGCCTGACCCACGAAATATCACGTTCAGTACCTGATATTAATGTAGTGTTTCTGCTGCTATTCCCATAATGTGATATTTCAACTTAATGTGCTAAATATTGGCCATTAAGGCTGAAAATAGTGTAAATCTGGTGTGAAATATATATTTAATAAACACAGACACATATGTATACTCTTACACACAAACATATATATGGTCATGTTAGGTACAAATCATTTGGTTCCAGATCAGTTGAACTCCCACCATGATGCATCACAACCACATGTGGCCTACATCTGCATGCTGTCTGGGGCCAAACTGTGTTAAGGATCATATACAGTAGCCCCTGAATAAACAGCAGACTGTGCAGAGTTCACAAGAGCCCAGTCAGCATTTAAACACATTCGCCTAGAGCAGCCAGACTGCAGTGTGTGTGTGTTTGTGTGTGTATTGATTTTTGATTTATGTGTAAACCTCAAACAGCGTCTGCTCTGTGCATGACTATTAGAGTTCCTTTATGTGTCATTTTATGTTGGTGGTTTAGCTGCACATTTATTGTATCTTCTTCATATGTGTGTGTATGTCTGTTTCAATCCTGCTGTGTACTCTGCATTTTTTTAGTATTAATGAATGTTAGAATATTTTTGGTTAAAAACAAAAGTCATTGTACTTACTAGTAACAGACACCCAATTTGTCTAATTTGTAGTAAGGCTAAAGAAAAGAAAAATTAACTGACTACAAAAAAAAAAGAATAAATCAGGCCCCTGTGGTTTGTCTCCCATCGCAGGCCTCCTCTGACCCCATTGCCTGGGGTAGAGCCCTGCTGGGACGAGCCTGCCAGGAGCAGTTTCTTGCCTCCACCTGCCAGCCCCCTGTGAGTGCCTGCCTGCACCAAAAAGACAGTGCTGCAGAGTTGTGCTGCACTGCAAGGCTCTGCACTGCATTGCATTGCATTGCTCTGCACTCTGCTGCAATACACTGGCTTGGCTGCATGGGTTATTACATTGCTGTTAAGGTTAAATGAGGATAGAAAGACGGTGGAAATCTTGTAGGGAATTCTACTACTGGTCCTGATGCATGCCTCCACTTTCACACCAAACTCCAAAACAGGAAAAGAAACAAGGGCTGCATGAAACAGTACATTCCTGAATATCTGCACACATTATATGGTACACTATGTACAGACTATGAATAAAAATGGACAAAGTGGTATAGTTGCAAGAGTAAGCCCCAAAAGTAGTGCCACTAAGTGGTTAACCTTTAGTCAATATATACTTTTAAAAATTCTGATAATCCAGTATCCCGTGTTCTTTACTTATATAAATATCAAATTAGATTCTGTTGTAAAAAGATTAGATTCTTTTTACAACATTTCTGTTAACATTTCTATTTATCTATTTCGATTTCTTGGGCTTCATTCAAGAGTGATAGTATGCAACCATACAGCTTCCATTTTCGTATTCATGGTATACAGTGAGCCCATTCTTCTGCTCCTGGTATATTCAAATGATATCTAGTTAGATATAATCTATTCCCTTCTTGTAGCATTGTTTGGTTTCATACCTGAACTGTCCAGTCATGTTGTCCTCCCTCATGTTGCTATTCTTGTCCTGTCTTGTCCATAGTTATGGCTTGGTTGATTTGCTTCTGTCTCATTAGTGAGGTTCTCCTTATTGTCATCCTTATTATTTTCATATCAACCCTTTTAGAATCCACTGATGTTGTTTAATGTTCTTGCCGAGTTAAATTTCAGGTTTTTGGTGGTATCGATGTATAATGACATATAATCGATGACCCATTTTGTCCGCCACAACTTCACAGATTGCTTAGGCTAGCTGTTAACCTTAGATAAGGTATCATGATGAAACTTCTCACACCTCTCCATTTAAAAGCTATTGTCACCTTTAACAGAAGACGTGTTACTATGGTGTTGGCATATAGATCCTACATGCCTCTCAATTACCCATGATCTGGAGATACTCCATATTAAAGGAACTAAGAATGTGCTAGATATTCATCAGCTTATTAAAAAAAGCTACTCTTTGTCAAAACCTCATGGATCATCAATTGAAACCTGAAGTTTCTCTTTATCCTAAAAAGTTAGTTATAGCACAAGCAATTGTCTTCGTTCTAAAAACTCATCTTTGTCTGTTTTTTCAGGTTATCTTCAGGGAAGATAAGTCCAGAGAGCTCTCCTCCATCACGGCCCCGCTCTCTTTCCTCAGAAGGGTCCCAGGGTCCAGGCCTGTACGTCAGGAAACTGCCTAGCCCTCAGAGTGAAAAAGACAAAGAGCTTTCTTTTTACAAGAAAACTAAGCGCGCCATAACCAGCAAGAAATACAGTGTTTCCAAGCATGAAGCAGAAGTCACCACACCTATAGAGCTAATAAGCCGAGGCCCAGATGGCCGATTTGTAGTTGAGAGCAGTCCGCCTCCTCGACGCATCCAAGGCTTCCCTTTTGCCGAAGAGTCAGATATGTACCCTGAGTTCAGGCAGTCTGATGAGGAGAATGATTTTGATCCCGGGCCTCTTCCACCCATCATGCCCACCCTTCGGCCTCAGCTGTCGCCAACCTCATCTAGCCTTGAATCAACACAGCCACCAACCTATAGCCCGCGCCTGCACAGGGCCATGGAAGGCATGAGCTTTGCTGAGGGTAGTGCTCTTCACGCCTCAGGTCAAGCACCGGCCTCCCGATACCGGGGCTTTCCCCATGGTCCCTTCTATGGCTATCTTGGCAGCCGCACTGAATCAGGGATACCCCCACCGTTCTACATGCCTGACATTAGCCCACGTAGCTCTGCTCTGTCATCACCACCAGGCACTGCTGAGGGTCCCTTTGGTTACCCATCTATCCCTGAGGAGAGTGGGGAGTTGGAGCATCATCAATACACTGCCTCTGGCCATTCGCTGTCACACAGTCCTCCTTCACACTCGATGGAAAGCTGGCAGCCACATGAGCTACCTTTCCTAGGTCTGGAGGGTCCAAGGTTCATTTTTCCTCCTCATCATACGTTACATCACCCCCAGGACCTCCCTGACCCTCCCCTCTACCCTCACAATTTCCCTCCCAGTCGCCTGCACCTTCCTTCGCTAAAAGATCCAACAAGTCCTGGCCTCCTGCAGTTAGAGGTTCCTGTTCCCCAAGGCAGAGACAGGCCCCAAGGGCCTCCGGTTAGGCGTTTAGCTATGCAACAGGCCCAAAGTCTCGGCCAGCTCAGACACACATCCCACGGTGTGGGTGTACCAGTGTTGCCTTACCCAGACCCGGCACCCTGCACAGGAAGCCCAAGCACAGCCCCCAGTAGTAGTCCACAGTCCTGGCTTAGCCCAAGAGCAGGGCGCCGGGCAGACCCCAGCCTACCCCCACTAGTCCTCCAGCCCTCTCGATTGTCCCCCCTCTCTCAGAGTCCCCTTAGCACCCAGCCAGGTTCTCCAGACATTTTAGTAAGGCCCCCCCCACGCCCGAGTATACTTCGCACCTCTCGATCTCTAGAGATGCCTGAGATCACTCGGCAACCCTCTGCTACTGTAAGTTTCTCCAGGAGATCATCTCTGAGCACCTCTCCTACCCAGAGCCAGCAAGGTGCTACTGCTGCTGCTCATTCAAGTCCCAGTTATCATGCCCAAATGTCATATGCCTCCACTGCAGCCAGCTACCCCTCACAGTCCCCTTCCCCCCCTCCCGAAGGCAGGGATGTATTTGGGCAGAGGCCAAGCCAGAGAAGGACAGAGGAAGAGATGCTACCCTCAGAGCCCTCCCAGCTCCAGATATCAGCCTCAGGGTAGGTGGACTGGTTGTCCAGGAGAAAAGATAATGTATAATAATGTTTTTCTAAAAAAGAAAACTTCCTAATAATCTTATTAGGAAGTGTGGCTGTATGAGGAAATAATATTTGACAGTCTATAAGACGGACCTAGATACCCAAAATTGCAAAAATGACCCCTGAAACTTGCCCCCACTCCATTACACCAAGACTACTCCATCACTTCCCCTCTTTGCACTACAAAACTTTCAGTGAATTACTTTTCGCTCCAAAACTCATATACCTAAACGTCCTCTACCCCCAAAACTTATCGTTCCTTTCACTGTCTTTGATGCATATTTATTCTTTCTTGATCCACTTGACCTTGGTTCCTCTCTGTTCCGGAGCAAACCTCTGCCTCTCCAGGTTTTCTTCCATCTGCTCTCTACTCTCATCACAGTCTACAACGTCATCTCCAGTCTTCATGGTCCATCAGGCTACCTTGGAGATGACCTTATCTGTACTTTGAACCCATCTGTCATTCTGACTACACACCAAAATACATCAGTCATTTCCTGAACCTGTTTTAGGTACTTCTCTGTCACTGCTGACTTTCTCATATGGTACCACAGCTACCACAATGGTCTTCAATTCTTCCCCATACCATCAGTTTTAGCTAATCAAATTTAACCCTCTGCAATAATTACAACTGTTCATCAATATCCAGTGAACATTTACTATGGTAGTTACTTCCGTGATCTGGGGCAGTTCGTAGCCCAGTGGTTAAGGAAATGGACCTGGGTCCGCAAGGCCCTCGGTCTGAATCCCCCTACCACCAAGTTACCGCTGAAGTGCCCTGAACATGATATCGTCCCCACACACTGATCCCTGGGCACTGGCTCAGCTAGCTCCCCTCTACTCACTACGGTGATGGGTTAAATGCAGGGAAAATTTCCCAAAAAACTTTGGATGAACACCATCCTTCCTTCCCTCATTTCCTCCCTGATCTGTACCTTCATCTAAATGCCCTTTACTTTATTAAAGCGGAACCCCTCATACAACCACACTTAATAATTCGTTAATGGTTTTTACACACTTCATGTTCAATGTAAGATAGTACTTTTTGTTATTTTATTTTCATAAATCCAACATTTGAAAAAGAAGCAATAGCTCGAAAGTTTGAGAAATTAAATGCTGCTTTAAACATTACGAAGTACTATTAATATGGCAATTTACTTTTTTCGCTTCTATCTAGATTTACTACAGTCTCATTTGTTTTACTTTAAACTTTCTATTAGCTTATATTTTTGTGGAGAGCACTTTTGTTTACAGTCTGTCCAAAGTAAGAGACAGAGAAATTGTGTGGAACTGTCGCATGACACATGACACAGATCATACTTAGACTGTGCTTTCACAACTCACTTAAAAAGTCCATCTTGGTTGAGTAGTAAAATACTTAAAATATATTTCAGTGCCAGCATTTACTGAATTACATTGATTTGTACTACTTTCATTAGGACTACTCCAGACTGACAGTAGGTTTTGTACTTTCCGTTCTGTACTGCACAGTGGCCTAAACCAGGAGTCAGAGACTTGATCCTGCGATTTTATTGGCATTTAAAGGGAAAGTAGCTTAATGGCTGCTACTGTTTTTAGCGGGTAAGGGTCTTACTTGATTTGTTTTTGATTGATCTCAGCTATCTGGGCAGCGTTGTTGTGACCCGGTCCCCTACGCCACAATAGGTAAGGGTCGGACCCCTGTCTGAGAGGGGAGGGGTCAGTAGGGGAGGGCTCAAATCACTCTCTCCTTTAAAGGGGAATTGCTTTGGATTGTGCCTCTGTGCTGGATTCAAGTGAAGAGCTAGCTGATGGAAATGAAGAATACAGGTGACTTTTGGTAATCTCCTACAGTAGACTGTAGAAATGATGAATCTAGCCAATCATTTAAATAAGGTTGTCAAAGGAGCAAAAGTACAACACTGGTTTAGAGCAGAAGCAGAAAAAATTATAACTTATCTATAAAAATTTAAGAGATATATGTTTGTATAGTCTCAACAATTTAGGAGCAGAGAGGTAAGTTAGAATTGAGGTACTGTAGATAAGGATAACTCAAGTTAGTAGACACATTCTTGGTAGCTAGGTAACTAGTTGGATAGTGAAGGAAATACTATGATAACTGATCTTATAATCATGTTGACTCTGAAGTCAGTAATGCTCAGCTGTAGGTATTATGTACCTCATACCTCAGGGAAGTTGGTCAGGTGGTAATAAAGTACAGGTGGTAATAAAGTCTCAAAAAACAGATATTAGATTCTTACAAAACCAGTGGAGTACTTTTGTTGTTTTTTTCTGCATTTTGCATCGGCAACCAGGTGGCTTTTTTCATTTGACATGCAGTCATTGGTATACAAAGGTGCAGTAAGGTGTAGTTACCTTGCTACACTTTTGAAGACACTACACTTACCAGGCATGTGAGCCAGCAGTAGTGAGTTTAGACATGAAGAGGCATCTGTCTTAAATCCCTTATTTCCTGATTTAGTCATGTTTCCATCTTCCAAAAGTACAGAAAAATTGTAAAAAAAAAAAAAAAAAGAAATGAAAATGCTTGAATCAATAGAGGTCGCACATGTATGATAGACTGGAGTATTCCCCTTTAAAGTTTTGTTCCATGTGCAAAACGCCATGCATGCATTTTCTAAACCTCTTTCTTCGACCAAATGAATAACAACAGTTCTCCGACTAAATTCTCTGTTACATCTGTCGTCCTGAGTGCATTCGTTCTTTTCTGTCATGTGACTGTTTTTAATGGCCATTTCCTCTTTATGTCATCTCCTCCCGTCAGCATGGTGAAGCCTCTGTACGCAGTGTTCATGTTTATGACATTGTGCTGTACAGTGTTTTTGTCTATAGAGATATGTACCTGTGCTGTAAGGCGCGTCTGTAGTACTGACCGTAGTTTTCTCGTTCCTTGAATTTTTTTTGTTGAGGAAAATTTACGAACTGTCTCAAACTACTCCTCTGTTAATACCTCTCAATCTTTCTTTCCACAGTGACAAGTGGAGGGAGCGTCTATAAAGCTTTGAGTTCAGAGTCAGATTAGAGTGACATTATTTTCTAGACTTGACATTTATGGGCCTCCACCCTACTATCTTCATTGTTTTAATTTATTTACATGAATTTGCACAATAAGCATTCAAGCGAGCAAGTTTTGGTCCACAGGCTCTAGGTTTGACAAACAAGCTTTTTTTTTGGCAGTTATGACACCAAGTATTGAGAAGTATTTGTTTAAGAAAGATCACTCCTTAGCAACGGGGTGTCAAACAGGATCCACAAAGGGCCGGTGTGGCTGCAAGTTTTGGTGCTAACCTTTCCAGAGCATATGGACTGACCAATCAGCTGACTGAAGACTCAGTTGGTCAGGTGTGCTGCTGGTTGGTTGGCCCTTTGTAGATTCTGTTTGACACCCATGCTTTATCACATTACATTTCTCTTGACATTTTTTCTACTTTGTTATAAATTCGATACAACTTATCAAGCAATATCTCATACAAATCTGAAGCAGCCAGTGAACAGGGTCGATAGTTAAAGGACTCATCAAATCCACAGACACCTTATCAGGTGTCTAGACAGTAACATGTTCACCATCTTTTGGTCACTTGACAAGTTGTTCCGGTCATTGGTTGTTTGTTTGACTGTGACCTGTTTTCTTCTTCACAAGCAACAACAGGACTGAGGTTGGACAGTTGGACTAATGCTGAACACTGTATGTTATGCTGTGTCTCTGCTCTTCTCAGGGAACCTCTAGGTGCGTCTAGTGATCCTGCTGAGTCTGAGAGTTTACCAGCACTACTACAACAATGTATAACTAAAGCCAAGGGACTGGCTGCCAACAACAATAACAACACAGCTCCAGCGCACAGAACAGGTTTGTCATTGAGGACGAAAAAACAAGTTTTGACAGTTTTAGGGAACAACTTTGATGACAAGATGAATCATGAATTACTTGTGAAATCAAGTGTAAATCAATATTTTCCAAAATATTTAGAACTTTATTGAAATGTAATTGAATTGCGCTGGTGGTATACGTATATCCAATAACTTGATATAACCATGGTGTTTGCACCCACTTTGAAATTCTCAAGATGTTCTGTGGGTGAATCAGGTTGAGAGGAAAGAAGAATGGACTCTAGTTGGAATTAAGTTTGAATGTTGCTCCTGTGCTTCTTGTCCCCCTCCCTTTCAGATGCGCATCCATCTCAGACCCAGCAGCTATCACAGACACCCAAAGAGGGGACGGACCTGGAATTCCACAAAAAAAGGAAACGGCAGTGCAAAAAGAACCCCTATTTCTATTTGACCTCCCTCCTGCACCGCAGGAAGTCTGCTGAGGACCAGACAGGTATTCTGGCCAGCGCAGACTCGGAGAGCTCCAATTACGGCACTCTACGCTGACCCGGGCGGCCAACCGGCCACTGCCCCAACTACTTCCTTAGCTGTTTCCATTTGCTGTACATTTCCTGTAATCTCTTAAAGTTCATTGGTGTTTAGGAATGGCAGCAGATAATCTTAATCTGAATTCTTTAAAGTAGAAAAAAAAGTCTGATTATCAAGTAGACAAGGAATGGTTTCTTTTTGAAAAAAAAAACAAAAAAACTGTCTAAACTGCAGTTTTTTTTTTCTCTTTTACACTTGAAAAAGCTCGGAAAAATAATTGATGTACATACATAGTAATAACCAAGTGTGAGTTGCGTACGTGGGGACAAGGTTTCATAACTAGGGGGTGTGTTCACATCTTTAGGTTTTTCAGTGAAACAGCACACTGTCAAGCCTGGTGCATCTTTACAGAAAGGCGTCACGATCTACCTTTCCTAACAACGAAATAGTGTCAGTATCTAAAACACAGGGTTCTCAACCGCAAAAATATACCTCAGAGTAAAACGCAGAATTGCTGTAATTCTTGTGGTATACTGTACGTACTTGACCTGTTTTGAATATGAATTGTGTCGATAAAAGGGTTTATATCTGACACACCCACACACACACACGCATACACACACAAATACATACATACACGCATCGTGCTTATACAAACAGCTGATATGATGAATATTACAGTATCTCTCATCTCGTGTCGATATTCATTTATGATACAGTGCCAACAATTAGCGACACAGTCTTCATTTCTTAGTGGCTCAGTGTGTGTTTTTGCCTCTTGTTGCTGTTCTGACATGTTCGAGTCCAGAGCAACAAGTGTGGAGGACTCCTCAGCCCAGCCCTGAACGCAAATCCAACACCCAAAAACAATTGGTTTATAAGGTTGTGGGTTCCAATCCACTCTCTGTATATCTGGGTACCTGGTACCACAGTGAGATTCACCATGACAGACACCCATATTTGATTTTTGGTCTTACTGATCTTGGTCTTGATCAAAACCCTGAAATCAGACATCTCGGCCCCTACATTTTTAAAGGTATAATGCTCATTTGACATGTTTTCAATTTTTTTTCTCATTCCCTTTCCGTAAATGTTTTTTACGTTTTTGTAAAGTTTACTGGATGCTTTGTCTATTGAGGCCCTTCTAAGGCTTCACACAGGGCCTACTAAATCAAATGAATTGTTCTCAAAAGCAAATGAACAATATTCTAGTGTACAATACAAATATGTTGAATATTCAGTTTCTGACAAAGAGGCCACTTGACTCTGACCACAAGAAAACAAAGTTTTTAAAATGTGGGGTTCATATCCTAGGGAATTGAAGAAAAAACTAGTTAAAGCAACTGTTGCGTATACTCCTTGCTGTGCCTGTTTTGGGTGTAGGCGCGCTTGTTTTAAAACATTTGCTGCCTTTTTATTCACGTCTCTGAATTACTTCATATATTACGTGCCTCTCCTTTGTTTGTCATCGCCGAGTGGATGCATTTTCAGAACCTAAAACAGCAGAAAACTGGAATCAAACGGTCTTTTTAAAAAGGTGCTTAATTTCTTTTTAAGGGTCTCTTGTGTTTTTCAGCACCTCCGTTTTTGAGTGAATACATTTTGCCACGGTTACTGATGAGGCTGCAGTGTTAGCTAAACCTACTGAAGTTAAGTCAAACCTCAGTTTTTTGTGAATTTTCTACTTCAACGCCTCTGCAACTGGGGATGGTTATGTTGAACTACTGCTCTGGACATAAATAAAACCAAGACTTATACACCCGTCTTGAGTGCTGCTCACCCAAACCTGGGTCATACTATGGTGCAGTGTACTTCACAGTTTGTCACTCAGTCACTTATCTCTACCTACAAAACACTGGCAGCGCCTGGTGTGTTGTCCTTTTTGGTTCTTTTTTTGTGTTTGTAAAAACAACTTTTGCGGAATTTAACCACAGAGTGGACCAGCTCTTAGCAGACATGGCTTTATTTCTATGGATCATGAAAATTAGCAAACAACTGACTATATAATATAAAGGCCAAATTATTACTGCATCAAACCAATCCCTCTGCATAGTTTACCTTCATCTGTCAACTGATTTAGCAGGTAACGTATGATAGAATGTATACATGTTTCCTCAAACAAAACAGTTTGAGTTATTTGCAGATAATTCTTATGGAATACACTCTGAGCAGGTGGCCACAATAAAACACAATAAAATCTGTTACTAAACCCTATAGGATAAGGTCAAGGTCATATCAGTCATGGGCGACATTTGTGTTGCTTAAAACAGAAAGCATTTTTTTTTTAAAAATGCACAAAGGTTACAGGATTAGATTAATGATAAACAGCAAGTGTCCTAAATAATGGAACAGGGTGTTGAAGCTGAGATTAGTGAAGTCAATACGTCAATGTGTTAACAAAGAAGAGAAGCTAAAGATACACTGCATTCACTGAATTGGCTCATATGTTGCAGCTCAAAAGAGTTGGGCGTTTTCAACTCTTTTAAACCAATCACATTTTGCCGTGAGGTATATGAGCAGTGGTGGCCTAGTGGTTACTAAACCAGACTTGCGTCCAGGGGGTTCCAGGTTTGAATCCACCAACAGCAAGGGTACTGAGTTTACTGGGGTGCACTGTATATTACGCTGTCCCCTACCACTGCTGTCCACTGTTCACTTTGGTGATGGGTTAAATGCAGAGGTAACATTTTGTTGTGTGCAGTGGTGTGGATCACATTGACAAGGAGTTTCCTTTCGTTCCCTGTAAACTCCCTACAAGAACCACAATATAAAGTAATGTGTATCCTCTGATACTGGCTTTTTTTTCTAGTATTTTTATAAAAAAAAATACCAAAACTGGTTTGATCCTTTTTATTCTTTTTGGTAACAGGAACTAAATGTTACTGTGGGTGACTGTGGCTGTCCAATGAGCTAAGAATCTCCATGGAGGAATATGTCTGTCGCCCTCTGTTGTCCAACTACTGTATCAAACAACTTTGACCTGTTTGTTCAATAACAAAACAGAAGGAAAATATCCTCCTACACAACAAGGTCAAAGTGGAAACACCGCCTTAGGAGCAGAATGTGACCTCTACAGCTGTATATGACCTAAGGTTGCAAATTTCTTAGTGTTTTTATTCATTTAAACACACCGATAATGAATGTATGTTTGGCCTAAAAAAAGAATGTTCCACTGTTTCAGTATGTTATCATAATAACCTGGTGTTAGTGCAGCTCTGCAAGTTTGTTGTGACGTGAAAAATCCATACAGTCAATGTCCAAGTCAAGCCAAGAGTAACGGTCGGTAGCATAGTAGACTGACACCTACTGTCAGTCCACTCTAACCTTAGTAAACCCATGTGGTTCCATTGGGATGGCCTTCTTTTAGTTCATTCATTTTATTGCTCCAATTACAAACAATAGAACATTTTTTAAGGCACTCCTCCATTATCTCTATCAAAATATAAAATCAAACATGTTTAAATCCCATTTGCCCAACATGCCACACTGCACATGTACGAACATACAATGTAAGCCGGGCTTTAAACAGATGGCGCTCTACTCTTGCTACTCGTTTTGCTGCGAGCAAGCAAGTTCAAATGACTAAAACAACAAGCTTTCACCAAGTAGCATCGACTTCACATCACGTGAAGTATCTACTCTCTCTGTAATAGTGTTGCTCAGTGGCTGCCTGTGTGCCTACCTTAGACTAGCATTGCTTCAAATGGTCGCTCGCCTACTTTGACGCGGTGAATAGCATACTTTCCAACAAACAGAAAAGTAGAAAAAAGTGAAGTTATAAAGAAAGCCGTCTTGTTTGTCTGTGCGTCTTTGCTTTGGTCGTACGTTTGGCTGAAATCTTTGAAGATCTATTGCTGTTTTTTGCGACCCGTGCGGCAGGTGGAATGTGGTTCGTGCCAAATGTCCTGCAACTTTTGAGGCAAAATGGTTGGAAGTTATTATTTCCTTAAGAGTACACTGTGCATAGAAGAATTTCGAGTTTATCTTGTCCATCATTTTGAGTTTGATAGGTAATCGGTACTTCCTTGGTGCCTGCAGTAGACATGCACAGTTTGTGGTGTGACTGTGCTGCAGTCAAAACAAGCTTTATTTTGGTTATGTACACAGTGTGTCATATCAGTGGAAAAATGGTCAAAATTATATTTTAAGAAAGTATTTTTAAAAGAAGTGTAGAATCGTTAGGAGGAAATTGGTTTGATCACTTAAAGGCTTTACATCGACATGTCTGTATAAACCAGACGTAGGCAAACATTTTGAGTCGTGGGCCACAATTGATGCTAAAATTGAGCATAGGGGCGGAGTCAAGAGCAGAAAGATGGAGTGTTTGTTTGGACTAAAATAAATGGCATGTCATATATAAAGCCTAAAACGCTAAATTTCATATAGCCTTTGACGTTATCATCTTGGGAAACGGCACGAATATACTGATTATATAGATTAATTATTTTGTTTGGACAAGGTTGGCGGGCCGTAATTAAAAAGCTCAACGGGCCACATTCAGCCCACAGGCCTCAGTTTGCCCATGCCTGGTATAAACAGTATGACGGTTCTTAGATTAAACAGACTGTAGGTCCATAGTGTAGAGTGGGTGATTGCTATCAAAGTTGACCCTCTGCTTTTGTTTTTTTGTAAAATAAAATTACTTGGGATTGTATTGAAAACTGCTTTAAAAGCAGACGGGTTTGCCTCTGAAAATGTCAAATATATGTTCTCTTTTCTTCTTAGTTTAGAACCTCTCCAGAACATATCAGGTGTCCAGAGTTGATGATCCTACAAATCACAATATATTATAAAGATCACAAACACGCATAGGAGGAACATTATTTTCCTAAGAAGAACAAAGCATGACAAAGCATAGCTACCTGACACATTATTGACCTGGTGCTATGTGAATCTTTGTGGTGCTGCGTAGAGTAGAGTTGAAAAAGATTGACCAGCCTGGTGCGTGCAGCGTTCATCTCAACTTAGGCCTCGACACATGACTGGACGCTCTTGATCATAACAGTTACTACAATGTGTGATGACAGTGGTAGTAGACAATACTGGTGAAATAGTTGTGAAACCTCAAACTAGTACAGACATGTGACGTTTTTCGATAAACACCAGGTGATTCATTTTCTATTGTGTGTGTTAGTCAGTGCTTCCAAGGTACCCTCTCCTGAGTATTAATATACGGTATATACAGTTACAGTATATAATGGTATTTATAATATTAACCCAGGTAAAAAACAGGAAAAACACTTTTAGACTAGCACGCACAAGCACTACACACAAAGGGAATCTACTGTCGGGGGTTTATGTATAAACTAGAGCTTCCCAGAATGTGAGTCTAATACGACGATGTGTTAAATTTATTTTTCATCTGATGTTATGGATTGGATAGTTCATTAAATGCCCCCTGTAACGGATAAAGAAAAAAAGTATATATTTCAAGGAAAACTTGGGTCGGACTTTTGATCTAGTCGACTTTAATGAGTCCAGAGTTCCCAGTATTTTGCTGTTACAGTTGTGGAATGGAAATGAGTCTTTTGACAAGAAAACTTACCCTGACACAGACTTCCCTGTCTTATCATGAGGACAGACTGTTAAGTTTGGTCCATCAGAGCTCAATATTCCTGGCCTTCATTGTGGACCTGTGGCCTAACACAGGGAGAACAGGCATGGGCAAACTAAGGCCCAAGGACCAGATGCGGCCCACTCAGTTTTATAACCCATCCCCCCAAACTCGACATAATTCGTTTTATTGTGGTAATCTTTCGCTTTTTTTTTGTTTATGCCTTAATTTTCCCTTCAAATGGCATCAAGAAGGCAAATACATTTTAGCTTTTTGGCATGATTTTTACATGTCATTTGTCTTATTTCAAATCCATCCCCATCCATCTGCTCCTAACCCTGTCCCCGTGTCCAGTTTAAGGACTAGTTGTGTCCTGGGATTAAAAAAGTTTGCCCATGCCAGGAGTAGAACTGACTAAACATAAATGCCTCAATGATATCAAGAGGTTTTGACTGCTATTGGCTGACGTTTTTGATCTTCTGGAAACCAGGTTTAAACAAATTACACGAGGACAACAAATTTGTAGCTAAAGCTGTGCCTCTACGTCCTTGGTTCCAAATCTGTGTCAAACCAAAAATGGCCACGTCCCCCCTCTGGACAGATGAAGTCCTGCTCAAAAGAAGTCCTTTTTGTGTGAAGTTTTATGTTCGTCTCATGTGTGCAAGCCTTTGTTTTCAGATATTACAATTATTTTCTGCTGTCTGAAAATATCAAGATTGGCCACCAGGTAAAACTGACACTAAATTTACCAAAAGTGTGCATGGATGAGACAGAACCAGAATAAATAGATGTAAGGATGGAAGGTTGAAAAGAAACGTTCTGCCTCTGGCACTGATCAACATGGCCAACAACTTGGGAATCAGTTATTTGACTCCAATAAGAAACCAGTTGTTTGGCCCACATCTAATATTGCCTACGTGGGCTACATTCTGTTTTGGTATTTTTTGATACGGCCATGTTTCCTGTGTGGCTGAAGGTGATTTCTGCGGTGAGGCTTGTGGGAAGCTCTATACAAACTATTTTTCAACAACACTGTTTTCAAGCACATGCAAACACACACTACACTGCAGCCACCAATAACCCTCCAACTGTTATTGCGACCTTTTTTTTAACAACTGGTGAGAGAATTTCCTACTAGTACTGTACAGTATATAGCCATGGCTCATCACCAGGTCACATTTGTATTTACTGCTAATAAAAGGTGTTGGAAACACTCACATCCTGTTTTTGATTTCAAAATAAATGGATGTTGTCTTCCGGGCTCCTTTTGACCACATATTTAGCAGAAACATGTACTGTGTTTAAGAGGGCTGCTTTGGAGGTACTGTTAGTTAGAACTTCTTATTTTTTATTATTTTTATTTTTAACAATTTTTGCTTACAGCTTTTAGTGCATTACAAGGTGCTGGTAGGATAAACTTGGATGAATAGATATAATTTTTTTATTGTATTAATCTTGCATGTAGAGATGATACATAAACGCGTTCATTCATGGATATCTGAGCTGGTTGTTTTTGGACAGAAAAGTATTGTCTATTTTCTCAGTTTTTTTTTCATGTATACCAGCACTGAGAAACTAGAATGTATTATTATTATTATTATTATTATTATTCTCGTTCGTGTTGTTGTAGGCTACAATTAGCTCTACATCGTTGACTGTTTTTAGCTGATGCTCATACTCAAGCAAATGTAGTAGTGCATAAAAGAAAGAACTCTTTACTACTCGTATCATCCACAACAAACTCTGTGCTGTTCATCACGTTTACGCCCAGACAGCATGTGTATGCGGGACCAGAGTGGAAGGATCGGATCGTCTCCCCAATAAAAAGCCTATAAGTACTTTGAAAAAGTACAGTTAACCTACCTAGAACATTCTTTTATTGGTTCTTCAAAAGTAAAAATCGTGGCCTTACAACCCCTACTTCTGATCTCAAAGAGTCCAGAATTTGGGCCTTGACCAAACCTGACGAAATAAGACATTGGGCCAAAAGAAATGCAGGAAAACCAGAGCCAATGATGGGTCAAATCTACCAACTCCAAAAAGAGATGAAAGAAAACAATACGTTTAATGGACCTTGCAAGGGTTGTGTAGCCTGTGATTGGGATTCTGAACCAAGATAATTGGAAATGACTGTATTGCCCCAAATTAGAACTACATTCTCACTGCACCATTGAGGTCCACTCGGAACCCATGCAGTCATGCTGCTTGGACATCTTATACTACATTTTTTATATAGAAAAAAAATCACATTTTTATTTACATTGTCCAACAATGTTTATTTGTAAATATGAACTATTTTTTTCTGTTTGTTTGTTTGTCTCACTGCATCAGGCACGTCAAGGCTTTACTTTTGTTTTCGTCTGCGAATAACTCATCCTGTATGGTGCTATACCAAAGCCTTACGTACACATCTCAATTGCTTTTCTATTTTTCCTGCTGTCTACAGAGCTATGTCTCCATCCTGTTTCTTACTTGCTCTTAATGTTCAACTGCCATGATCCTTCGTTTCCTCACTCTCAGAAAATGAAAAACCCAGACTGAACTCATGGCATAATAAAGTAAAACACTGGTTGGATGTGAAAGGGAACTTTTTCATTTGACTGGGTATAGGTGAAAGTGCACAGGCTCACCGATGCCATCTCATCATGGGACTGGATACCTGAGATACTGTAAATCCATGACACGTGTGAGAATACGAAAGCAGTGTTCATTCATGTCACCATATCATTTTAAATGGTTAGTCCCATATAAAAGTTTTCCTCTCAAAATTTTTGTATTTTGATATAATAAAATCTGAAGAAAAATCAAACCCATCATTTTGATGACTGTGTTATTTTTCCTCTTATCTTGCTTAGATTCACCTGACTCACAAAGAATCCATTTCCTCAGGATTATGAATGCCAGGTTGCCACTGAGGTGCTCTGATCGTAGCGTTATTCTAAGCAATAAAACTTCCAGTGGGCTCACCAGCCACAGTATAGTGGAGTGAGATTTGTGTGATAGTCATGGAGAGTCTTGCCCCAGAAACCCGGTAATAGATAAGGGGATAAAGATGAATGAATGAATGTATGTCTTACTTTTGTAGAGGTCAAACTGAGAGGCCTGTGGGGCCTTGAGTGACAATTTGGATGAACTGCAGGTGTTTAAAAAAAAATTTGTCTTATCAAAAAGCTCAAACATTTTGATCCTGCTGAATTTGAAACATGGTAAGTCACTAATTTATTTTTATACACAACTCTCTGACTCCAACTACCTCCATGTCCTCCCTCACTGCATCCATCAATCTCCTCTTTGTCTCCTACCTGGTAGCTCCATCTCTAGGATCATTCTTCTACCAATGTATCCACTGTCCCTTTTCTGAGGGTCCAGTCCATCTCAACCTTCCTGTCTGTGTTGTCTCTCTAATCACCTCAATCCTGATCCTGTTGCACTGCTGATGCGGCGCACTGGAGACAATGACATCCCTGGTAAAGACCATGACAAACACTGATTAAAGGAGTAAAGCCCAGTCAGGAAAACCGTCCGAACCAGACCAAAGCCAACAGAGCTGCCTCACTACTGGAACTGTCACTCATTTCTCTCCTGCTCTGATAAAACTATTCTCCTCCTTAAAGTGGTGGTGGTGTAGTTTGCATACTGAACACTAGATGTGAGTATAGAACAAGACTTAAGAGAGAGTGATTTTTGGTAGACTTTTAAATCTACTTTGGAGTCACTTTTGAAATCATATTGATATTTTTAATCCAAAATTAGGCAGCAATTGCTTGACAGTTGATTTTTTTTCATATTTGGGAATACATATTGGACCTACACAGCTAACGACTGCAGTTGCAGGGCGATTTTTAGTTATTTTAAACTGAACTTAGTCTGTGGGAATAAATACACTTGAGATTGTTGTTAAATCAACAGTCAGTAGTATAACTAGTACACCACTGACTACTTTTCTGTTTCTTTGGTCAGTGCTAACCAACCATCAGTCAGAGGACAGAAGACCTGATGAGGACATTCATATGTTCACACTGTTATTTGTATTTCAACTTTTCTTTCCTGTCTTTTCTCTGTAAACAATTAAAACAAACAAACGTCAGGACGCTGTTTAGTCTCACTAATCTCTCCTTTGTTCATTTGTTTGCTCTCGGGGTGGAATTTTATTAAACCAACAGTCATCTGCATTCTTCTCAAACATGTGCTCCACAACATTTAACATTTGAAGAATGAACTATTGTAGAGCATTATTATCTATTATGACATAATATAATTATATTCTGATATTCTTTCTTTCAGTTATGACAGTGAAAAAACTGCAAACACAATATAGTTTAAATTAAATGGTAATGATACCAAATGAAAAATAAACTAAAACCAATAACAAGAGAAATTAATAAATCCATTCATTACATTCTTTGCAAATGGAGATCAAACTCTGCATCATTCACAGCAGATTTTTCTCCTCTTCCTGATACAGCTACGCCTACTCACACTGATTATATAATTCAGTACAAAGCATTACCTAACACCAACATAGCTCACAATCTGCCAGTCTGGCAAATACCAACAAAATCAGAAGATCCAAGATGCACTGCTCCCTAAAACTGCTCTCCATCAATGTACAGGGTTTTCAAAATGACTGAAACAAAGAATGTGTAGTTTTAGTGGTATGCAAGTAGTAAGTAAGTAAGTTGTATTGTTTCAAACGTTACTGAAATTTGTTGAACGCCACCTGTTGATTAGTAAACTCTTACTAAATGCCTAAAGAGCCATGTTTTACTGTAATCAGCAGGCCTCACAAAGAGACAACTGAGTTGAAACTCCAAGAGGATTTCCAGTTGCTAACAACTAAATTATGGTTATTTATGTAACAGTTTGAGAAAAGTGTCAGGAGTGATCTCTGATAGAGGAGAGTCAGCTAAGGTGAAGGGAAAAGTTTACAGGACAGTTGTGAGACCAGCCATGATGGATGGATTAGAGACACTAGGAATAGGTAGAAGACAAGAGGCAGAACTGGAGGTGGAGGAGTTAAAAATGCTGAGATTCTCTTTAGGAGAGACAAGGATGGACAGGATCAGGAATGGGGTGATTAGAGGGACAACATAGACAGGAAGGTTTGGAGGAAAAACTAGAGAAGACAGATTAAGATGGTTTGGACATGTCCAGAGGAGGGACAGTAGATACATTGGTAGAATAATGATCCTAGAGATGGTGCTACCAGGTAGGAGACAAGGAGGAGATTGACTCCAACTACCTCTATGTCCTCCCTCACTGCATCCATCAGAGTAGAAGATACAGAGGACAGGGTGAGATGGAAAACTGATTTATTGTGGCAACCCCTGAAAAGACACAAACTGAAAGGAGAAGAACAACCATACTATTATTTGACATCATATCCATTACTTTTAATGAATCAGGCTCCATATTTAGTGTGATGTGACACTGCTAATTGGACCTTTAAATGTTTTGTATAGTACTTTTCAACGGCCCTTCATCCCACTGTTTGTATTGGTATATTATTCCTCTGCTCCTCTCAATTTTTATGTAGAGCTGCATTCTTGACCAAATATCTTAATGAGATAAGCGTTAGTACAAAGTGTCCAGGCAGGACAGTTCGTGGTAATGACTTGAGTTCGCTCATTTGTGAAGCCACACTGCATGATGAGATGTTAATCTGCTCCGACGTTTCCTCCCTGTGATTCCTACTGTAGTGGAGCCGCCCACATGGAGGTCTACGGGGGATTTCATCACAAGCAACAGCCTGTCGTGGCATCCTGTGCAAAGCGCCGGTCAATTTGCTTAATTCCATATGAAGAATAACGTGTTGTGGACAAGCTCCCCGATCTGAGTGTAAACATCACGGTTGTTCTCCCTTGAACAGTAACACTGATTAAATGTACGGCTTCATTCGACATCGACTGAACTCCAACAACGAGCAAGAGTATAGAAAAATCTTTTTTTTTTACATCATGTCCGGTATGCGCAAAGCCCCCTCGCGTTTAATGCGCTATCTCTTTAAATATGGAAGGCGCGGGCATGTAGGACAGCGGCGGTGCGCACTCCCGGGGAGCAGTGCAGATCTCTAGCAGTCACAGGGAGACACGGGTGTTTTCTTCACACAGCACCTCTGCAATGTCAAAATGGAACCGACAACCGCGGATGAAGCGGCAGCCCGTGGGTGTAGGGGCGACGAGATGTTTAGACGTTTTCCCGTGGAGTAGCTGAGCCCGACCGGGGACAACGGAGACCGTGTCAGGTACAGGTGAACGTCTGTAAACGGGGGGTGACTGCTGCACACATGTGATCAGCTGCTCTGTGTGGGTACGTGCTCGTGGGTGGATATGTGGGTGGGTGGGTGAGTGACAGGGTGGGTGCGCGTGCGTGAGCGAGTGCACATTGGACATTATATAATGTAATAATAATAACAATAGCAACAATAGGTTGAGGACAATATGATGAAACTAGAGAGTGAATGAATGTATATGTGTGTAGTTGTGATGGTGTGTATATCCATAATTATACTAAGGCAGATCCCATTTCAGCCCCCTCCCATCTAAGTGTCTTGCTTCATCTTGTCTCCTGGATCTTCTTATTTGCGTTTGTGAGAGAAAGTACGGATTGTAAGAAAGCTTCAATGATAAAGACACGGCATTGACTGAAACTGGGCTGGAAGGGATTCTGCTACGTTCACAATTGACAGCTTGTTTCCCCCCTAGTCGTGTCAATTCCATGGCTCTAAAGACTTTTATATCTCTGTTGAAATTAAAGGAGCAGTCTACAACTGAAAAAAGGCTATATTTGTAATGGTATGGTAAATGCAGACCCTTAGCTCACTGTCTTCTATCAGACGTCCAATACATCTGCTCCGTGGTGCGATGACAGACTGAAGCCATTGTACTTATTTGGAAGAATCTCATTGAAAGGGTTGTTACCTTTCAATGAGTCAAGTTACTGATTGACGAAGTTGATGCAATGGCTGCACATGTTTGTGGGGGTGGAGTTTCCTTCCAGAGTTTTCCCTCCAGGCACTCCTGACAGAGCCCTCTGCCCCCCAGGGATGGGTTACACGAGAAGGGTTGTGTACTGTATATGTGTCTGTACAACTAAAATGAGCGTTAGAGCCGATAAGGTCAGTTCTTCTTCTTTCTGCGATTCTCATAGGAGACACAAAGTAAATACAGTATGTAGTGTGTGTAGATGTGATGCTGGTGCTAGTGCTTGAATTAATTTCATTAGCGAATAAGGGGCCTTCAGTTTGGTTCCTCAGATAACTGCGAGTCAACAAAGTGTCGCAATTAAGAAGGGTTTTCTAGAAATATGAGTACTTGAGAATGTGTTGGCTCGATAGAACCTTTTTAATCTCTCAGGAAATCCCCTTTTAATTATTAATTTAATAATCAACATAATATTGTGGGCAGTGATGGCGTGGTGGTTATGAAGCAGACATGGAAGGCCATAGGTTAAAATCGTCTCGCCCTGAGCATAGCACGGTACCGGCCCACAAAACTTCCAGTGGGCTCGCCAACTACAGGAACGCTAACAGTATGGTGCAGTGTGATTTGGGTGGCAGTTGTGAAAACGGCTGCCCCTGCAACGTGGCGGTGGACAAGTGGATGAAGATGAATGTCAACTGCTTAGAAGTGTTTGAAGTTAAACAATGATTAACAACAGCAGCATGCTCCTAATGCTGTTTATTAGGAGAATCAATTCATGGATATTCCAGACAGAGATAGTTAACTAACAGGTGACTGAATGTCTGACTGGATCTTACTGCAGTTCCGTCTCTAGAGTATGACAGAATAGGTTTGTCCTAGGCTGCTGATCTGTCAGGTCAAGAGTACACCTTTTTCTAGTTTACTTGTCAGATTGTGAACCTTTAAGTCTTTCAGTTCTAAAAGCTCATCCATGGATAAATATTTGCACAAATATTGGACACAAATATTGGATAACAGTACTCAATTGAAATATAAGAATTCAGTGTAAAAGTGAATCCATATCTCTGTAAAATGCAACAGTTGTTGTCTAGTGGATTTGGCCACTGAGGTGCCAACATAGCAATGTCCTGACCCACATAACTTCCAGTTGTCTCACTTGTGGGTGGAAGCAGTTAAGAAGGCAGTCTTGGGTCATGGGACTAGGTTTAGGTTTGAATCCACCAGCTGCCAGGTTGTCACTAAGGTGCTCTGAAGATAGCAATATCTGACCTACATAACCTCCAGTGGGCTCACCAATCACAGGAATGCTCACTGTTTGGCGCTGTGTGATTGGGGTGGCAATCATGGAGACTACTGCCCCTGAGACTCCGTTACGGATAAGTAGATCAAGATTAAATCATGAGTGCATTTGTAACTGGGATCTACTATGGAATGGACCAATATCTATAGTACATGTTTGAATTCTTTGCATGTTGTCATACCAAGAAAAAGGTTTAGTGGTAGAAATTTCAGCTAGCAAATACCTTTCCAAAGGTTACTTTTTGTATGTCAAAGCAAGAACAAGTTGTTTAGCACCAATAAAAAAATAAAGCAAAACTATAATTAGTTTAACATTGTAACAAAATATGTTTTTGTAGGATTGAGTCCCAATGTTCTTTGCAAATTCCCCCCAAAAATGGCATAAACAGTGCTGGAGATATCTCCTTACTCAGCAATATCCTGCAACACAGTACGTCTATAGAATTCCCAAAAAAGCTTCTACCACAATTGTATGCACTAACGAAGCAGTGAAAAAAAAACACTGTTTGGACTAAAATGGTTTCTTAAATTTTAAGGTGTGGTCTTTTACATTTTATTCGCATTGCTTCAGACAAACATTTCTCCCATCTCATACTGTCAAGCTGGGTAGCTGATAAGAAAGGGAGCGAAGCAGAGCTCATTTATGAATACGACAAAATCTCTGGTGGAATCTTCCGCTGCTTCAGTCAGGCAGCTAATAAACAGACTATGTCTGATCAAACACTTGCCTTTCAGTAGAATTCCACATTATTTTACAATATATATGAAATCTGCTATCCAAGAAATACCTAAATATTAAGGTTCAATAAATGTTGTTGTGATAAACTGATTTATCTAACTCCTTCGTTCAGGACCTAGTATAAGTGTATGTATAAGTTTATCAGTTTGTGTTTTCATGTTGCACTCTGTCATTTCTAATATTCACTAGCTATTTAAAACCTATGAAGAACAAGACGTAGATAGGATACATTGAAGTGAATGTCTCTCTTGGCTGATCCCCTAAACTTGTAAGATTACATAATCTCCAACGCACAAACATTCTAGCTCACTCACCCAAACTCCAAAGACTTCTGCAGGTGTGGTATTTAAAGATATGGCAAAAAGCGCCTTTCCTTTCCCAGAGACAAGTGCAGACATTAGTGTTGTATTGATGAAAGCCGCCGCTCAAAGGTTTTTCAAGGTTCTCGTTTCCCACCTCTTGCAGCCACACTTCGAGAGGAGAATTAAGTCATTAATGCTACCATGGTAACCACTGGCCTTCTTCCATTGCTGTATGTACAGTACGTCCTCAATCCAAGAGTTCCAAATGAGATTATAAATAAACACTTTCCTAATTTCACAGCTATGGGACAGTGGGGTTTTATATTGTCATGAAGCTACGCTCTGTTTTGTAAAGCATAGATTGCCCTAAAAACAGATCTTGGACACAACCAGCCCATGTCAGAACACTGTGAAACTTTCAGTTGGGAATATTTACCGTCTTTCCCTCATTGTCTCCATATCTGTGCTCCCATAAGACTTTAAGTAGATTACCTCTTATCAATTAGATATTTAAGCTTTTACTTTCTTACTGGCAAAAAGCCATCTCCTCCATTGAAAGTCAACTACAGCTCCTGGCACAATGTCTTTTCTAAGCTGGTGATTCTGAAAGCAGATATTCAGTGAAGGGTAACTGATAAATTGTAACAGTGGTTTCCCTTTTAACATTGTTTTATTCCCTTCAGTCTCTGACCCTGGTTGGCGGTTGATTAAAGTCTATTGATTCTAGAAAACTTTTCTGACTTTTGTCGAGTCTGTTGTAGACCAGTGGCTTTTCAATGTTAGGACTGAAGGTGCACTGAGTATGCTAGAAAAGATTAGGGAAGAAAACCAAATCTTCTCTTTGTGCTGACCTGTAAAACACCTAAACAGCTGAATCATCTGATCATCTGTCCAAGTTTTTGATGTCACCTGAACATACCTGTTTTGACACCTTCCACTTCAGGGAGGTGTCATACTGTAATTTCTGTAGACTTGGCAGTTAGTGCTCCTTATCTAGCTGCTCTTTGTGTGCATATGCTTAAATGGGCAGTTTTTTCTTTATAAACCTTAATATACCAATGGCCAAATTGATGGATGAATTTCTGATACCTGAGTATTTGTTTCAGCCATCCATAGTTGCTACTAGTGTTGCCTGTGGCCCAAGGAGCATTGTAGCCACCTTTGGGTTTTCTGGCAACTGAGATTATATCACAAAAACATTTTTTCTCCATGTTATTTCAAAGGGAGTCCTTCCCTTGGCTTAGGAATTTAAACATTTCAGAGAATTTAGGAACCATTTCATCTTGTATAAACCTTTTCACTAACCTTCGTTCTTACTGTACTGTGTACTGTTGTGGTAATAGATTGTCAACTATAAAATGCTTCAGGCATTTGTCTGTACTCTCTCCCCACAAGGACTTTGAGATATTGAGGGACATTCAAGGCACACACTGAGCTGTCCTACACTGCACTGTGCACATCATGTTCCGACAATAAGTTTGGAAAGACTTAATGTGCTTCACTCAGCAAGTTCTAGAATTTTACCACACAGTCTATGTTGTTATGTGTTGTTTAAGACCACAGGGAATCAATGTCCTCCTTTAGACTCAAAGAAGCCTTAATAACATTATAAACTATAGATCAGGCATGGGCAAACTAAGGCCCAGGGGCAGGATGCAGCCCATTGAGCTTTGAAATGCGGCCCGCCAACCTTGTCAAAATTAAATTATTTATCTATATTATCATAATACTTCTGCTTTTCCCTACAATAACACATTTCTCCAGTAGATGCTGTTAGTAGTATTAGAAATGTAGGATTTTAGGTTTTATACATGACTATTTCATGCCATTTATCTTAGATCAAATAACAGACCCAACTTTTCTGCTCTGGATTTCAGGGACCAATTCTTTATTAATTAAACCTTAACAGAAACCGTTCTGTAACTGAGAATCCCTTCATTGGGAGCTTTTTATTAAAAGAGTGCGGATGAAACCTTTGGGTTTCATCGACTCAGCTAGTCTACTCAGCCTAACCAGGACTGGTTGTTTACAGTACACAACATAATGCGGAGTGAGCATCAGGGAATGTGATAGTGGTACTATTATTTACACTACTACTGCTAAATGTTAACCACATAGAAAGAAAAATAAATTGAAAATAAGAGCAAGAAAATTAACATATTGAAAAAAAGGTTTTGTGTTTTGTATCCTCCTTTACTGCCTTGCTAAAGAAACTGAATTTACTCCAATACAACACCAAAAACTGGCCCTCGCAACCATGAAGCCATGTGCAAAATTGTACAACAATTAAACAAATGATGTGGCAGTTGTGGCCTAGTGGCTAAGTAGGCAGACGTGGGTCCGCAAGGCTTCAGGTTCGAGCTACAAGCTGCCAGGTTGCCACTGAATCACCGTGAACATAGCATTGGCCCTACCTCCATAACTTCCAGTGGGGTGAACACCCATGGGAAGGCTCACAGTGTGATTTTGCTGGCAGTCAAGTCTTTTCAAAAGTTCCCTGTCTACAGTTTGCTTAGGGATGAAAAATAAATATTAGTGACTCTTCAAAGTGACAGTGTGTCACACAAGACATTTACATCTTGTAAAATATTTTTAAAAATTTTTTTTGTGTGCTCAAAAACCAGGAAGGACCATGAGCATACTTAGTGCTGTGGTGTGTCGTCTGATGATTAATCAGATTAAAATGTTCTTATGATCAGAGAACAAATAGAGGTACACCCTGTTCATTTTTCTTCCTCACGTCCAAGCTGGTGACACGGTTGACCTACTTTAACTAACCAAGAGGACAATGACACTGAACTATAGTATGGAAACAAGTGGCTAAACACTGTGCCGCTGGTCTTTGGTTGTACAGTATTGAACCAATGATTGTCACTGTTTCCTTTATTAGTGGAAGAGTATAAATGGAATAAGGACAACCTTCACCAAATTCAGTGTCTACTCTTATGGTCCTCTTTTACAATAAGGGACCTTTCACTGTGAAGGGCCTATTCTTTTTGTTTCATCAGTATGTGGACAAGTGAACAGTCTGAGTTTTACCAATGAAATGTACCTGTCATCATGGCCATAAATTAACTTTTCTTTAAATGTAAGAGATATTTTTATATGTATATATACATGCTGCAAATGTGACATTTTCCTGAAAAATATCACGGGTGATTTTTCCCAGTTGTGAACGTGCATCCTCTGTGAAGCCTCTTTCAGCACTGGGACATGATGTCATCGTTCATTACTGTCTCATCTCAGTGCAGACTGTAGCCTGGTGTTGATGCAGACTGATCTGGGTTAACGTTTGTCTTGCTAAAGACTTAAAGGCACAGAACACAGATTTTATGCATCCTTTTTTTCACACCTTCACTAAGACTCCTCTCTTATTACCCCTCTCTCCCTCTCTCTTCCTCCTTAGGTTGCACGTTGCATCAAGGCAGCGTCATGGAGCCTGCATGTGTGGTTGCCGCGGTGATTGAAAATGCTGCTTTAAAACCTCAAGGAGAACCAGGAAGTAAAAATGTCCTTGAGGGGTGAGTTGCTGTCTTTTATACCCTCCCTTCCAGCTGCGTGTCAGCTGTGAAGAATTACGTAAGACCAAGTGTGTGCTTTCCTCCAATTTATGTAATTGTGTTTAATTAAAAATTGCATGAAAATTGCAACATGTTGTAACTAAGGACATGTTATTCAGAGCTTTAGTGCAAGCATTGACTAAATTTATATTATTTCAAAATGTCTACTTTATAGTGTTCTATTTTTAAGGTGCACTTATGTATACCGTTTGATAGTGTTTAAATTTGTTGAAAATGCTTGATATTTAGAACTTTTGACAATTTGGCATATTTGTACCTTAAAAATATTGGTGGTAAGTTAGAACAGTGTTCCTTAAACCTTTTTGCGCCACGGACCAGTACTATTTTCACAGACCAGTCGTTAAGTTGTGACAGATAAATACCCCTTATTAAGAGTACATTTCCTACCAGACCGTTATAAAAAGTTAAATCTTGTATCAATGACTCTGCATCATTTTGAGTTTATTGTTGTTGTCTTCACTGAGAAAATATTTCCTAATTAAATATAGTTGCATTATTGATAATGGAATGCTAGCCATTCTATTGGTCAGTTCTTTAGTTGATATGGGTATGGATCAAGTGTAACAGCCAGATGGGATCAAAAGGAAACATTAATTCTCTTCGGCCCAGCACCAATTCACCCACGGACTGGTTCCGGTCCCAGACCCAGTGGTTGGGCACCACTGGGTTAAAACATTAACAAACATGTTGAATTAGAAAACAGCAAGGGTTTATGTTGCTAGATTTAGTTTGCTCATGCTTTCTTTGACCATCCAATCTAATCGCAAATAACTTATCTCATTTCCATTCCTTTTGTGCTCACAGCACTAATACTTCTGATTCTTGCAGTTTGAGACATGATTACGAGGCTTCTAATTCATTTTTCCATTTGTGTTTTTAGAGAAGTGCTTCAACTGACTGATAATGATAAAGATGATGCCTTACTCCAACCCACCAGTGATAATTCTACAGAGAAGAACGAGCCTGAGGAGAAAACCCCTGCAATGGTAGAGATAAGGAAAACACAAAAACACAAAGAGAAACCTGCAGACATCATACAAAGACAACATTCACATCTTGTTTTTATACACCCTCTTTGTGTATTTTCTGGTATTTGGCTCCATGGACACAGACAGTTAGATGTCCTTTGCAGGACACATAGTATTAGTCTATCACTTGATGTGACCAGTCTTGCCAGATTGGAAATGTAAGATTACCAGAAGTAAATTACCATAATAATAATATAATTATTGTAGTACAAACAACAATTGTCTATTGTTCTTTTAGAGTGTCAGGATAGATACAGGTAAATTTGTCTTATTTCCTGTATATGAAATTCTTAGCATTTCTTACAATTCTTAGAAAGTAAGTGTTTGGACAATATCCACAACAGATATTGGCAAAAATACATACACAAAAACACACAAACACAGCATAACCTAGTGACTTTTAAAGGCTAATATTGATCTCTTCCTATTTGGCAGACAAAGAGTGATGAGGTCATAGAACATGTGACTGAGCCCCTCTTGCGCTCCTGCCATAGCACGGCCAGTATGAAGGTCAAGAACATGAAAAAGTAGGTCTTTTTTTCCATGTGACAACTTCGCTGCTATTAATGTCTGTCTGAACCAGGTTCCTTAACCAGGCCACTGGCCTATAAAGAGATGTCTGGCACACACACAAAGACAAACATCTCTGATTCAGACTCTGACTCAGAATGGTTTATAGAGTCAGTTGATTGTTGTGCTGACCCAAGCTAGAAGTTGTGTTGTCCTTTCACTGTGTCTTCAGTTTCTAATCTGTGTTTGTAGATAGTTTTACAATGTCTCTTTAATACCAAGTTTTCCCTTTTTAAGCAGTTGTACAGTTGTTATCCTTTTGCCAAACAACCTGCTGATTTACAGCCTAAATGTAGGCTCTACCGTAATGTTGTTATATTTCACCCATGAATCTAAAATGAAATTAAGTTTGATAAAATAATTATGTATTTTTTTCTCAACTTTTGGATTCATAGTGCTGCCAATTGGAATGTTTTTTCTCCAACTTATTTCTAGACTGGCAAAATGTAAACTTATATACATTTTATTTCTGTCCTTGTTATTTAACAAAGAAAAGATTGTTTCTGGTTTCAATGTTGCCCTAGTCTCACCAATCCTAATTCAATTTACATAGCATATTGGGGCAGTAGTGACTGTCTCTGACTGTGCTCAGCTGTGTCATACATGGTTAATACTTACAAGCCATTAAGCAATTACCACTGAATTCTTGCTGCTGTCCTCACTTGCCTGTAAATCTTACGCCCAGTCTGGTACAATAGCAGGCCCAAAAACAGGATCATTTTCACATGATCACAGAAGTAAAAGAACTTTAAAGGAAGATCACTGGTTCACTGATTCAATCTTCTGTCTCTCTTTTCTTCATGCACTTTACCTTTGACCCACAGTCAAAGACCTAGCTGTCTTAGAATAATTAGATAAACTAAATTGACTACAGATCTGGGTGTAAATGTGGAAGGTTTTATGTGGCCTTGTGAGTCCAGACTTGTATACTGGTCAGATGACTGTTGGGATATGACCCAGTCCACTTTGACAATCCTAAGAAGTAAGTGGTAGAACAAGAAGTTCTAAATTAAACTTTTAACGCTTAGGAGTTAACACTTTGTGTGATTCGTTGGCAGAAGTATTGGCAGGAAATGACCATAAAAATGTCTGAGTTTTATTTTGAAAATGAGGACTAATGTATTTCATTATTATTTAATAAACTAGACCTAGAGATAGACTAATTGACTCAATACTTGTATGTTGTTCCAATTTCGTCGTTTAGGTTGACATTCCCCAGAGGTCACTTTCCCAGGCTGGAGGAATGTGCCCATTTTCACTATGAGAATGTTGACTTTGGTAACATACAGGTAAGTTTGGCATAACAAGGATTGTCATTCACTATTAACTGATAGTGTAACATTACTTTTTCATTTTCATTGTATCAAAAAAAACAATCTTTGACCATTTTACAGCTTTTTTTTTAAAGGGTTCTCAACCAGGTTTTTGAGTACATATAGACCTACAAAGTGAGCAGTGGGCAGCTATTGAGTGCCCGGGGAGCAGTGTGCAGGGACAATACCATACTCAGGGCACCTCAGCGGTAATTTGGCGGTAGGGGGATTCGAACTGGGGACCTTGCAGACCCAAGTCTGCTTACTTAACCACTAGCCCACTGCCCTTAAGACATTTTGTTATGAAGCACTGGCTGTGTTGTGTTGTTTCAAATATTTACTAAAAGATGTTTGATCCCTCTATAGCGGGTGGGGTTATCTTTTTGGCTAGACCACAATTGGCCCTAAAATTCCACACGAGGGCCGAGTCAGGGACACATTGTTGGAGCGATCTTAGCGATGACATTCATACTTTTATGGATGGCATACTTTTAGCCTTCTCAATGCCGTCTATTGGGTCAACATACAACAGATTAGGATAAGTTTGTTGGGCTTTATACCACAGCTGTATAGGTCATATCCAACCTGTAGCCCACGTCTGCTTTGCAGTGTCACTGACAACATACCACAATACAACATACCAAATATTGCTCTGTTTGTGTGTAGTGTTTTGCCCATATGTTGCAAGATACATCAGATTACAACTTAAATGGTTTGACGACGACTGCGTTGTTAAGTGTTATCAAAACTTTGGACTTGATTTGAACTTTGTTGGAAATCAGAGAGCAAAGGGCAGAAACAGAAGGAATAACATCATTTTATCTATTGCTTTTCTCATCTCAGAAATTTGTTTGACTTTTAGGGCTAGCCAAAAGTCTCAGGTGCTTCTGTGACGAAATTTTAAACTGTCGCTTATTATGAAGGCCATAATTGAATCTGGTTGCAGGCTTTTAATCCTTTCAGGATTAAATAACTTGAATGACTAAGAACCTTCACAAACCTGATTTTTTTCTGGCATTAACTCTCAATGTCACAACTTTCTTTGGCAGACATCCAACTGTTTTCTTAGTTGAGCTTTATAGTTGTACTAACTTTCTTTTAATTGCTAGGTTACATTTTAGTCCGTTTGCTCTATTATAGCCATTAACAATAAGGGTTTTTGTGAAGCCTTGTAATACAGTTATAAGTAAGAAGTGAAATCCCATTTGTAAACGCCAAACAATGTATGTGTGAAAATTTTATTGAACGTTAAAGTAGGAAAATTAGCCCATTTTTCTGTGTATATATATATATATATATATATATATATATATATATATAAATACA
>JAFBJS010055196.1:115298-227729 GCA_016785265.1 Paraplagusia blochii | reverse complement strand
CATGAAAAAAATTAGCAAAACAATAACACGAGATTTGTCTTTTCAAAATAAAATAATAATCTATTGACTACTGTGTTAAAGCAAATAAGCAAAAATAAACCAAGTTCGAAGCTGGTAAAAAAAAAAAAAAAAGGTAAATGCTGCTTACCTTCACAAATGACTCTTCAAATCAGTCTATATCCTTCTCGTCCTGAAATCCGTGGGAAAATTACTACAAATATTGGGCAGAAGTTCGGTGAGACTATAGAATCTGTTGGGAGCGGGTGTATCCGCTACGTTAGCCGCTAATGACGTTGACTCGCACCGCGGCAGCACGGACGAGCCGCCGCCAGGTGCTGGAACGTAGTGTCTGCACGGATGGCGTTTACCAGCCAGTCATTGGTTGGGGTGTAAATAGCTGCGTCTGCCCGGCGTTAAGAAGGCTTACGTCGAAGACGTGGAACCGGGCTGCGGTAGAAGTGTGGGGAAGCTCCACAGTAGCGGCGCGAAAGTTTTTCACGTCCAAAGTAAAGGAATATTTTCCAGTAGTTAAGTTAAAAGCAACGACCAAAAAGAACAGGAGTGTCTGTCACAGCCAGTTACGGCTGGTCGTAGACACCGGCGCCATCTTGTCCGCCATCTTAGAACCTGTGTTAGCCGACGTATCTTATTAAACTTAATAGCATTATTAGTATTATTTCATTATTTACGGTAGTTTTCCGTATTGAAACTACTTTTGTAAGCACTGTTCTCAATAATAAAGTATTGTAAATAAATGTCAAAGAAAGATAACACCGGCTGGGGTGTAGTTAGCTACGTTTGCCAGGCGTCAAGAACACTTGTGTCAAAGAAGTGGAGCCATCTGTCCACCATCTTGTCAACCTGTGTGAGCCAACGTACCTCATTAAATTTATTAGGTAATTTAACTTATTAAAACTAACTTAATAAAGAATTATTGAAAATATATGTATAAGAAATAAGAAAAGTTTAATATTCACATAATTATTATTTTTACTCTCCTTCCAGTTGGGTCTGGCCGAGGGACAGAATGAGGGCGCTACATGTTATTTGGACACGAAGGAGCCAGTATTCTTGGTTCAGATCACCTGTCAGGTACACAAACAGTTGTAATTAAATATTTTCTCCTTCTCTGTGGTTTCTAATCGTTTTTCTATTTTTTTTTCAGAGTCGTAATTGGCTGGTAAAACGAAGTTATGAAGACTTCAGGGTGCTGGACAAACACCTACACCTGTGCATTTATGACCGACGGTTCTCTAAACTCTGCGAGCTGCCTCGATACGATACTCTAAAGGACACTTCAGAGGTAACATTCTTCCTATTATTTTCTGGGAAATGTTTTAACTTCATAACATGTTGAAAATAGGGCAGTTTAAGTTGATGATTTGCCAGTCTAATCTCTTTAACGAAATTGCATATGAATTCTTGTTTTTCTGCATGCAGCATCTTACTGACTTATGTTTTAAATCAGTAAGATCTAGATTTATCCAGATAAAGAAAAGTCATGGATATTTGCTGTTGACTTTTTGAAATTATTTAATAATATTTAAAATGTAATAATAGGTTAAATAATTTAGTAAATGAAGTCGGTGTGGTCTTGATATCTGGTTTTAAGATAATTCTCAGTTAGTTAACATTTTGTTGTTTTCTTCTAATTTATCCTCCTCTTTTCCTTTTAGTCAGTTACCAAAATGTTGGCCAACTACCTGTCCTGTTTCTCCGCCATTGCTGACAACAAGATCAGCTGTGGACCAGTGTTGACATGGATGGAGGTATTGGTCTGATGTTACTTTTTTTTGTATCTGACTATGGGTTTTCCCCTTTCACATTAAACCTACACTACTCTATTCTGTGTCCATAGTCTACTGAAATGTATAAGACATATATATTTACTAAAAGGCTTTAAAATGTTATATAATTTGTCATACTTCAATCTAGCTGGATAAAATGTTTTTAGTTTTTTAGTTAGGAATTATATATTCTTATGGATTCTCACATTTTTTAAATTATTTCTATTAAGGGTGGAATAAAGAGTCTAATGTTTAGTTTTTCCTTTCATTCACTAACCACAGATTGACAACAAAGGTAACCGTATGTTGGTGTCAGAAGAAGCTTCCATCAACGTTCCTGCCATAGCTGCTGCACATGTCACCAAACGTTACACGGCTCAGGACAATGATGAGTTGACTTTTGAGGCAAGTGTCTTGAAATGTGCAGCACAATGGTTTAGAAAAGATATAGAGGCACAACCTCAAAAAGGTGTAGGTTGTAACTGTATAGGTTGTTGAGGTTGTACCTAATAGAAATTTTGTTTAGTTTTAATTATTTGTATAGAAGTTTAATTTTTGTAGTTAATTATTTGTCATCTGGATTGAATTGTTTGAGATTCCCTGGAGTTGACGTCCTCACAGTATCATTACTGCCATCTTCTGGTCAATGTGTCACTAGTGTCTTACTATTACAAATAGTTAAAGCATTTAGACAACTATCTGTCCTTGCCCTGACCCCAGTCAACTCTTTTTCACCATCAGCAACATTTCAGGGTGTAGTGTTTAAATTTTCAATTATTCTTATTAGTGTTTTCAATACAGATTAGAACACATTTATTCAATTATTATTCAAATATAGAAAACTATATCATTATATACAGACAGATACATAGGTGGGAGGGTAGGAAATGAAAATGTATGAAATGCAACATTTCCTTTGCTTTTCTAAGGACTTCTCTGTTTTTCCTGTTTATCTCTAACTCAGGTTGGGGACATTGTGTCAGTGATAGACATGCCTCCTAAAGAAGACACAGGCTGGTGGAGGGGGAAACACGGGTTTCAGGTAAAAATTTTTTTTTTTGCTTGAACACCGGTGCTTTAATCAGTTTTACACTCACTTTATTTACAATCAAATAATTTTCTTGTTTCTTCAGGTTGGTTTCTTCCCCTGTGACTGTGTTGAACTAATAAATGACAAGATTCCACCAAGTGTTCAAAACTCCGTGCCAAAGCCAGGTTCTCCTCCTATGTGATCTACTTATGACCATGACTACTCTGTTCAGTGCTTTATTACAGGTAATGCTGTAGTTGTAGTCCTAAATCTATGTCTTTATCTCAGTGTGTAAGAAACATGGGAAGCTGGTGACTTTCCTGAGGTCTTTCATGAAGTCTCGGCCTCCGCCTCAGAAGCTTCGTCAGCGTGGAATTCTTAAGGAGAGAGTGTTTGGCTGTGACTTAGGTGAACATCTCCATAACTCACCACATGAAGGTAACCTACACCTGCAGATACACAAGCACTAATTCAGAATTTTGGATGGAAGTGCTAGATAGGCTAGCAGAATGAGTGTGAAATTGGTGATTCTGATGTTTTTCCAAGGTTCTGACTTCGAGAGTTCCCCTAAAAACCATTCAATTGTTATTAATTTTGTCCTGTAGTCCCACAGGTGGTTAAAAGCTGTGCTGATTTCATTGAGAAAAATGGAGTTGTGGACGGAATCTACAGACTGTCAGGAATTTCCTCCAACATTCAGAAACTGAGGTGCTTGTTGGTTGTGTTTATGAGATAGTATAACTAAACCAAAGGAAAGACAGAAACATAGTTTTGAGCCATGGGTTTTGAGGCTTTCAAAATGTATTCACTTAATAAACTCTCTCTTTTTTTTTTTACATTTCTAGACACGAGTTTGACTCTGAACAGATCCCAGACCTGAGCAGAGATGTTTACAGACAGGACATCCACTCTGTGGGTTCCCTCTGCAAACTGTACTTCAGAGAGCTGCCAAATCCTCTGCTCACCTACCAGCTCTACGACAGATTCTCAGTAAGCACCTGAGTGAGGAAAGCCAAAGAGTCTAACCCATGATGAGGTTAAAATACTAAAACAAAAAACTGCCAATCAAAATGAACACGTTTAGGTTGTGGAACTATACTCAGACCAAGATTTTGAACCCAAATTTCGTCAATTATTCTATTAAATGACTCATCGTTTCTGTAATATATAGTTGAAACACAGTGAGAAACATCTTTTATTTTGAAAACATTACCTTATGACAGCAATGGAACATGTCTGTTGTGTGTCAAGGCTAGCCTTTCCTAAACAAATAAAATCAATCAGGAATATCAAGAACTGTCATTTTTTTTGTGGCCTTGATCATTAAGCAACACAATTTTAAAGTTTCTGGCCTCTCACTTATATTATTTGTTTAACATGTCTTAACAGGAGGCTGTTTCTGCTGCTACTGATGAGGAGAGACTTGTCACTATTCACAATGTGATCCAGCAGCTGCCTCCTCCTCACTACAGGTCAGTGATGCATAAACAATATAGAATTTTGTGAAGGCAGGTGACTTAAAAGTTTATTAACAAAGCAAAAAGTTAAATTTAATACAGTTTTTTTGTAAATTCATTGAAATACACTATTAAAAAACCTCAAATATTGCATAGTACTGTACACATACTGTACAGTTGACCATGTTCATAATCCCTATAAATAAAATCTCTGTTCTCAGGACTCTGGAGTTCCTCATGAGACACCTCTCGCACCTGGCCACTTTCAGCCCAGTCACCAACATGCATACTAAAAATCTAGCCATAGTCTGGGCTCCTAACCTTCTCAGGTGATGTGGACCTCCAGCACAGCAGCCAAGTGTCAGTAAACCTAAGCAGATCTCCTTAACTATTCAATGTTGTGTTTCAGGTCCAGACAGATTGAGTCCGCCTGTTTCAGCGGTACGGCAGCCTTCATGGAGGTGCGAATCCAGTCTGTGGTTGTGGAGTTCATTCTCAACAACACTGAGGCTCTGTTCAGCCCAAAGCTCAATACCACCATGAAGGAAAGCACTGGTGAGTCAGTATACTGCGTTTGGAATAAAAAAAGGGCAATATTTTTGTGTTTAACAGTACATTTCTCCATCTCAATAACAGCTAAGAGTACTGTTTCAAGACCAAAGTCACTGCTCATCTCCTCCCCATCCACAAAGCTGCTGTCACTGGAAGAAGCTCAAGCTCGCACTCAGGCCCAGCTGAGCTCCCCAGCCACCACCTCTGGGCTCACTCCCACCGACTACATTGAAGTCGGGGATGGACCAGAAGCTTTAGTTGGCAAATTCCACACAGTAATCGACCTCCCTATGGACAGGTAAACTTACAAACCACCATCATGGCTAGATACAGTATCAGTGAGTTGTTCAGTAGAAAGGTGTTAAGTTCTCAACCTTCACATTTTGTGTCGCTATAGTATTATTGAGGGTTGTAAAACTCCATGTATTGCAGCAAACGTCCTCCTACCAAGGCTAAAAAATCTCCCGTGGGAAACTGGATCTCATCCTTCCTCCTGGGGAAGTCACATTCTTTGTCCAAGCGTAAACTCAAGCGCCATCCCAGTGAGCCCAATGAGATAAAGAGCATCGCACTGCCAGGTTAGAACAACCAACCAATATGAATGCCTTGGTGTATTTAAAAAAAAACATGTCATATCTATATAATTTTTAAAAAATATTGGGTGAAATATTCACAGGTGGAAGAGGAGACAGCGGCACATTGCGCTCCACCAAAAGTGAAGAGTCTCTCACGTCCTTACGCAATGTGGAAGGTGAATATTACAGATAAACAGAGAGTTGGATTATTTAACAACTTTATACCATATTGTTAACTTTTAATATTTCCAATTCTTCATGATTTAAAATGTTTCTCTCTAAGCATACAATTAGATTTTTGCTTAATAACATTTTTAATGGCATTGTCTTTATGCAATATTGTAAGTATTTGCTATAACAATATCTCCCATTTTTTTAGGTGAACCATCAAATTACCATCCTCTTAGACCTTGTTTCACTAGTGAGGCCATTTCTGCTGTTGCAAGTGATGATCTTAGGTCTCCCAGGATCCTAGCTGTTCCACAGGATGAAAGTCCTTATGGCCCAGAGAGCGATGATGTTAAATCTCCACCCCACCAGGAGGATGATTTTGATCTTTGCTCACCAGTTGCTGGTATTTCTACTTTGGACTTTGACCCGATGTCTTTCCAATACATCCCTGCGAGCACAACAGCAGGATTAAAACATGACAGAGATAGGAATAAATCGAGTAAAAGTGCTTGCTTTTCGAGTGAATCCGAGCCCGTCTCTTCTCCCAACAACAACATCAGCTGCTCCCCGTCTCCAGACTTCAGTCCTGTTCTCTGGAAAGGTGTTAAAAATGTTACCTCCAAGTCACCTTCTCCCAAACTCAGGAAGAAATCCTTAAAGTCTAAAGAAGAGGTACAGACTCCATCACCTTTAACTTCCTCTTCTCCGCCAGAGGAAACTCCAAATGCAGCGGCCACTTGTATTCCTTATAAGCGATGCAGCCCACTCAGTACAGTGAGCCAGACGTCAGGCCTGACTGAGCTCAGTCACACTGCACAAAACCTCCCAGATCCAGGTGAGTTCCACTCCTTTAGGCATCACATATCATTGTTCGTGTTTGAGTTGGTATCAACTTAAGTAATAATCCCTTTTTTTAGGTTCTTATGAAATCTTCTGTGTCTTTTCCCATCACGTCTTACCATAGCTTTGTTTGTCCTGTCATACTGTAGCGTTGTTTGTCTTATCCCTCCCCAGGAACAGATAGACTTATGAGTTCAGTGTGTGTTCTCCCGCCTCAACCGTCCTCGATGAGTGCTGCTCGGAAGTTGGCCCTGGCTCTGGCTGAAACTGCCCACAAGGCCAGCTGTGGCTCCCAAAGAAGAGCTCACCTTCCATCCCAACGCTCCCAACGACAGCAATCTGCTCATGTCCATAAGAAACCGCTCAGGCCCTCTGTTCTGGATCTAAAAGTTCACCCTGAAGACTACAGAAGCCCTTGTGTCTTGCAGCGGCAGAAGTCAGTGCCTAGTCCTACAGAGCACCTCTTCTGTCCTCACACTGTGCATTTCTCACCAGGACACCTCTGTTTAGAGCAGGTCACTGATGAACAGGAGAGTGTTTGTAATTTCACGCCAAACGTCAGCCCTCTTGGGTCAGGAAGTCTCTGTGACGACAGTGTGGGAAGAAGAAACCAAAGGGAGGAACACTTTGAAGACGATACCCAACCCACCTTTCAGAGCATAGGAGTATCAACACCAACACAACCCGTCTGCTTTGTTCCCAGCCCATTAACTTCTCCTGTATATGTCAACGTTGACTCCACTGATGAAGTCTTGAATTTCCGCGCTGTTTTGGCGGAGACTTCCATGCCTGCATCGGTTGATAATATCTTTCCACGCCCAAAACCGTCCTCAGCTCAAGGCTACAGCCTGGACAGACCTCTGGGCATGGTTGACTCAACCTATTCGGTTTATAGTCATCCTCAGTGGCATGACCACCGGCCGGTTGAAGCTGCCCAAATCTCGGCGTTGCACTGCCCGCAGCCTGACGCTGTGCCGACTTACTTTTCAAGCCCAAAAATTGATTACAGGAAACCCTCTGAAGGTCACCTCAGTAGTTTGGTTTTGAAACAAAACATGTCCCCTCAATATAGACGTTACCATAAACACGAGCTCCATCATTGTGACTGCAGCAGACCACAGGACGAGTGGAACAGGTCAAAAGATATGAGGCATCCAGGCATCCGTAGGGCTCGCTCCTTTCACTCCCCCGACATCCTCTGTCACATCGATCAAAGGGTGAGCAAGAAAGCGCCTTATCAGAGACTGATCCACACTGGCATCCACCCTGTTCGGCTACAGTTAGAGGAGCGGGGTATGGGCGTCTCATATTTTAACCCAACGGATGGAACACACTATTATGCAGAGCCAAGTCCACAGAGAGGTAAACCACGAAGTAGATCGGTGAGACATTCACCTTCTTATGAATCACCCCACCACCTCCCTATTGTGGACAGGGACTTTTGCCAAGAGAACAGGGATATTACAGTTTACAAAGCTCCAGACGCAGACCTGCTCAGTCAACCGACCAAGCACATCAGCAAGTCGAGACAAAAAACCAAAGGTCTGGCTGTGTCTCCGTCTGAGATACCTAGCTCGTCCAGTGACACGGTAGGCGTTATGCACACAAGAAGCAAATCCGATCCGGGAAATGTGTGTCTCCTATTAACACACAGAGGAGAAAGCCAAAACGCTGTTGTCACAACGTCACCAACGTCTCCAAGGTCCCTACAACCAGATGTCGAGGACACCGGGCAGCTAAGTGTAGAGTTTGGACCATTGCAACAAATTCAGATAAAAGACCCCTCACACCGGACGAAACTTGACAGAAATTTCTCAGTAACAGAAGATGATGGTCAAAAATTGAAACAAACCAAGTACAGAGGTGGAAGCCATACACAAGGACCCGAGCAGGTAGAACCCATGCTGACAAAAGCGGTCTACAGCCACTCTGTAGTGAAGCCCAGCATCCTCAGGCGGTCCACACGTTCACAGAGCACCAGAGAACGTCACTTTCATCATTACCACCCCAAGGCTCCTCTGGATCCTGAACATCCAGGAGCCTTTGGCTCCCAACACCACAGAAGGACTCAGAGCACGAGAGTCAGACCCTCGCACTCCGACCACATGAAGGAGTATTACGTGAAACCTGGTAAATCCGCGGGTGAGTATTCTCCTGGCCAGGCCATCAAGTCTCCGCATGGAAACAAACTGCTCTCTAAGGTTCTGGGCCAAGATGGTATTTGTTCTGCTGTGCCGCGATCAGGGGCAGGATTCTATGACGGATTTTGAACATTATTGTAATTTTTTTTTCAATTAAACTGATTCTACTTTGGGGCCAAAGGAGATATGATAATGTTTAGTTTGTCTTTTGCCTTTACCATCTGGATCTACTAAAGGGAGGGCAAGGCATTTATTTTCACTCAATATTTTAAAGTACTACTGTGTAGTTAGTGCTTGGCGAGACATAAGAGTACTACTAATGCTGCTTAGTGTTTCGCAATTACCTTCCAAGAACAATAAAGGGGCAACATGTCCAAAGGTTTTTGTTTTGGTGCATTGTTACAGAATGACAATGCTCATTCCTCTGGACCCCTATAAGAACCTCCTGGTACTGTTAGCTACTGGCAGATACTGAGGTAATTCCGACTTTGATACAGCACTCCTGCCATCTACCTGGATCTGAAAAAATAGACTATTAATTTTTCTGGTCCAGGTAGAACTGATGGAATTTGATCCATCTATATAGTGACATGGTCTAAATAACATGGAACGGATGATCATTTATAACATGTGCCATGTTTTTAGGTCTTGGACTGACTCATACTTGGCCTGACTCGGTCTCTGCCAAGGCCAAATTCTTAGCCTGGCAGATCGGCAAACATTCCCAGGTCATGAGTCAGATCTTTTTTTAATCTTTTTCCACAAATTTATTCATTTGGGTTGTGAAATATGGAAACCTAGAGGAATAACAATCAGCTGATTATGAAAAACTGGTTTCCATTGGTCATTGGTACTATAAATGAAGCAGGAGTTATCGAATGCCAATTGTCTGTTTGTACAGTGTTTTGAAGTCTTGCTTTTTTCATCACTGGTTGCCAGGTAGAAACATGGATTAGCATGGGGTTTAACGTGTTCCCAAGGTAACATGGGCTTTTGCAATCTGGTTCAAGTGTTATCTGGTCTATCTACTCAAGAAAAGATTTAATTCTTAACTGGAAAAAAATGTATTCCTTTTCAATGTGTGCAGCTGATTTTAACATTGTTACATTATTTAAATATGTTATATACTAAAACTGCCCTTTCAAAACTGTATTTATTTTTTTCATTATTGAAGTATAGAGTATTTTTGAGTTCAAAGTGCACAATTAGTGAAATGCACTATTTCAGGTCACGTAAAACTCGCCCCCCATCTCCTCCATAACCTCCATAATCCCCTCTGAGAACTCCAAAGTGATTAATAAAGTTCTATCTAATCTCATCTAATCCACCCCAGATCATTCTGCCAGCAGCAGCGACATTTCTTTCCTCGCTTCTCCATTTTGTACTTGTATCAACCAAGAGCTCCCAGGCTAACCTATTGAATTGGACCATAAGAAGCTATTGCTAGTGCTAGCTCTAATCACTTCCACTGGGAAACCTGAGAAGAAACACTGATGACTGACTGTAGTAGCCATAACCTCCAGGATATTAACATTTTTCCACACAGCGTTAGATGATCTATTAAATGTAACAAGTTTGAGTCATTGACCACAGAGTGACTGACAAAAACCACAAATCCCCATCAACAATGTGAGGACAATTTTGCTGTCAGTCATTACACTGTACTATACCTAACTATACCAGTGACCACAGCTTAATAATCTCTGTGGTTTAACTTCTGGCACCTTTAAAGACCTCTATAGATAGAGTGTAATGCAATATAATAATCTGTATTTTGAACACAACAGTCCTTTAGTTCTGCACCAAATACCACATTTTGAGCTTTTATTTGTTCAGTAGGGATGTGTTATGATACAATTAAAATATTTACAAATTTTCTAACAATTTGGATCCATTAAAACAGAGAAATTAAACACTCACCAAGGCTTCAGCAGAAGGCTGTGTTATGTCTAAAAGTCACTGGTCATCCCACAACAGTACATACTCCAGTACACTAGCTGGCAGTATACGCCTACAAATGTTGGTTGAAAGTGGCGGTTGTGACCAGCTTTTAATGCATGGTGTCATGTCCCTACCTTGCCTAAGTGACATTCAAAAATTTTCGTTTTTGATTTTTTTAAATTAATATTATATTAATTTGACCAAATGAGTTTAATCCAAAAATGTTTACTTCAAGGGCAACTGGATATGGTAGATTCCTTAAAGATTTTCCACCTCTTATCTAGGAGGCTTCCCTGGATGAGCGGTGAAATGTCCTTGAAGTAATGCCCTTTGTTGATTTAATGATTTGAACTTGAGATTGTTGCATTTTTCTATATTGAGAAAATATAGTTAAAAAAATAAACTGCATGGCAGTGGTGGCCTAGCAGTTGAAGAATCGGACTTGGGCCTGCAAGACTACAGGTTCAAGTCCACCATAGAAGTCCTCTGAGCAACGTCCTGAGTCGCATAACTTCCTGTGGGCTCACCACCCACAGGCAGGTTCCCAGTATGGTGTGATTTGGGTGGCAGTTGTGGAGAATGCAACCATGTAATAACAAATGGATGGAGTTAAATGACTGATAAATAGATATTGAACAAGATGTTGCAAATTCTATCACAAGTTGAGTGAATCGTTACATCCCTACAGTCAGTGTTCCAAGCTTCACTTTATTCTTCTACAGAAGTGCCTAGATTAACTTCCTTATTGGTCGAAAATCTTTGGAGCCCAGACTTTAAACATAGCTCGGTTTACTGCCTCTGTGACGCCCACCAGTGGTTGCCAGGAGAACAAAGCTACGTTGTCTATTATTCTGTCAATGTGTTAACGAAAAGTTGTAGGTTTTAACAAGAACAGTTTAGGTGCTGAAAATCTCAAAAAATCCTGCAGTATAAATACTTGAATGTCCTTTTTTTCAGTTACTCCTCATTTCCATTTCAAAGCTAAGACTATTTGGAAATACTTAAGGCTTTAAAAATAATGAGACTTTGTGGTACTGTACACAGTAGTACTGAACTGAAACAACACCAGGTGATATTTCATCATTTAAATCATTATTAATCAGTTTCTCAATTTTAATTATACTAAGAGTTTAATATTTCTGTAAGAGAATATCAATAATAAACAAAAGGCATTTAAAATATATATATATATACATATATATACAGATTTAAACTTTTTCAACATATGTTTAATCTAAATGAACAGTTAAAGAAGCTTAAGTCAGCACTTTTAAGTACATAGAGAATTGTGTATATTTGAGAGGTATATTATTTGTATAAATCTCACCTAACAGCTACGACGTGCCAACATACTGTACATTTTATTTTCTATCAAGTCTGCTCAGACTTCAACAAGCACTTTCAAATGGTATTTTCAGTGTAAAAGTGGGTGGAGCCTTTACAGCATATGATCTATTTTTCCTTCTTAACGCATCGCGCTCATTGTCCACTAGATATAATAAAGTATAACCCTGACAATGAGTGATATGATTGTCAAGTAACTGTGACAAAATTGTCTTGTGGTCAACGCAAAACAGCAAACTAAAACAGATAATGACGTATTGTAAAAGAATTTTGTACAGAAATGACCAAAAAATAATGTATTTTTTTCTGCACTTCAATCCACTTGGTGTTTTAAAGGATACTTCATGTTTTACTAATAAAATGTATTTTAAATGCAATTGTGTGTATGACGAGATGAAGTGGTTCATGTATTATTTTAGTGACAAATAAAGATATATTGGCAATGATTGACTGTTTACATCTGGTGTGTTGAGGTTTCAGGTTTGAATCCACCAGCGCCCAGGGATCACCACCTACACGAAGGCTCACAGTATGGTGCAGTGTGATTTGGGTGGCAGTCGTAGAGAGCTGCCCCTTAGAAGAATGGATTCTTGCCTTTACATTTAGTTGTTTGGTTAGGTTCAATACCTGAACATTCTGTGTGGACTCAGCAAATTTGTGTATGTGTTTCCTTCCGAATACTCACAATTCCTCCCACAGCCCAAATAAAACCCTGTGATGGATGTACCTGCCCTCCACTGTTGACCTCTGGGACTGCAACCCTGCAAAGGAATAGACAGACAGACAGATAGATGGATGTTTATCACCCCCCACAGGAGAATGATTAAGGATTAATGAATAAGTTAGAAAACCTGTGTACGACAGTGTGTTGTGCAGTAGATCAGATCACTGAGGAACAGCCCCCACTCTGAACAGATAAATATATACCTTGACAGTTGGCTTTCCAAAAGCATCAGGATGACTGGACCTACTTAGGGGAGAAGATACTTTTTATTCCTGCATGTTCTTTTCACGGCTTTCATCCAGAGGAATGTTAAATCCAAATGGCTATAATCTCCAAGTGAAGAAACATGTTTATTTACAACATCAGTAAAGATGTAGGTGACTGTTGGTGTAAACTGACTCCAAACTTCCTTGGCTTGACTCTAATTCTGTGTAGAATGATCAACAGCAGTAGTTACAAGCACAGTACATGATTTTCATGAGACGTTTGGCCACGTCACTGAGTACCACACTCACAAAAATAAAATTATGTGAAGAGTCACTGGAATCTGCGATGGAGACAAAATGTGTATGTTGACTACAGGCCACTAGATGGCACTGTAAAACAACAGAACGCTCAACAGAGGCGACATTCTCCGAATGTCACCATGTATTTTATCTTTTCTACAGTTTCTACACTATAACAAAACAAACGTTAAATTAACTGTATTCTTACTGATTTTGCGGAAAAACAACTGGCTGACAATGTGACCTAAACAATAAAAGCAGAAATTTAAACAATAGTAAAAATATGACGACGACTCATCACTATAAGACATGAACAAATGTCAACTTTTCTTCCCTTTTTATTTGTAAAATGTTGTTAACAGATGCAAATAGTGTGAACACACAGAAAACCTACTCCACAAACCAGAGTGATTTGAAAATAATTATAATAATAATAATAAAAGAATCTTTTAGGGAAATCAAACTCATTTTCCCAGGCTCCAACAAACAACTTTTATCCCGTACAAAAAAAACTGAACATTTATAAAACAAGTCATTTTCAGAAACACATTTAGCTTTTTAAGAGTGAAGCGTAAATGAAGTCACGTCCCAACGTCACTGAACCCCAAAAAACATTAGTTTGTGAGGAAGAGACAGGATTGTTATCGACACCAACTGTACAGACAGATCTAGCTTCTCTCCTTCTCTCTCTGTGTGAACTAGTTCTATGCCAAATATTTAACGTCCATCAAAGCATTGCACCCTAATATTAGGAAAACACATTCACATATACAATGCGGAAGTAAAATGAAAACAAAAACATGTACATCCTTGGGATTTACATACTCATCCTCAGGTAGAAGTACTGTAACAGTAACAGCAACAGTACTCTACCTCAGATGAACACAACTAAACACATGTTTATCAACCTGAGAATGTGAAACACAAACACACTGAAGTGTTGAACACATGTTAAAGGTGTGGTCTGGACAAAGACAGTGAAATACACATAAAGTCTTTTTAACTGCTTAGTGAACAAATTGTCCTCTGTACCTTAGAATTTCAGGTAAAATAAATATTAGGACCAAAATAATATTTTTAATCGTAAGAATAAGAATGTAAAAAATACTGGCCGTGATTCGTGAGTCTCCATCAGCTGCCTTCAAGCGGTTGATATTAAAATGTGGTGAAAACATATTCACTTTGTCCTTTTATATTTTTTATTTTTTTCAGTCTAGAGTCGTATTCGTAGATGTTAATTTGGCCGTAAAGGAAAAATATGATGAATTAAAGACATTAAAACAAGTACATATTTTATACAACTATGTAAATATGTTTACAACTGGACAGAAGACACTGGGTGACACATTCACAGGAGTTAGGAACATTATTTTTTTATCAAATAAATATGTCTACATTGAAACAAAATGCCAAATAAAGGATATTTATTTCTTCCTGCAGCCCACTACCAGATGACACCATGAGTTAGTTGGGAACCTGGGTCAAACCTCTGAGCTCATCCCACTCCAACATTTCTCCAACTTCTCCAGTGAACCCCCATGTTTGATTCTATATGGATCATATATATCATATTTTATTTTTTTTTAAGTATTCTCTGATCTCAGAGAATGTTGTCCAGTATTTCTGAAGACGTGTTGTAAACTAGTGGTTTTATTCTGAAGGTTGTTACTTACCTTTCCAGAAAATAAAAATGAGAAAGAAAGACGCCGTTCAGGTACAATGTCAACGCGTGAATACATCGCCACCGTCAAGTATGAGACAAAAGGGCACAGAATTAGGTCCTTTGCTGTTTTCAATTCTGATGAAGAGGGAGATTTAAGGCAGGGGTTTTAAAAGGATTATCCAAGAATTGGTGGAAATAATGTGGAAAAAACAAACAAAAGATAAAAAGTACATGTTCCAGAGAATGAATCTGGATGTTTACTAAATTGAACCTGTGGAACTTGAGGATTATGACTGTAGAGCTTTGTGAATTAAATTTTCCAGAACAATAATAAAAAAAAAATCATACTTCAAAATAAGAGCCAACACGTTTCTTGTTTCTATCCCCTCTTTGACAAACTTTCACTTTCACTTCCACTCACAGTTGTTAACGCCGCAGATGAACATGAAGTTGTGTCTCAGTCCTCGTCACTCAGGTCAATAGTTAACTGTGGCCATTCAAACCCAATGTGAATAGAACGCTTAAGGTTCCCAAAACACAACTCTCTTCTCATTGGTCCCTGTTTACCGTTACCAGGAAGAAAGAAAAATATTTGGTCCAACATAACCTGAGTTATGGTCAGGTTAAATCAAATGAACTTGATCTGTAAAGCCCAAGGACAGAAAACACATTTTGCTCTAATCAACCTCAGAACGGCAGCAGATATATAGAATTCTGAGAACACGTTTAGAAACAATAATGAAACTCTGTTTTCTGGGTACAGTGACGCAATCTAAAACTGTCCAACAGTGGGAGCTGTTGTCGGTGTTCAATCTGATCCAGTACCTTTTCAACATGCTTATCACAGAGAGAGAGACGCAGGTTTGGGTCCAGCTGTCCACTTCACTGCTGTCCAGCTGCACCACAAATGCGTAAGAGGAATTGTCAATATGTGTTTTCATTGGGTTTTACAGATCAGATGAACATGACAACAGACTATTGTTAAACTTACCGTAAAGACTCTAAAAAACGTGACATTTTGCAAAGGATCTAATAAAGTGCATGACACCAAATAAAATCCAAAGGAGAAGAGAACGAAAACGTGAACAAGGCACAGAACTGTCTGTAGAAGAAAACGGTACAGAACAGGTCTTAGCAGGCAGAACCCTCGACTCTGGTCTCTGATCCCCTTCTCCGTCAACCGACCTCTGATGACCAGGATGTTCCTACAGCAGCACCACCACCAGCACCACTCCCACCTGTCCCTTTGGTCTGTCCTCCTCAGATGTAATACTCCTTCTTCTCGTCTGTGTTGCTGTGTCCTCCCTCTGCGTTGATGATGGCGGTGTCTGCGTCAACTGCGTCGTCTGCACCTTTGGCTTCGTGGGTAAAGTAGGTCCCTGTCAACACAGTCAAGTGTTAGTCTTCGTCATCACTTTGGTCAAGATCAAGGTTAAAGTAAATCATTTCACGAAATAATGTATAACTGTCAAGAAAGAACGTATGAAAAAATGACATAAATCTTATGACAAAATAACAAAAATGTTATGACAAAACACAGTAAAACCAGTCAAGAAATAATGAAAAAGTTAAAAAGAAAATCAAAATAACTTACAACTTATGATGAAAAAACTTAAAACTTTAATAACAACAAAACGATCAAGAAATAACATAAGACTCATTATAAAGTAATGTAATCATAAATAACATAAAACTTGACAAAATAACATAGAAGTTATGATGAAACAATGAAAAACTTATCACAATATAACAAAAAAAGTATGAATAAATAACATAAAACTATCACGAAATAATCTAAAAGTTATGATGGAATAACGTATAACCGATCACGAAATTACATAAAACATGAGGAAATAACGTACAACCTACGACAAAATAACATACTGTCGAGAACTAACGTGAAACCTATCATAAAATAGCACTAGTAGTAGCAAAAAATACTTATAATAATAATACTAATACATAATACTGAGCTACCATTAAGGATTTTTTTTTTATTTTATGGGTGAGCTCATCAAGCTTATTTTGCTTATTACACCAGTAATAAGTTATCGTACATTACTAACAAGTTTGTAAAACTTAAGACATCCTTTGGTCATCTATTATTAACTCAAAGTGTTTCTATATAATACAATTTAATCCTGCACTTTCATTCAAATACTTCATATAGTATACTTGAGTGATAATTCAAATATTTGTAATCCCTTGACTTCTACTGTAGAAATTCTCCAATATAACTTTACCTTTGTGTCTAGCGAAGTATCGACCAAGGATGATGAGAGTGCAGAGGATTACAAACATCACCACAGCAACTACTCCACCAATCACTGCGTGGTCGATCTTTGGCGACGCCCCCTTCCCGGCTCTAGAATCTGACAGTGAGACATTATAATGTAAAAAAAATACAGTTTAGAAAACTGTTGAACCACATAGAAAGACTGACACGTTAGGACCATTCCTTACAGAGAATCAATAAGTACCAGTAAAATCACCCTGTCAGTGCCAAAAGATTCTATTTGATAACTGGACAAATGTCCATTAGTGAAACTGGATTATCCAATCAGCATGCAGAGAAAGGCGCGTCAAACACTGAAAGGACTCCGAAGGGGACATAGGACTGGGGACATACAGTACCTTGCACGTTGACAGGGTTGGTGGTGGGAGTGGGGAGAGTAGTGGGAGCATCTAGACAAAAAAAGTAGAACAGAAATAAACACATACAGGCGATAACTGAAGGCAAAAGAAAAGTTGAAGAGACAGGTGTGCTACAAAAAAGACAAAAAGAATAATAATAATAAAAAAAAAAAACAGCAGTAACAAAGAGCTGAGTTTCATTAACAAGGAGGTTCAACCAGCACAGGTTGCATGTTATGACATAAATCCAGACGTAGACTGTACGTTTCTTTTTTTTTGCTGCTCACACTGCAAGTTAATTGTGAGGGTGAAGCGTTCACAGCTCACGTTTTGTGTGCTCACACTATACAATCTCATGGACCGGGCGCCATTGGACAGCTTACAATGTACGTCCATAGACGACACATCTGACTTCTCTAGCCAGAACTGCTTTATAGTAATATATTGTTATGAAAGTCAAGTGCAGGGTGAGAGGTGACACGTCTTCAAGAAACCTAATATGTCCGGTTGCCCTCGAAGTACTTGACCTTATTTTGGGTTGAAAGACCTGGATGACTGGTAATCTACAGACAGAAGCTAAAAGTGTTGTTTTAACCCTTGGATCTCAGTGTTAAGGTAAGACATTGATTTCCAAAATAAGGTGACTTGTCTTAACTCGTGTAACAAATCTGACCTGTTCGCTGCACGACAGTAAAACCATCTCAAACTCAAAGTGTAAACCTGGCTTAAGTCACATTAGTTTTGGCAGTAACACACAAAACAATACCATAAACATAGAGGACGTAGTCGTCGTAGGACTCTCCCACAGCGTTGGAGGCTACGCAGCGATAGGTGCCATTGAATGATTTGTTGAGGTTCTCGATGTAGAGATCTGAGCCAGTGACCACAGCATGGAACGGGACGTCCTTGTCCACCCTCTGCCAGTTGATCTGATGGGGACTGAAGAGAGGACACATCAGACACAGACACATCAACAGACGTCTTGTCATCGCAGTGGAAAAACTGGAGATGTTCAAGGAGAGGACATGAAACACTTTCACTGTCAATGTCACTGGCCTTACATATTGAAGTGGAACAAGAGTGGAAGTATTTCCTGTATTTTTATAGGTTTGCTGAAAATGAAATTCCTCAACATGGTGCACATGTCTGAGTGCTTTTTATACTTTGATTCATACCAGAAGAGATTGTAGAACCAACTCAATAATGTGCAGAATAATCAAAATTATTTTGATCAGGACATTTCTGTCGAATTTTCCAAGCTGCAAAAGTATGTTAGAGTCATCTGTAATTTTAATTATTTCGTATAATTTTCTAAAAATGAAATTACTGAAAATACTTTAAGTCTTAATCATTTGCTGAGCCTCGCAGCAACATTTCTGAAGCAAATTTTCACTGAAAGCTTAGAATTTATATTCTCAGGGAATATTCTAGGAGCTGATCTGGGATCAGCCTTTCAACAGTGTAGGAAGAGATTTTTAGTGCTTTATTTTATCTGTAGAAACTGGAAATGTCTTGTCACTGTATAAAGGTTTATCTTATTGGTCCCCCTCCGGGGTATGGAGCAGATTAACTGTCTTATGAAAGAAGTAAAATAAATCAATCGGTAGAAATACTCACTGAGGCTTTCCTTCAGCAATGCACATTAAATCTAAATAATCGCCTTCTCTGGTCAAACCTTCAGGATGCGTCACCACAATCTTCACTTCCGGTTTATCTGCATGAAAGATACAAAGAGAATTTCTATTCATGATACTAATTACAAGGAGAAGAGGTGGTGGTGGTGGAGTTTAGGTACTGAAGATCAACTGTTCAGAGCAGTGGAGACTGTGGAAGAGAGAAGACCAGAGTACAGTCAGTATGGAACAACTGAAGAAAGGAGTCAGTAGTGATCTGTGATAGAAGAGAGTCAGCTAAGGTGAAGGGAAAGGTTTAAAGGACAGTGGTGAGACCAGCCATGATGGATGGATGAGAGACACTAGGAATAGGTAGAAGACAGGAGACAGAGCTGGAGGTGGAGGAGTTAAAGATGCTGAGATTCTCTTTAGGAGAGACAAGGATGGACAGGATCAGGAATGAGGTGATTAGAGGGACAACACAGACAGGAAGGTTTGGAGAAAAAGCTAGAGAAGACAGATTAAAATGGTTTGGACATGTTCCAAAGGAACAGACAGTGGTAGAAGAATGATTCTAGAGATGGAGCTACCAGGTAGGAGACACAGAAGAGTTGATGGATGTAGTGAAGGAGGACATGGAGGTAGCAGAGATGATTCAGAGCAGATACAGAGAATGGGGTGTATACATAATTTGGCAACCCCTGAAAAAGAGTCAAGGAAAAGAATGTTGTAATTGGTGTATTGATTTTTTTACCCCAATATAAACTCTGTATAAATCTGACCTTAGACTTACTGAAGTCATCCATGTTTTCCACAGTTATGAGTTTTTAAAGATGTTAATGTTAAGGATAAGAAACCAAATAACCACAAATAAACTAACAGGACGTGACTAACTCTCAGTGAGAGTTCCTTCACTCACATAGCACTTCCAAATATTTATGAGCGACGAGTTCCTTCACAGCCACGTGGTCGACGATGCAGTCCACCACTACCCCATCATCATCTTTGGTAACAGGGAATTTGACTCTGCTGGTGACAGTGAACGTCCTGTCACTCATCTCCTCCAATGTCATCTCCCCTAGCGAAAAGAAAGGAGATAAACGGGACATTTTTTACAGCATTATAACTAAGGAACAGGATCTGACATGGTCTCTCTATAAAAGTAAGGGGTGTCAAGTGTTAAAATGCACACCCTGTCTTCATATAGAAGACTCCAAAACACCATCAGAATGTATCTCTGAACAGCATCAAGGTTGTACCACAGCTGTAATATCCATTTCCTGCTTGGTGAGACCTTGTGAACTTGTTCATTCCGAAAAGAACTTTCTTAACTATAAGAAATAAAATAAAATATATCCATGTTCCTAACTTTGTTGTAGACTTTTTTAGCTGTGGACAAACTGTCATTAGTTGAGAAGAAAGCAATAGTTTCCAATAGTTTGAGCTACAGGTCGTAAAGGACTTTAACCTTTAAATGAAGGATGGACACCTGTCTATCGAATGAGCGAAAACCCTGGACATTTGACCATCATGAATTTGCACAATAATAGAAAAAAAAAACTCTTGGACTTCAGAGATGGTAGATAGAAAGACTGATGGATGGAACCTCGACTCTCTTGAGGAAAACATCCACCTGCCATGTTGAACATCATGTCCAGGAGACATTTATTCCATCTTAAAGGACATACATTTTGAATCCATTTTTTGACATTGTGTTGAATATTTTCCACAGTCAGGTCCTGGTTAGTGATGAAGGACATGATTTGAGATTTCCATAGTTTTTCCTTCATACCTATCAGTTCTTCATCTCCTTTAATCCACCTGATGGATGCTGCTGGTTTACTGCCGACAGCTATGCAGGTGAGCTCCGTCTCATTACCCGCGCTGACCACGTCCTCATGGCCCTCGATCAGGGGACTGCCTGGTGGGACTGAGATGAGAGAGAAATCAGGACAGCAACAGGGGGCGTGGACGGCATTAGAGACATTTCACACCCAGACACCAGATGCAAGAGCCTCTTTGATAGGTGATATAGAGAGTTCACAACATATAAAGTTTACTAAGAATAAACCAACAATATCACACAATAAAAGTGTGTAACACACCAGTGCGCTGTTACACATGGAATCAAGAAGGTGCAGCCAGTAGCCTTGAAGAAACAGAGACATAAAAACTGAGCATCCCGGACCACAGAGCCAAGTACCAAGTACCCACTTCCTGCAGTTAGAGAACTGAAGAATAATCTGAAACAATCCCCAATAAAGAACCAGAAGAAGTAAAATTCAACCAGCTGAGACATCACCCATCCTTGAAGGGACCAGTAGAAATGTACTGTCCAATTTCTAATGTGATTTCTCCCACAGCAGAGGATAAACTTGGATCAGCTTTGGTCTGAAATACTGTGATGCTCCAAGAGCGTTAAACTGTCAGAGCAGGAAGAACGAGCTGGGAATTTAAAGAGTGGGAACAAAGTCAAAAAGAAAGTTCAGTAAAGCACACTTTTTTTTTATTCAAAATATGGTGAATTGCTTATGCTTTAGAAACAAAATTCATATAGGACATTAAAACTGAAGACTTTTTGCATTTGTACTGTATTGGCTGATGTTGCGTTTGAGGTGTTCGCTCATGACACGTTGTTATTAACTTGGAGGAGGAATATACATTATTGAATTTACAGCTTCTCCCTCCAGCTCTGACTCTGGGGCGTCCTGAGGCTGGAAATTAGCAGCAGTAGAATCAGCTCACAATACTGCTGACAGTTCAAAGAGAACTCTAATGCTTATAAATCTCCTTTCCTTCACCAACCTCAGGCTAAAGCCCCATGTTTGAAACAGGAACCGCCCTGTTGACGTGCATTCTCAATTCTCTTCTCAATTCTCACAATGATGAATCTTTCCTCTGAGATTCATTAGGCACTAAAGCCAATCTCTTCAATGGTTCAGAGATTAAATTGTTCCCAAACACTGGAAATTGAACAATCTGATGATTATGTTATTGTTATATAGTTCAAAACAAATTGTTATGAAAATTAGATTGGATTTAGTTTTTTTATATTTTTTTTCTCAACTTTTCCAATCTTTTCTCAGTACCCTCTAGTGCAGGGGTGTCAAACATGTGGCCCACAGGCCATTTGCGGCTTGTGCAATGATATTTTGTCGCCCCTGACTTGATATGAAAATGTATGTGGGCACGGCCCGCAACTGCAGGTCAACAATGCTGAAAGTGTTCAGGTTGGATGCACTCAGTGGTGAACTCTGCTCATTGTGTGCTTTCCTAGTAAATACACGGAAACATTTCATAATAAATGGAATAGTGCTTTACATTTTTTTAAACCGTATAGTTCTCAAGCCCTGGTCCACAGACTCATTCTGGTTCATTTTCTGTTGTCTTGTTGTATTCCCTCTTATTTGCAGTCTTGTATTACACAGTATCTGTAGGGAAACTATTTGGTACATTTTTTTTCTTTCTGATTGAACACTGATAACTGATGAGACACTTTGGTGAAATCACAGTGACCCTCAACTTATTTGAGATAGTTTGAGACCCCTGCTCTAGTGCCTCCATTATTAAAACCACTTTTTATTCCCTAATACATCAAAAATAACTGAGTAGGTGAACACGCCTCCATGGCTCGCATTTCCATCAAAATCCGCAGTCGTCAAAGAAATTGCTATCATTTACAACATGTTGAGTGCAGACATGTCAAACTGGCATTTATTTCAAAACTCTTTCAACTAATCCAGATTTTGCGTAAGAAGTCAAACTGACAACTTCAGCAACTGCTTTCAAGCCCAGTTCAAAGCTGTCAATCCCTCTCCAGGACGTCTGTGTGTATAATCAAGCTCAACTAGACTGATTCTGCGCCGGAGCATTAATGCCTTGTGGCCCAGCTGCTGGAACCTTAGAGTCTGAGCCATCAGCTTAGCCGTCAGACTGAAGAGGGTTTGAGTCGCTGCAGTTCAGCGGAAGAAGAATACTTATACAAGTGAGGGCATGTGATAAGTGTGTGATGTTAAACCCACCCAGAACTGTGATGTCGGCGTAGGCTTCCTGAGGAGGATCAGTGTACAGCTGGCAGACGTATCGTCCTTCATCAGAGAGAGACACATTGGACAGGGACACCCGCAGCTCATTGTCAGAGAAATTCACCAGCTGGAAACGGCTGTCTTTCAGAGCTGAGAGGGAGACCAGTGAGACAGAGACAGGAAGAGTGGACAAAACCAAAAAACATGAGGTAAAATGAAAAATAGAAATATAGAAGAAAACAGAATAAGTAACACTGATTGGTCAATACAAAGTGCACAATATAATAATAAGAATAGAATAGAATGTGGTTTTTATTGGATGTATAGTTCTGTATAAGACAGAAATACTACTATTAAACCTCTAAACATACAGCAATATTTAGCAGAATTGCATTTTAACATAATAGAAAAATAATTAAACCACCGGTACTGGGTGAATTGGTGCCGCAGAGAAATAATGTTTCCTTTTGGCCCTAACTGGCTATTACTTCCACTTGATCCATACCCATATCAACAAAAGAATTAAACAATAGAATGGCTAGGATTCCATCATCAAAAATACAACTATATTTGATTAGGAAATATTTCCTGAGTGAAGACAACAACAATAAACTCAAAATGATGCAGAGTCATTGATACAAGATTCTAACCTGTATACTGGTCTGGTAGGAGAAAGTTATAGGCTGTGTGCACTTGAGAAGTAAATTTGGGTAGGAAGATTTTATAGGTACTAAAATATTTCAGAACACCAGAAATTTTATGCTATCAAGGGGTATTTATCTGCCACAACTTAACGACCGGTCTGTGAAAATAGTACGGTCTGTGGGGCAAAAATGGTTGGTGAACACTGCACTAGTGTATAAAAGGTGTTGTGTAAAGACAAACCACAATAAACATTTATTTCATATCAGCAGTTCAACATTCACTACATTAAACTCTACTTTAAAACTAAGTAGAACACTACAGCAGGAAGAAAGACTGCCCTGAGCTTTGTACCCTGGCCGACTGTGAGATGATCCAAAAGAAGGATATGATTCTGTCTGGGAGTTGATGGGATTTGAATGCATTATATCCAAGTTTCTGACTTTTGCTCTCTTTTTCTTTCTTCTCCTTCTTTTTGGACGTTCCCTAAAGATGTTCTGCCCGTTCTTACATGGCTCCATTCCTCAGCCTCCCTGCTGTGCAGCCTCCATCTGCTCTGCTCATCTGGATTATTCATTAGTCATGACTGGGGGAAGGCATTTATTAATTGGGTCCTAGATATTCAAGTAGTACCAAACAAAACTTGGGCAGAAAGCAGAAAACAAAAAGAAAAGTTCTGACATTCTGTGGTGATGAAACAAACGATCCAGGTTTCACTGTCTCCACGCTGTGGTGAAACCAACTCAGGACACCAACTGTAATGGTCAGTTGTTTTTCAATTCCCATGATTTGTGTTTTTGGTACTTGTTTGACTTTATTTGTTGTATTTTTTGGCACATCTCTGGTCTCTGCAAACATGTATTTTTCCTGGATAAACAACAGCTTTTGGGACAACTCTGTCCCATCCTGTTCACACGAGCCTGGAGGTTACCTACTGGTTATGGTAATGCTTGGTTGAGATTATTACAGACCTCAATCGCTCACTAGTTTTTAATTAGTAAAGGGTTTATTTTTTGGGTAAAGTCAAATCCAAACCATATCTTGCATCGACTACAGAGTAAATGTATCATTTGAACCTTTTAATGATTAGCTGAATAATAGTATATATATCCAGTCTTCAGGTACACTGACACTACCAGGGCTGAGACTCACGTCTGACGTCTCTGAAGTAGATTGTCTGCCTGTTTGGGTTGAGCAGTTGAATGACAGAGTCGTCATTGTTCTTCACTCTGCAGCTGATGGTGGCCGTCTCTCCCTCGATAACAGTCACGTTGTCTGTTGCCAAGTTCTGACTTTCAACTTCACAACACAGAAAAGAAACAATGTCAGTGACATCATGATGGACAGGCATCACATTATTCACAAATCAGACCGTAAGATTTCATTTTCCAAACATGACATCTGACTGGGTGTAAAATGACTTCACCTCAACATAAAATATGATTGTACAGAGTAACAATAGCCATTTGTGGCTCTTTTTTTGAAGCATATTTCAAGTTACAAACAAGGTTGTAACTACAACAATAAAACAGCATGCTATACATCTTTCCTGGGGTGAATTATTTTATTTTGAAACAGACAGGGAGCAGAGAAATTCAAGTAATGTTAAATAAGTGTCAAACACTTGTATTAGTCCCTAAAGAAGATGTGGATTAGATCAGGGGAGTCAAACTCATTTTCACAGTGGGCCACAACTAAAAACTGGCAAAAATGTCACAACCAGACTGTATATTTATTGAAAAATATATTCTAATTATTCCCCCCTTCTCTAGAAATTAAATGCAGGGGTGTTGCTAGGGTGTCTTTGGGGTCCTAGCAAGATATTGGTGGGGCCCCCATCCTGTCAAACATTAAATCTGGAACAGCTGTTTATTATTATCAACACATGAGAAATTTTACCAGAAATAAGACACACATCAATGGTTTGTGTCTTTTTCTGTAGCATTTCAAGATCCTATTAATGTCTTTTACATTAATTTAAAAAACAAAATGCATATGCTATAAATAGGCATGTATCACTAATACTACAAATCCTGTCAGTAAAGGGCCGTTTACTGCCAACTCTAGTACATATATGATGAAATATGATCCTGCAGGCCAAATACAATTACACTGCGGACCATATTTGGCCCCTGGGCCTGAGTTTGAGTCCTGTGGAATAGATCATGATTAATTTAGATAACTCAGGATGCCTTAATGTGACAATAATGTATTGATAACCTTGGATTAATTGTGCTGTAAGTGTTAAAAGTGGTTTCTGCTGTCACCACTGTTGCTTCAAACTGATCAAATACTAATAATAAACAACAAAAGAAGTTAATCTGTATCACCACAGGGGTGTATTTATCTGACAGACGAACAAATAAAAGGATTTATGACAGGCATGTTCACACACACACAAAGCAAACATCTAAAGAAAATCCAAGTTAAAATCCTCACTTGTCAAAAATGTAACAGAGTCTAGGATGAAGTAAAATACATTTCATTATATTTTGTGTGGTTAGAATGAGAGCTGACAGGAAAGCTAACATGATTTAGAGAGTGTCAGTGCAGTCTAAATTTAAATAGCTTTCTAATGAGAAACACTGTTCAGACCTGTCGGCTCAGATAAATGGCTGACTTCATTCTCCTCTGCCTCAGCTCAGACTAAGACTCAGTAAAGCTGACAAAGAAAAACAACTGGCGCAGACAAGATCTAAGATATATGTTGAATAATTATAGAAAGGCTTTCCAACAACTGATGTCTCTATCATGCTGAAATGTAGTTCTTATAAGCCCGAAAAATCATAAAAGTCATGGTGAACATTTACCAAACGCAAGACCACGAAGATTACAGAAGAAACAGAGGATAAACAATCAGAATGAATAAGAAAACATGATCAATGTTGTGTTTAAGTCCTCCAGATAAAGCTTTGAGGGGGGTTTAGTTTATTTTCCTCTTATTTTGGTTGAAAACAGCTTTTTTTAAATGAGAAATTAATATATAATTAAAGAATAATGAAAATGTAATGAATATTCACATATATTCACTTTTCCTTTCGGCTTGTCCCTTCTTGCAGTGGTTGACACAGCAAGTCAACAATCTCCATCTCCCCTGTCCTTTGTATCCTCAACTTTAACTCCAACTACTTCCATGTCCTCTCTCACTGCAGCCATCGACCTTCTCTTTGTCTCCAACTTGGTAGCTCCATTTCTAGGATCATTCTTCTACCAATGTATCCACTTTTCCTCCACTGAATATGTCCAAACCATCTCAATCTGTCTTCTCTAGCTTTTTCTCCAAACCTTTCTGTCTGCTTTGTCTGTGTTTTTGAAATTCTCAACAACAGTTGTTCATTTGTATATAAAATTACAGAATTTCCATTCTTTAATCACATAAAAATATATTTCAAATGAAAAGAAGGAGCCTGAAGGAGTTCTCTGTCACTAAACAGAAACGCCAACTGCAGTCAGTTAAAATGCACAGAGGAACAGAGCACACTACAGTGGGCAGCCAGTCAACAGACACAAGCAAGCTCCTCCAGGGAACAGCAGGAAGATGAACGAGAGTGAGTACCTGTCACTGTTTCAGTCACTCCTGAAGGGTGAAGCCAAGGTAAGACAGGAGAAAACAGAAAAAAAAGACAGAGGTTATAAGCAGAAAAGTATGTGAGAATATACATAAATTAGGAAATCATAAAAGTACAGTTCACAGTGACCTTAACATTTACAGCGTAAGAGTTAAGAGAACTTGACAGTGATATTAAAAAGTTACAAAAATAGACACTCTGCTAGAACATTTAAAAAAAAAAAAAACTTATACATCATTGTGCATAATACAGTTCTACAGTAAGAGCCATGCCAGAAATAATGCTAACGTTTGTCCTAGAAGGGTTTGTTGCTTGACATTGCTCAATAATATGCAAGGAAATATCAACTTTGTATTTCTTTCTTTCTTTTATTTATTATTAAATGATAATTTACCTTAAAAAGACTTTTGACACCATCAAAAATTATTTTGCTTGATAGCTACATGTTAACTTAAGCAGCAGAACAAGATAACAGGCCAGGTCTACAAATGTTATGACGTTGTAATAGTGAAGTTGTAGTTGTAAGACAAGGCACGTACACTGCAATGAGAACACAATAAAAACGTTTATTGGCTTGTTTATTTTTTTATGCGTTGCCACAGCAAATTATCGTTTTTCCACCCCATTTTCCATTAGTTCTCTGCATCTTCTAAGAAAACACAACTAAATCCATTCATATGAAAACCCCAGATATAGCAACAGAGGAAGTCTGGACATACAGAACAAGCTTGGTCACAGGAAGTGTGGCTCATTGGCTGGGCATAGCCAAAATTAATATTTAACTGAAGAGTGCATGCGAGTGCACGATGAGCTATCCTGCATCTACTGTGTAAAGCATCAAACCCCTTCAAAAGCCACCACCTCCACTAGCAACACGCCATGGATTATTAAGTAACCCACCAGGGCTTAGAAAAATGACCTCAACTCAAGGTGCTGCTTACAGTGGCGTCTGTGTAGAAGCCAATTCTTGTTCTTCCACTTCCACGTCAATACCGTCAAAATAAGGCACCATGTAAACTATGGATGCAAACTCTACCTGCAGTGCAAAGTGGAAGTTATGAGGTGCCAGTACTGCAGTGATTTCATGTCACGGCTGTGACTCTGCTAAAACAGCAGTGATTGAAAGATTTCTGCAGGGAAATGTCTGCAGTAGCATTCATGCAGGCAACGATCTGTCAATGGCTGAAGATGATAAAAGCAGATGGTGTGAAATAAGGAGGGAGGATAATGTCATTCTTGTCTCCTCACTGTTTCTATTCTATTTTTTCTAATTTGGGGAGATTTTTATTTAACCGAGTAATATCCAAAATGATAAAATCATTAATATCATTATATCTTACTCTGAAACCATAAACTGAGACAGTGGCTGGATTAAGATATTAGTGGAAACCCATTCATGTCTAACAACTTTGGACAAGTTACTTGTGGAGGTCAGTCTGTCCTCATCCGCATTACTGGGTCGCTGGGGCAAATCACATTGCACCATACTGTACCTTCCTGCAGATGGTGTGCCCGCTGGATGTCAACCGCCCTAACTGGGATTCGAACTTGCCCAAGACATAAAAGGATCCAAAATGTATTAACTCATGATTCTAGAAACCAAATAGATAATTTTTAAAAAATAAAGTATAAGTAAGTAAGTATCAACATGATGTAATCCTCCAGGGATATTGATCTGCTTCACTACAGTCCAGAGTCAAACAAACAAATCCACACAGCACTCTGGCTGGTTCTGCTTGTTGATGGCAATGGGCTTACACTAATGAGACAACATTTTTCTTCAGTACGACTTCTTTCAGAAGAAAACAAACTCATGCTTATGACCTGCAGTGCCTAACAACTCTGTGTGCAATAAAGCTACATTAAGGCACGCTGAGTACTGGAACTAGTGTGATTGTTAGTTTGACAGTCTTCTAATAAAAGAAAAGACAATTTTCTTAGGTATTTCACAACATCATGACATTTAATAGATAATAACCTATTAATGGTTAATTCTAAAATAATTCTGCTACGCAAAACAAGGGTTCATATACTAACTGTGAACAGTGTATGAAGCTAGGGATTAATGTAAACTATGATTGGTTGAGATATATCCAAAATTCTAAACAAGCTAGAAACATTTTTACTCATGTATATTGTTACAATCTGAATTACTGAGTCAGCAGTGGTGGCCTAGTGGTTAAGGAAGCGGACTTGGATCCGCAGGGCTTCAGGTTTGAATCCACCAGCTGCCAGGTTGCCACCATGGTGCTCTGAGCATAGCACCCAACATCACCAGAACTTCAGGAAAGTTATTTAGTTAGTTACTAACCGAACCATCCAGTATTCTACTTCTCCAGTCGTTCTCTCTGTTAGGATTACAACTACAGAGAGAAGATAGGATCAGTGTCGCTCAATATTGTTCAGCTGCTGTGTTATATTGGATCTATCATAGGGGCCTATTAGCTTAATTTTACTAATACGACTAAATCTGATACCATTAGAGCATGCAAATCCAAATCATAGACGCACTTCCCCTTTGGTCTGGAAATGTATTATCTATCTTTGAAGGTTTGAACAACATTTGTATGCAATTATGAGCATGAAGGTCAATTTGATCAAAAAGAGAATCCAGAAAAAAAAACCCAAAATAAATATATAATAAAAGTGCGGAAGAAAGAGAACTGAGCCTCATCTACGAGACGTTCAAATTTACATTTCGCTTTGATGGCTTTTTCCCACTGCTGTATTTTGGGTCGACCCAGCAGGAGGCATCAAAATCCTACTGCAAAAGAAAACCTTTGAACTCCTAAGTCTGTTAGCTGTAGTTTCTGGGAGTGATGTCATTAAATGAGTATCAAGGTTCTGTAGCTGGTTTTGTTTCTCGCTCCTTAAACGAAAATAACAAAACACTAACACATAGTCTCTGACCCACAGTCTACCATAGACCTAGATCTGGCATTTAAATCAATATTATAAAGAAATCCCGGCTGGAATGAGAGAATAGAAGATACAAGGGAAGAAACCATAGGGTATTATTACTGGGCAGATCTCTACTCTGCTTTTACAGGGATAGCAAATGAATAAGCGAAAGAGGGCTGAGGGCAGCCATTGTAAAGAGAGTTTACCATACACATACATTTGTAACAGTGTTCCATCTGCTGAAGTACCAAATACAGAATATGTGTTTCAACCAAATCAACTGCCTTCATAAGAACTACAAAGATACAGATTTCAACTTAGCACAAACATTTATCGTAGTATATGCCATCTCAGTAGTTGATATCCAGAAACAGACTAAAACCACAGACACTCAGGGTAGATGCGGATGGATAAACTCCCCCCTGCCGTAATTTCCCATCAACACTCAGCAAGGAAATAGCCACGTGTTACTGTCACACCTGTGTGATTATCCACATGGACTACAACATGCCAAGCACACAAGTAACTCGTATTGTAGTATTCTATTTGCCATTATTGTTCTGGCAACCCCTGAAAAAAGGGACAAGCCGAAAGGAAAAGAAGTTCTGGCAACACTGCTGATTTCCAGGGCCAGGCTTCCAGCTGTGGAGCATAAAAATCCAACATCAAGACACATAACGTTATTAAAATGAAAACTGACACTGTCCAACTATTCTGCATTGACCAGGTTTTCAAGACCGAAACTAGGTTTTTCAGCATTGGCTCATCACACCAGCGTGGCCTCAAGCAGAGGTCAGAGCTGTGAGATTGATGGGAACATTAGGCAAAGCCATTTGTGCGTCTGCCCCCAAAGATTTCCATGGATACAGCTGCGTGACTTCGTAGTACAAAACCATCAACAGGTGTTCACCATGTCTCCCCCCATACCATGGAAATCTCCCCAACAACTTCAGAGGCAACATGGTATGATATATGACAGTGGTAGCTAGAGATGCAACGATTGCAATATTCTTGAACAGTACCAATACCCGATACCCCAATACTATCAGTTAGGGAGAGCTTCATTTGGGTGTCAGGCTCAACACTGACATCGAGCTCACATTTGACGTCCAAATGTATGTAAAATGTATTCTAAAACTGATCTGGGATTTGGTGGAATCAAGCAGTTTGCGTTAATGTCTTTCAAAAAACTCTGGAAGCGCTGTGTCAGAAAAGTACCGCCTACTTGGTCAAAACAGCACATTTTTGTTCATCTTGGCACACAGTAAAAATAGGCCAATAGAATGAATATCTTCCAGCTTAACACTGAGATTCAAGTTGTGATCCTGACCTGAAGATTTAGCTTCATTGTATTTAGCCATGCAAGGTTTTTCAGGCTTGTTTTTCTTTTTCATTGCATTCCTTTTCCTTTGGTTGGCCCAAACCACATTTCTCTTTTGTGTGTTTGGTACACAATGTTTGATGTGGGATCGATTCGGCTCAGGAGAGACTGCTTAACCAACACTTGAAGCACTTAGAGCTAGCTGAAGTAGCGTGCTCATGGCTGTGGTCTGTGGACGTACAGAAATAGTGCGTAGATGTTTCGTCAGCACCACTAGAGAATACTGACAGTTAGCAGGGAGTTTTTGTTAATGGTCTCTGGTTGAATGACATTTTGGAAGGATGCAGGGCTAATAGAGTGCAGACTTTTGGGAATTTTAGCTGTTATCCATCAAGAGGAGAAAAACAGTTTGATTGACCACAAAAGACAAAGAGCCATACAACAAAATAACAATTAGCAAATGGTCTGTTTACCACTCATTACCAGTCAGTGAAATATGCAGAATAATAGTTTCCTGAACACACAAAATCATGTATGGCATTCATTTTTGACTTTATGTAACTTTGCCCCAACAGTGGCTTTATGATTATAATGCCCCTGTTGGGGCAATGGTTAAGGAACTGGACTGGGGTCCGTGGGGCTCCATGTTTGAATCCACCAACTTCCAAGTTACCACTGCGATCCACTGAGCATGGAACCATGCCCACATACCGCTTCCCGGGCGCTCAAAGCTGCCCACTGTTCACTTTGGTGATGGGTTAAATATAGATTTTGTTGTGTGCAGTGGTATATCTGTATGTCACAATAACAATAATGATAAGGAGTTTGCGTTCCTTTTCCTTCCTAAAAAAAGGGTTATCTTTGTATTTTTCTAAAATATTTGCTTTCTTTTTAAATTCAAAGACATCTGAGTCAGAGTCTTCTATCAACATAGGAAGTAAGCTAAACTAAAAGAAGAGAGAAACACCAATGATTGGATAGAGACAGAATACACACAGACATTTGCAGTGCTACCAACAGCGGAACTGCTCAGTGAAAGAGGCAGCAGCCACGATATCGCAGCAGGAAGGTGGTTATCCAAGATAAGAAATGTCTACTCTTCAAAAATATATCTCTACATTTTCAATCCACACGTTATCTGGGAGTAACACCTGATACATCTGACACTTCCTCCTCAGGCTTTTCCTTTTACACCTGAGCTTGGTCTCCCTTGTATTTAGAGTCTGATGTTATTGTTGTCCAAAAACACAGTGTCCCAGTGTAGAAAGTACACAATCAATTTTTTTTTGCTTGTGCTGCTGGATTTCTTATTTTTTAGTTTAACAATGAATGATTCACCATCACAACCTTAATCCTGCATATTATAATATTTTTATCCTAATAATATTATCCTGATATATTATCCTGATAAAATCAGACAAGTTCCTCATCAGAGCCATCCGTGAAGTCCCCTTAGGCGTCTATTAATCATGTCAAACCCCACTGAACTGCCTTCTGCTTTGAATGTCCCACATCCCGCATCCTCAGTGCAGGGGGTGAAGAGATAAAACATTTTCTTAAATTTATGTTTGATTATTTTAACATAAATGTGTGTGTGCTATAGACAGAATCGTCAAAACTTGAGTTTAAAGCCAATTTCCAAGGATAATTTACATTAATGTTGTTGTTGACAACTTTAACAAATTCATGTTTGTTTTTGTCATTACAGGCTAGGCTAAACATTAGAAGAAAAAATACTGTCTTTAAACCCTGACCAACTGGGAATTCCAGGGAAAAATTTGCAGACCATTAAGTTTTTACTACAGATTATTATTACACAGGGTAGCCTGCTACAAGCAACACTGCTGTTAACCGTGAATTATCCAATAAATTCAATGAAGACTGTTTGTTTCCCTCTCATGTCACTTTTACTAACACACAGCCGAGGCCCAGTAAGGAAACGTTATCCTGGGCTAAAGATCTTCCATCAGCTGCCTGACCAACATGAGCTGAGACAGAGGTAAACATTAGCAGCTTGCATGGAAAGATAATGCTGATGAAGACAGCCTTGATGGCTTACAATGAGCACCAACATCCAGCACAAATAGCAAAATCCATATGAAACCAGATGGGCTGCAATCAATCAGCCTGGGTTTGTGAAACTTGATTCCCCTCCTTGACATTTCTTCCAGAAACTCTGATTAACACTTTAGATGATGACACCAAGACTAGCAAGAACAACAAAATGGTTTGTCCAAATCCAGTTCTGGCTGTTATGGTGAATTGGATACCAATCACATGTAGAGTAGTTGAGAAGTTTACAATGGTGATGTTGCTTTTAAAGTTGTATTCTGATTAAAGCTGCTAAAGTTAAGGATGTGGATTTGATTTCAAGGATTTCATACATGGTCGAGTGCAAATATAGAAATAAAACCAAATAAAATCAGTTTTTCCAGCAACAGCAATTCGAAGTTAATTCCAAAGGAAACCACATTATTATTATAATTATTATATAGCCAAAAGAAAATGTTACTTCAATATAATTGCAGCTGTTTTTGTCATAACATTAGGCTAAACATGAAAAGAAAAAAATGCCTTTAAACCCTGACCAACAGGGAATTTGTCGCCTATAGGTCAGGCGACAAATGTTATGTTGCTGTGTAATGTTATGTTGCATAACATTACACAGTAATGCAACATAACTGTAATTTCGCAAAGTTAATTCCAGCTGCAATTTTTTTTTTTCATAATCTCAGAGCAGAGTATTGTCCAGACTTAAGTCAATTCTCCTGCCTTCATCACCATCTGTTCAACAGACCTGCTGAACAGACAATAGTTGAATTATTGTCAGAGTCAAACAAACAAGATCTAACTCATAACTGAATTATTCTTTTCTTTCTTCTTTTCCTTTCGACTTGTCCCTTTTTTCAGGGGTTGCCACGCGAGTCGCCATTTTCCATCTCACCCTGTTCACTGTATCCTCAACTCTAACTCCAAATACCTCCAAGTCCTCTTTCACTACATCCATAAATGTCCTCCTTGTACGTGGTAGCTCCATCTCTAGCATCATCCCTCTACCAATGTCCAAACCATATTCATCTAGCTTCTCTATCTTCCGATCTCATCTGACTAATGACATATTCAATTTCCCAGCCAGACACATGTTCATGTTGCATTAACTTTACTAAAATATGATGATTTAACAATACCAGCAAAAACAAAGTGGGCGACAGTTGTCCTTAACAATAGTGGTCAGAGGCAGCCTCAGCCCAACCCTCTACAGGAGGAACAGCAGTCAGAAAGTGCTTACCTCAGAAAGAAAAAGACAAAAAGAGGCTCTAAATCAGACAGCATAAAGTGCAGCAAGCAGCAAAGTGGTTTTGTCAGAGATGAACCGATATAATACTCTCAATAAAATGGTCAAATAATGTGGCTCTGCATTGAAAAATGGCCTTATCTTACTTTCTTACCACCCACCACCCTTCTTTCCAGGTTGTTACTTCTCCTATTTAATTGGCTGAGCTGTGACGGCAGGAAGAACAGGACACAGACTGATTCACTTGTCCACAAAAAAAAAAAAAAAGCTCTATGCCCCAATCATGCAGTCTAGACTGGGGCTGACAGGCCATCAAACTGTAACTGTGGCTCAGTGGTCAGCAAGTTCAAGGTTGTCCACACGGGTGGATGAAAATCAGGGTTCCCTACTGTTATTAAAAGGAAAACCTACAAAATAACTTGGAACTTTAAAATAATACACGGAAAATACTGAAAATTTACTAATGAAAATGTGACATTGCGTTTGATTAGTGCCTCAAAAAGAAGGTACCATTAACTTCATATATTGTTGGTCAGCCTTTTGAGGCATTCACTGCAATACTTACAATTGCAATAATTACAATTGCATTTCCTTAAAATTAAGCCATTATTTGTTATTGAAAAATGTATACCAATATGGCTCTCTTTGAAAAGAAATGTATACACCCTTGCTCTACATTAGCAGTAATTCTAAATATTTCCAACAATTTATTAAAACGTGAAGAATTAAATGCAATACAAGTGAAACTTAAGGTTAAAGAGTTTAGTTACGCATGAAGCATCTAGGAGGCTTCTTCAGTTCTAGAACTTCTGCTGGTCTACTTGCACATAACTAAAAGTACTAAAGGACGCACACATGGTGGTCACCACTGACCTGAATGTGTGGACAGAAAACAAAATTACCTTGAAATAATCTAAATTAAAATTATGATGAAAAGATTAAGAGAATATTAGTGAAATCTTGATTTATTACATTTGATGCAGTGGTTTAAAATAAGTAAAAATAACTAATCAAAGATGTCCCTATGATACCAATCGCTTTGGTTTAACCTTCTAATGATCCTCAGCAAAAAGGTAGTCGGACTCCAGGAGAACACTAATGACCTCAGACAGCCCTCCTGTGAAATATATTAAAGGTGCACCATTAAGGGATCGACCTGTAAGAGGCGAGACCTTGCAGCTAATGGTTAATTAGAGACATCTATAGTCAAGGCTGTGCAGAGTCAAGGGGCCAAATGTCTAAGAGACTCCACACTCCCACTGGTCTAAGTTGGAACTGTCAGAGTAAGGTGAGGTCCTTTGTAGTTCTTCTAGCTACTAGATTATGTGACTCTTGATCGGCTCTTGTGTTTATGATAAACTTTCTGTTTGTTTTATACACTGTGCTAATCCCATTCCAATTGATGCAAATTACTAAGGAAGAATCTAAGTACTTTTTCATTAGGATTGCATAGAGACAAGGGGGTGAACAACAAGTACTTTAATGAGAATTGTATGAGAGTACAACTCTTAGATGCATGTTCTACTCTGATGTCCTTCAGAGTTTAAAACACTCATACACACGCTATTTTATCATTTTATTCATTTATCGATGACGATGGAATGGAAGATCAGTCTTTGTCGGATGGAATGTGTTTTATTTGAATGACTGTTTGCAAAGGTAAAATTGCACTGATACCTCATTCAACCAGGTTTAGTTGCTATAGTGACAATTATTTGTCAGATTTTGTCATTCTTACAATTACAGTACAGGAGGTAGAAGTGATGCGTCTGTGGGAGCATGTGAGCTTCCTCCTGTTTAAATAGTCTCCAACACTGAATAAAGCCACCCCCGCAGTTCACCTTTAAATGAGAAAACAAATCTATAACCACTGGTTTCAAAATGCCACTGAACCAACAAACCTTTTAAAAGACCATAAGACGGCTAAACTAAGAAACAAAGGTCACTCTCATATGGACTTTCGATCTTTTCACTTTGACTTTTTCCCACAGCCAAAGAAGAGAGAGAAAGTCAAGTTACTGCAGGTGCTGAACAAGGGAGCTACTACTGTACAGAGTCAAACCTGGCTGTGGATTTTTTTCTTTTACTATTCTCTGTCTTACAACCAAACAAACACATTAAAAAATTTAACCAAGGTGACATTTTAACAACAATTCGAGTTTTTTTTTGAAACCCGCCCATAGGCAACACTTAGTGTGACCATTCACAGAAATGGCTGGCCTTGCCCTGCCTCCAGACTGCTATTACACAACTGATATAAACTCCCCATGAGAATTTCTAGATTTAATTTAAGCATTTGGAGATGCTGCTTGCCAAAGACAAGGACCATCAATCTCCTCTTAACAGCTCTAATCTTTATTGAGGCTCCAGACTTCAGGTAGTGCACGTGATGGATAGCCCCGCCAGCTGAGGACAGTCCATCAGCAGGAAGAGAAACCCACAGTGGCAGAGCCACGTTCTTTTGCAGCCCGAGCGCTAATGGTACACATTAGTGTCCGTAAAAGAAGCAGGAACTAATGTACAAGAAAGAAACAGACAACGCTCACAGAGGGTGTTTTAGACAAGTCGTTTCGCCAAGTTTCTCTTTCATATACAGGGTATTTACAAATATACATATATATGTGTGTGTAAATTAATTTTTCATTTGCAAGTTTTTGTTAATAGATGATATTTCTGAAGTTTGCATGTTTACCCATGTTTATGGGTACGCTCACAGTCACCTGAATCTTCCCACAGTCTAAAGTCTAAAGCCTGATAGGGAGATGTTTTTTTTGAAAGTGTAAATTAGTCACCAACCTGGTGATCTGGGCATCTGGTAGCTCCCATGGACTGCTTAAAGCAGGGGTGCCCGAACTGTTCCACAAAGGGCCGGTGTGGCTGCTGGTTTTTGTTCCATCCAACCAAGAGCACATAGCTTGACCAATCAGGTGTCTGATGACTGTGATCAGTTGATTAAACCTGTCAACTCAGGTGTGCTGCTGCTTGGTTGGAACAAAAACCTGCAGCCACAGTGGCCCTTTGTGGAACAGTTTGGACACCTCTGGCTTAAAGTATGTTCTAGAAATAAAACTAGTCAACAAAACCTACAGAACTGGTACTGCTACTGTAGAGTTCCACTTACCATGATATTCTTCTTCTTATCCTTTCAGCTTGTCGCTTTTTCATGGGTTGCCCATATAGAGTCAACAATTTCTCTAACTCCAACTACCTCCATGTCCTCCCTCACTGCATGCATCGATCTCCTCTTTGTCTCCTAGCTGGTAGCTTCATCTCTAGGATCGTTCTTCTACCAATATAACCACTTCTCCTCCTCCTCTGAACATGTCCAAACCATCTCAGTCTGTCTCTGTTGTCCCTCCAATCACCTCATTCCTGATCCTGTCCATTCTTGTCTCTTCTAAAGAGAACTTCAGCATCTTAAGCTCTGCCTCCTGTCTTCTGCCTATTCCTTGTAATCATACATCATGGCTGGTCTCACAACTGTCCTATAAACCTTTCCTTTACAATTATATTTTAATGGGTATTTTAATTATCATGGTAAGCAGTGTGGTCCCTGTTGTATGTCCCAGAAGTTTGGATCGAAAAAGTAGTTCTTCATATAACTGGGCACCCTTGAAATAGTTCTGAATTTTTAAGAAGGTTGGCCAGCCCTGTTACAAATTGACAATATGTATCAATGTCAGAGTAAATGGTTTTTTGTCAGTTTATGACGTCCTCTGAGTCCAAACATCATCATTCTTATGTTTTTGTGGCTTTGAGGTTAAGCTTCACATGATGAAGTTGTCCACCACAGTCCTGTACTCACTCTCCCCACCACGATATGTCCTAATATTCTGAGTTGTGAGTGATGTAGAGAGTGAACAGAAAGGAGAAAGAGCAGCCCCCTGTGGAGCTCCAGTGTTACTGATAACTGCATGTGATGTACAGCACTGCAGGCGTACATTATGTGGTGTGCCAGTCAGCTAATCCATAATCCAGAACACCAGTAGGGGACAACCTGCATTGCACGCTCAGCACAGTGAGTCAGCCCAAGTGAAGCACCAGAAAGATGAGTGACGCAGAAGGAGATAACAAGCCCATAAACAAAGCTCATGGTTTGAAGTCTGCACCATTCAGAACACAAAATAACTGATTTGATTTTGTAATGTCCTTCTTCAAAAAAGTACTGACAAAGAAACCGAAAACATGCTCATCACAGTCTTTTAATAAAAGTATTCCATAGAACATGGTAGCATAGTACAGTAATAGTATTTACTGTAATGTACTCTGTGCTGTATTCACTGGACTACAACGCACCAGACTTCCACAGTATTGGACTCTATGTCATTATATTATAAAATAAAAGGTACAGAATGGCTTTAATATTCTAATCTAACTTTAAATATTATTATAGGACATGTTTCTTTGTAATACTCTGAAGGGCCTTAATGACCAGGGATCTTGAACTCAAATAAGTTGAGGGCCACACCCACACTATCATTTCACTGAAGGGCCGTGTCAGCTTTTCAATACAAAAGACACAATTTTATAAAAAATCAGTTTTATATAGATTCTGTGTAATACAACACTGAACCAGAAGGAGACTGTGGATCAGGATTTTGAGAACTATTTACAATAAAATGTGGAGAACAAATCTATGAAATATTATGAATTCAACTTCCACATCAGGGTGGGGGCCGTGAAATATCGTTCCCTGGGCCGCAAATGGCCCACGGGCCGCAAGTTTGAGACCCCTGTTAACCACCAGTCACCTAAGCACACATAAGGTTTCATCCTCCACTGGATTTTATATTAGGTATTTTCCTGTTTGATAACTTTGGGTCTACGCTTGAGTAGATTCAAACACTCAGGCGGAGTTTCATTCTGGGGAGGTAGAAGTCTTCGTTCCTCTGAACATTGTTTTTGGTTCCCTATTTTTCCCTGGGACACAGGGATAATCTGCTTCAAATGACACCATATTGTTGCAATGGGGCATATTGTCCTCCTTTCATCTGTGTGATAAAAGCCACAGAGAACGCTAGTGTTCTTGCCAGTGGGACTGCGAAGAGCACCATTACACTCTTCATCACCATGAAGTTTCTTTTCATCCATTTACCTCTCAGGACTCTGAGCTTCAGGAGGAAGAAGGATGCGGTGAAGTACAGACAGCTCCCTCACAACTGTCAGCACATATGCTTTGTTCTAAATAACCAGGGACAGCTCTCATTGGAAGTTCGATTTGTTGGTGAAAAAAACTAGAATAAAATGCTGGAAAAACAAAATGTTAGTTTTACAATGTTAGTTTTATGTTGTCACTTTCAAATTCTGCCTTAAAACATCCGTTATACTACAGGAAGTTTATACTAGAAGAAGCAGATGATGATTTATCCAACATGTAGCTGAACAAAATTTTCTTCATGCTCATAATTTTGGCTGCCACTATTGAATTAAGCCCACTCTCAACGATATTAACATTTGAAAAGCAGGCTTGGTTACATATCAAATCAATCAGTTTCTCAACCAACATTCAGTCTACCACCAGGGGGCCTGAGGAAGCTGTTGAAATAGGAAACCAAAAAAAAAAACAATTCATTAACGTTATGTTCACATTACATTTCTAGCGCAGCATTTGGGTTTAGGTAGTATTGAAATGGATTTTAAGATCAAGCCATCACCCGACAGAACCGCCCAAATTTGACAAAGTACATAAATGTACTTCACCCTAAATATTCCTGCAACAGGATCCAAACCTAATAAAAGGTTTAAAATACTCAGATACTCAGCAGACTGCTCGTAGTGAAAGGTTCGGTGTAAATTGCTCTTTCTTTCTCAAAGAAAAAAGAAAAAGCAGAGCAACTGAGTGAAAATGTCAAAACAAGGCTCTTTGAAATTCACATCTAAATCTCTGTGCGCTGTGAACAAAAGATCAATGCGAGCACAAAGCCTGTAGTGATAAAGGAAAGCCACTATCTTTGAAAGTACTGAAGACAGAGGAAGTGATCTGCCACCACAAAGTATAAAGAATTCCCCAATTCATAGGCTTTTTAAAAAAATTATCTTTCTATTTCACCAACGACACTTGTCAAAGGGACAGTATTTTTATGGGCAGACATTTTGGGAGTAAAAACTTAAACTTTTGTTGTCATGACACTCAATAAGATTTATCAATTCATCACAGGGTTTACAGTTAGTCTTAGTGGCTGTTTTATTAATCACTTTTTAATAGGGGGTACCATAGATCTGATCTCAATGATCCTTAGAATACTGTGGATCCAGGATCGGGGCAAATCCACAGGCCGCTGATTTACACAATACGTCCTCCCATACATAAAAGTCCCAGGCATTTTATTCCATTTGAGTTTTACTGACAATATTACAAAAGCAAAAGATATCATTCTTTTTCTCATAAGGAAGGAAAGGAAAGCAAACTCATTGACATTGTGATTCACACCACAGCACACAACAGAATGTCACCTCTGCATTTAACCCATCACCACAGTGAACAGAGGGCAGCTTTGAGCACCTGTGAGGGGGGACGGTGCCATGCTCAGTGGACCTCAGTTGTAACCTGGCAGTCGGTGGATTTGAACTTGGAATCCTCTGAACCCCAGTCTGGTTCCTTAATCACTAGGCCACCACTGCCTCAAATTTGAGATACAGATGTCATGAAGGATTTTGTGTTCATAAACAACTTAAAGAGAATTGCCCAATATGGGTCCACGACCCTGAGATTAACCCTCTCATGCTCTACCAACTGAGGTGGCTTTTAAAATCACTTAAACAAAAAATGTCTGAAAAATAATATAATCTCAGCTTATACTAAAAAAAAAAAACCTATATCAAATTTATGAGACTGATCAACCAGGCACTGTGCCTGTGTGCCACTTAAAAATAACCCAACATTCCTACTTCCTCTATTGGTTGGTTTGGTTTTTGCTATCCATCTCCATATTTCAGTCTTGTGTATAACCATGTGATTTTTACTCGTGGCCATTCACTCCCTGCTGTCCAGTATCCACACCCCTTTGTCCACCTGTTCCCTTGCAAATTTGTTTCCTGTTGTCTCCTACCTGTCTCTGTGCCAGCTTGCCCTGCTCCCCTACGGGTGACTCAGCCTTTCCATCTTGTTTTCCAATGTGTTTACAATCCCGTCTATGAGCTGGGGTACTGCAATACTCGAGAAATGTATGTGTATGAAGTCTAATTATTTTGGGGTCTTTTTAAGCCGGATGGTGATGGTGAACAAAATCCACAAACCCTATTTTCATAAAAGATGAACAAATAATAATAATAAAAACAGTCGGAAATAAGTTTGAACAATAGAAAGTTCATTCTTGGGTCACATCGCCTTTTCTTTTAATTAGACTTTTAATTAGTTAGGCTCCCCAGGGAATTATGGGTAATTCTTTCTGTATTTAGAGGACACGAGCTGCTAAACAGCCTGAAGTCAAGGTTGCCTCTAAGTGACGCACATATTTAACAACTGAGAAGTTTGAACGGCAGCTCATGTGCATAAAGACATCCTGCTGGGACATTAGGGACCATTTGAGAGTGTGCCACCCCCTCCTGACTGTTTTGAACTGTAATTACAATTATAAATGTAATTATATATTTTATTAATTGTTACCATTGAACAAATAATTGTGTAAAATAACTTGCAACCTAATGCCAAATCTGATAAAACCTTAGGGACTGAGATTGGCTTGAATATAAGGTTTGCAGAAATTATGCTCTAGAAGCAAATTTCTGCTGTGAGGCGATCAAACATGACGACTGTTAACTCCGCAACACATGGAGCCAAAAAGTGAGAAGTTTTACGACAGCTAGTCATTTATTTATTCATCTTCTACCACTTAGTCCTTTCCAGGATTGTGAGGAACTGGAGCCAATCGCAGCAGTCAGCAGTCCAGGGACAGTTCATATCTTGGACAGTCCACCAGTCCAAAAATGATTAAGCGCAAACTATTATTGATTTGAGAGAAAAGCCCAGTGGATTCTCAGAGGAATGAAATCCTCTATGTACAAAACTAAAAACTGTGCTATTACAAATGCCAAACACAAAATGTTCTAATGTTATGTGATTTTTAAAAAAAATAGAGGAAAACACTCACTGAAGTGATATTAAAGGAAGCTGATAAAAAGTAACCTTGGCAATAATAAATCAAGCTTTATTCACAATTCAATGTTATTCACCAAAACGGTACTGAGGTGTACTCCAAAAACAGCCACAGTTTCCCAAACATTAATTTACTAGGTAAACTAATTGGACATGTTTTTTTCTTTTACAGGAAGCTTATTGCAGTGTTAAGTTGTGGCAGATAAATACCCCTTAATAAAATTAAATTTCCAGTGTTTCCAGTGTGAAATATTTTCCTATCTATAAAATTTTACTACCCGAATTAACTGTGCATTGGCACAACAAGACCGGTATAAAAAGTTAGAATCTTGAATCAATAACTCATTTTTATTTATTGTTGTCTTCACTGAGAAAATGTTTCCTAATAAAATATTTGCATTATTGAAGATGGAATCCTAGCCATTCTATTGTTAAGTTGTTTTGTTGATATGGATCAAGCGTAATTAATAGCCAGATGGGGCCAAAAGGACTGGTACCGGTGCCAAGCCCAGTAGTTGTGGACCACTTGTAAAAAAGCAACATGGAGAAAAGATATGACAAGATACAACACTCTAGATCGGAAAATGTTTTAATATAGGTCAGAGTTGCATTAATGAGCATGGCATTGGACATTAAAAACTTGTATCGACCCCTCTCTAATTCAGAATAGCAGAATCAGTCCTGAACTGATGGGAGAAAAGAAAAGAGGAAAAGAACATCTGAAAATTTGCAACAATTCCACTGAGAAAGAAATCTATTAAAATTTGTAATTCAACCATAATATTTTAACTGAATAGAAGAAAAGTTTAAGAAAGAGAACAAAAGCTCTGCCCTGACTATAACAATTCTGGAACCTTTTCAAGTACGTCCTCCAGTCTAGTCCACAAAAACACCAACAGCTGCTAAAGATCTGAACAAAAGAAAGGCACTGAGACAATAATAAGGTTGAAATTCCTGTGACAGACTGAGGTTAAAGAGTGTTACATCATTCCCTCATCTCCGTCGAAGACCTAGATTCAGGTGTATATCTTTTCACAGATGTACTGAAATGCAGTACCAGTTTTATTTCTGTCAACAATTTATTTCAGGCTCACTTTTATCTGTAATAAAAATAAAAAAAAATCTTTTTCAGTGAAAATGAGTCAATGCATCGTCGGTGTAGGATACCCAGGGTCTACGTGGCTGCATCACAAAGCTCTAATTTACTCTGTTTTTCTAAGTGAGAGCTGCGCAAGCACAACCACCACAGGCCACATGACCTCCGCAAAGCAGGAAATCACAGGGTGTTGTCGTCCTGCACAGCTTTAATCACATATTACTATTTCTGTGGCAGCAGCTGGTGGGCGGCTGAGACGAAAAGCAACAGCATCTTCTATTCTTTTGAAAAGATTATCAGAACTAAAAGACTCGGGTAACATTTTCATACTTTTTTTTTTATTTCTGAATGATAGCCTGAGATAGAAGCAGATGTCGACCAGTTGGTTAATAAAATATACAGGTGTAACCAACTGCTTAAACGTGGATGAAGTGGAGCCACAGCTCAAGAAGAATAACATTTGACCGACGCCCCCTGTAATATTAGGGCTTCAGCTCTCATTCATCCATCAATCTTTGTCTGCTTATCTGTTGCCGGGTTGCAGGGGCTGCAGTCTCTACGACTGTCATCCAAATCACATATGGCAGCTTCAGCTTTTATGAGGTAAATAAATCATACTGTACGGAGCAAACAAAAGCTGAACCTATACTTCCCATCCTAGCAAGTTGTCCTCCAAGTCCTCCCTCACTACATCCATCGATCTTCTCTTTGTCTCCTAAATGGTAGCTCTTCTGAACATGTCCAAACCATCCCAATCTGTCTTCTCTAGCTTTTTCTCCAAACCCCCTGTCTGTGTTGTCCCTCTAATCACCTCATTCCTGATCCTGTCCATCCTTGTCTCTCTTAAAGAGAATCTCAGCATCATCTGTCTCTAAACCATCCATCATGGCTGGTCTCACAACTGTCCTATAAATACAACAGATACAAAATAATATCACAAAATTGCCTTTTGTAGTCAGCGTTTGTATACTGTATGTGAAACAGATGAAGCAATTTCAAGTCTTTCTCTGAAGACTCTGGGAAGAACATAACCTAGAGCAGCAGCTGATTAGGGCTAACAGAACAGCACTTCAGGGTTATTTTATTTAACAAAATGAATAAATTGTGTGATTTTTTTATTAATTTAGTTAGGGCCATCACTGTAGAGAAACGTATGCAAAAGGCTACAGATGATAACAGATTCAGATTGAGATTCAGAATAATTTATTTATCCCCGTGGGGCAATTGAGAGACGAGATGGGTACGAGCTGTAGAAACCAAACGACCCTTAGTAAGATGTTAAACACAACGATGCAAAGAGAAATAAAAGACCAGAGCAACCAAGACTCCTACTCAGCTTCTTCGATCCTCATCTCATTACATCTTATATCAAACATCTCATCACCCTTTTCAAATCTGCAAGATTAAGAATAATTGGTGCTAAAGACTTTATGTTCACTGTGATTTCCTCTCAGCAGTTGACCGTAGTAGTACAAAGGTTGGTTCAGGTCACGTTATTTGCTCAAATCCAAACATCTGTCAAGAGACAATGAGTGGAGAATAACCATCCACGGCCTTTAAGATTTATAGAGACTCAATCTCAGCCTTTCTCTCACTATCTCCCCGTCATGACCATCACATGACCCCTCCTGCAGCACACACGGGCAGGCTGCCAAACACCATACTGTGAAAACACTAGCAGATGGCTGCCAGGTCCTTTGACCGTCTGACTTTGTGGTTTTGGGTTAACTCTGCAATACACACTTTTTTTTTTCTACTATGAAGGAGGCCGGGGTTGTTTATGCACACTGTAAAGAGAACAGCAGCCGCAGTACAGTAGCTACACTTTCTGATGCTGCTTGAAAGTCTCAGGGTCAGCTTCTTTATAAATGGTAGATTTCCTATGGTGTTTTTGCATCATGCATAACATAAATATGGACATGGTCTGTCAATAATCACCCTTTATTATCACAAGGACAAATATTCCCTGATATTTATTGATCCAATGTTATATATAATGTCTTCTTCATTGACTTTCTATCTTTAGGAATTGACTACAATTATGGTAAAATGTAATTGTGATGTTTTTCCTTTTGCCTTGAAGCTCTATATAGACCATTTTTATCCATTTCTTCTTACCACATGCCTATTTCCATCAACCTCATACCTATTATACAATAAATACAATATTTTCTTATATTATAACAATGAATGTATAGTATATTCCAGCATCACTTGTATTAATTCAAATCATTTTCCTCCTGCTGCTTTACTTCACCAACAGTTTACATTACATGCGTCAACTTTGTAATTGTGACGTTCCCCGTTGTCTGCAACTATTATTTCTGCCACTAATGGTGTTCTGCCAGTGGAACTGATCCAGATTGAATTTGGCTTCAGTGAGGAACAAACTTTCTCCCCCATGTCTCTGAAGTGACAGTGCCATTAGAGTTGGTGCAAGGTTGAGTTCAAAAGACTATTAAACACTAAAATCAATCCAGCTGTCACTGTCACATGATTACAACAACTAAAATTATTATTTTGTAGCACTAGAATTACAGTGATTTTAATTAATAACATAAAATGGTGGGTAATTTTAAAGTTAAAAAATGTTAAATAATAACCATGTAAAACATCACATGACTGCTCACTAATGTATTGTGAAAAGTGTTAATGTTTGTGACTATGAGCTGCATGGATCTCAACCTGATTTAAAAGACATGTAACTCTGTTTACTGATTTATTGTAATTGTTGTATAATGAATTAGGGATGTCACTGATACTTTCAGTCCATTATTAGCATAATTATAGGCCATCTGTAAGAATAATTTTTCCTCTAATAATAAAAATCCAATAACTCAAAACTTGGCTTACATCAAACGTTGTGTGTCCTAAAATCGATCTGGAGATAAACAGATGAATATTAAGGCAAAAGTCACAAGATGGCGGCATTGCAGTGGATTAAAACAATTATTTTATTAATTAGTTGATTGTACACAAAATACTTCTGCCAGCAAGTCAACTGAGTTGTTTGCACAGATAAATAAGTTAGAATAAGTTACATGTTCCTTAATTAAGTTTGAACAACAATTATTATTGCAATAAAAGTGTTTAAATATAATTAAATCACAGCTTTAACTGCATAATTAGACCTGTCAGATGTGTTTGACTGCCTCATTAACATTTTTCATTAAAATGTGTGCAATAGCACTAAAATGGTGAGAACAGCTCAAGCAACACGTTGAATCTTGATATGACAAGTTGGAGTATTTCTGTATTTAGCAGAAAAAAAAAAAATCTGTTGATGACGATTTACACTTTTTGTACTCCAGATCGTTCAGGTGAGAAGTAGGTTAACTTGTGAAAATTAAACCAAACCAGTTTCACTCCAGTTTCATCAAACATAAAACCCCAGACAAAAGGTTTAGAAACACATTTGATTGGCACACCCCTAATTTGGAATGCTCTCATTAAAACCATTAGACACCACTTCCATGTCATTCTGATGTGGGTTTGGAAACATCCTGCTTTTTATCAAGGCTTTTTGCATTTACCATCCGTCTGGTGTGTCACTGTGGTAATTTAATTGTTCCTAATTGTGCCATTTTATATGTCTGATAGTCAACTTGCAATGCGAGGGTCATACACAGCTGAGGCACAGCCAGCAAAATTATATTTGCTGTGGCACTAACTGCATTAGTGTCACTAGCATTAGCGGTGATGAATATAAGGAGATGGCCTGCCCAACATCTCACAGATGGCTTTGAAGAAGAAAAACAAGGTTTAAGCTATTTTTTCTGACCTCCTTGTGCAACAAACCATCATCAAACAATGATATGATTTAATAACGAGCTTTGTTTGTTATATTAATAGAACAGTTAGAAATACATCAAATCTTGATGCTCAACTTACACAATTTACAATTTATTTATTATTTCACAAAAAACAGTGTTTTGAAAAAGGACCAAATCCCCTCATGTTTGTATATCCAGGCCGAGTCCAATAAATGGCACCTCCTTGTGCCGCCTATCACATAGAAGCCATTCTCTGTCTGATCGAGGAGGTCCACACTGTAGTGGCTCTTCAATAAGGCAATAAAGCCTTAAAAACTGCTTTGCAACTTAGAGGTGAAAAGTTTTGCATTAATAAACAAACTTATTTCAGTGATTATTAATTTTGTTTGCCAATGAAGTTGCATGTAGAGTTGGTAAACGTTGATTATTATACCTCTTTATGCTGGACGTTTCCTTTTCATTAATGGTAATTATCTGCTACATGTCAAAGGCACTTCGCGAAAAATTGCCAGACATTTGACGGTGTATGGTGCAAATATTGTTGGTGACTGATGTACAGCATAGAAACCACGCACCATACTCACAACATTAATCTTTTAATTTCATCATTTTTCTGCATCAGCTTTTTCCCTTTGGTTTATGTTACATTTCAAATGTCAGGTTGGTTTTTTCATCAATGAAACTCCCCATAAGTAATAGATTACACATATTTAAATTAAGAAAACAAGTTAGCAAACAAAACAGAGAACGTATACTGTATACCATGAGTTGCCTATCTTCAGGGCAAGCGTAGGTCAGCGCTGTGTTCACTCTGCTTAATTTTAGACAGAGGTGAAGGTATCACACCCATATTTCCTTTCAAATAAATTTACCTGTCATCTTAGATGTAAACAGTGTGACTTTGTATTTTCGCCCTCCATTAATACTCCTGCCTTCAAGGTCTTTCCCCACAGGAATGATTCCGGTATCAGACAAAATCAATAAGCCTCAGGTTTGAGGGAATGAGAAGTACGCCGTTTGTGCACTATTATTCTTATTTTGGCCAATGACGTTGCTATATCTGGGAGTAATAAAGATGGGTCTCTATCAACTGATCAACTGATAACTTTAGAAGAACAAACCACCTCCAGGACAAGCACCACAGGCAAAAACCCTTCCTCTCTCCAGACAGATATGCCACTGCACTGTTTGTGTTGCAATTATTGAAAAGCTATATATTGATATGATGCATCAGTCATATAAAGGGATACTAAAAACCACGCCTAGAGATTGTGCTTCCTCTGTAATAAAGATCGGCAACAGATCTGGGTAAGGAAACTCCTGGATCACTAATGAAGCCTACTGCAGTGTTCCCCAACCTTTCTTACACCACGGACCGGTTAAATGTCTCGTACTATTTTCACGGACTGGTCATAAAGTTGTGTCAGATAAATACCCCTTAATAAAATTCAATTTCTGGTGTTCTGAAACTGTATTACTTCCAAAAGATAGCCTATCTTCATGCATCACAACATTGCTGCTCATAATACTAATGCGATGTTGTCACGTCGGTATGGATCAAAATTATTTCTTTATTATTTGTATTTGTTGTATCCCTTAAATTGAACGACAAAATATTTTGGATAGCTCTTCAGACCTAAGTAGTTTTAGGTCAATAGTAAATAATGGGACGTGAGAGAAGAAAAACATTTTTTTAAGCCTGGCAGAAATGTGGCATGTAGCAGAGGAAACTGTCAAATTATAGGGCAGTTGAAAGAGAAACTGGGGAAACCATTCCTACTGTTGTTCATTTAACCAGCTCTGCCTACACATCCCATCAACAGAATGGTTGCAATTCCAGCATGGACGCTGGAGCGCTGAGGTTTACTGCGCAGACGCTGTGTTATAAAAATAGAAAAGAAATTTCACAAACCACAGACTGAAGCCATTATTTCACTGTGTTTTTATTGTCAACAGCATCGACTGATGTATCTTATTGGCATGAATTAGAGCAGAAAGTTGAATTAAAATAATAGATTTTATTTTTGTTCCTCTGATGGGTTTTGTCTATATTCATGTGTAATTTGAAGCTCATTTTATATTGCTTTCTGCAATTATTATAACAATATGAAATCATATATGCATATATACATACACAATGGTATATATATATATATATATATATATATCATTAATATATATTTATCGACAATTTGTTGTGTCATTTTACATTTACAATCATTTCACACTTTTTTCACCTACAAGTGACCAAGTGATCGGTCTTTAGGAAATACATTAGTTAATTAAAAAAATTGGCAGATAAAAAGCCCTAAATAAAGTTAATTTTCCGGTGTTCTGAGATATTGTCCTACCTATAAAATCTTTCTACCCGAATTAACTGTGCATGGGCACGACAAGTATTTCTCAAGTGCTCACAGCCTAAAACCTTCTGCTACCAGACCAGGATAAAAAGTTATAATCTTGTAATAAAACATGAAATTTTTATCAGTTAGAATGAAAAATAACAGATAACCATGGAGCTGACATTACAGAAGTTATTTGCCAGGGAATGTTTTTCCGTGTTGTTCTCCTATGCCTAAGCAGAGAATTGTAATTGCCCCATCACCCATAATGATGCGCCCCTCCATGCCCCTGTTTTGTTTGTGTTTAATCTTGTTTTCACTGTGGTGTAATACAATGTGGTCTCTCAGATTTAGTGAACAGCGAGGACAATGACATATATTCATTAGAGAAGACACCACCTCTCCTCCTATCCACCTCTCCACTCCACCCACTGCTCATTACCCCAGCACAATAGTTCATGAAGCGCTGACATAATGAAAGGACCAAATTTTGTCCTTCTCTCCTAAATGATTGCCCATTACATTCTAACAAAGACAAAAATACTCAGTGTGACGTTATGCACAAATCTCCATCACACAAATTCTGGACTTTTGGCAGCTACAACAGCTCCTGTCAATAAAAACACTGTACAACCCCCTGCACAAAGGAGTGCGGAAATTAAACCAAAAATTCACTTTTATGGCAGATTCTTTTAGCTCACTTACTATAACACAGAAAGCCCTTTGTTTACCACGTCCTCGATCTACAGTGTTTCGCTCTTTTGTCATTGAGAACTTGTTGGCTTGTAAAGCATAGACTTCTCAGTCATTTATGTTCTGCTCCGCTAAGAAACTTTGCATCATCAGTTAATTTTCAAATTTTACAATCAGCTAATAAAACTTCACACATTATACCATTATAAATTATTTATTACCAACCAATTATAATATTTGTTGAAATCCTTCCTAAAGAAGTAGGTTTGATTCACACAAACTGTAAAAAACTATTAGCAAAAAGTCTGTGAAGATTGACTTGACCTGGATCTCATTCATCCAGGTCATGATATCCAAAAAGGGTTCAGTTCTCTGCAACTGGACTTCTTCCTGGAGTTGAAAGATGAAAGAAGTTTCATTCCTCAACTGAGGGACTTCATCAGTTTTCTGGTTGATGTAAGAGGGAACTAGTTCTACTCCTCTAGACCATTCCCTTCATCACTGGACAAAAGTAAAACAACTCTTCACACTTCTGGATTTCTTCACAAAAAAGTCTGGTTGCTTATAAGAAACCCCTTTTTTGGTATTAGCAAAAAACAACTTCTGGTACCTGGCAAAGGATATCTAACATCACTGATCCCAAATGACTAGTATATCTCCCACTGTCCATCTCTTGGTCTTCACACTTAACAGAAAAGCTGAACCTCCACGGACTCACGTCATGCCGTATCTCAATTGAATACACTCATGCAGAGTTTAAAACACATTTAATGAGCCAGGTGTTTACTTTGTGAGTGACAGGATGATTGTTGCCATAATCTACACTATGATCAGTGCACAAAATAAAACATTTCATAATTGGACATTAAAACCTCTGGGGCTTTTTATGGACAACGTCATTTAGACCAGTCCTGTCCTGTAATTTTAGGAGAGATTGAGGAGAGTGAAACTACCTAAATGAATGAGTTAATTCATATAATTTGGAATAAATAGCAATAATTGTTTTTGTAAGCTCTAGAGGTTAGAGTTGCTCTACTTCACTTTTCTCTATTGATAGTATTCTGAATAGTCAGATTATTTGTTCAATAGTTTTTGTCTTACTAACACAGAAAGTTGTAATCCATCAAATCACTGTTATATACAAGGAAAATGTGGTTGTCATTGAACAAGCAGACTGTGACACTGCACCCAGAGTGACGGAGAGACTGACCTTTCTCTTTCTCTTTCTCCCACAGGTGTTAGCCACAAAAATAAATCCCAATCAAAATTCTGAATGAGTTCTGATCTCATAGTGGAAAATAAAGGAGGGAAGGACTCAGGACTCACACTGAGGAGTAACTTCTATTTCTCCCCCTCTCCATAGACTTTCCAGCTGAACATGTGAGATTTGTACAAGTGTCCATTAGTGCAATAATGGACCAGACTGTGGTGATGATAACTTTTCAGCATATCAGTCTCTAATTCACTTGGTAGGCCTGCGATGATAATCAATACAATTATGAAAATTAAGTTGATCAGTTGCCATGTGCATGCAAGTTCTCCTCTTCATTGGCCTCCAAACAGGCTGGAAGACAAGATGGCCCACTCTCTGCATCAGTCACAGCACCTGGTTGGTTTATAGTGAAGTGAGGAGAATAAACCTAGATGTAATAAATAAACTAGATGTTCCCGAAGGATACTCCTGAGGGATTAATAAAGCTCTATCTATCTACCCATCTAGAATACAAAACTCAAAATGCAGCAAAAAGACGTGCAAATGGGTTAATTTTTATAAAGTATGGTTTACAAGAAACCTGCATGGCACACAAAACATGAAATTGCAATTCTCTCAACTAAATGCAAATGTGGGGCCAATAAGAGCACACTCAGTGTCATGTCAATGACAAGGGTCTTTCAGGTATCATAGGAAATCATCGTTTTCTTTTCCTTTCCTTCACCTCTTTTCAGGGGTTGCCACAGCGAGTCAACATTTTCCATCACACCCTGTTCTCTGTATCCTCAACTCTAACTCCAACTACCTGCATGTCCTCTCTCACTGCGTCCATAAATCTCCTCTTTGGACTTCCTCTTTGTCTCAGGTATCATAGGAAATACAAAGGGTCAATTCAGGTACAATTGAAAAATAAAAAAAATAAAATGTCTTACATTTAAAAGGGTCTAAAAAACTAGCATACTGTGAGATATTATCCCTATAAAGTGGTTTATTTTGTCTTAAAATAGTGACAATAATATAGTGTATCAAAATTCTTTTTTGGACAATATTTTGTCTGGCCATATTTGTTATCACCACATACCTAATACTAAGAATGGGCAGAAAATCCACTATAGAAAAGACATAAAAACCCTGACTTAATTCATAAATTTGATGTCTGATACTATTAACATAGTACACAAATTAGCAAACATACACACCTGTTGATGGTTGCTGAATAATATAATGGGTTCACTGACAGTGGCATATGGAGGAGAAATGATTGCTGTGGGAATCAGTCGAATCAAAACCTGCCAATACAACTGTTGCTGGTCACCTGGGCTACAGCAGCACCACCACATGTCACATTTATGGAGGGATTAAACCAAAAAAATCGATTTTAATCGCTCAACAAGCTCAAATAAAAAAAAAGAGACAGGCGAAAGCTCATGGTACAAACTCTGACAAAACCCTCTTGGAAAATTTCAGAGCGTGTACCGCACAGTTGCTGTATTTCCTGGTTCGGTGAAGAAGCCGAAGCTTCACACCTCCAGGCTTACTATAACACAGTGGAGAAACACACTAACACTGTCACGCAGGCACTAAAGGCTGCAGCTGTTCTGCCAGAGGGACACTGCATGTGAGACTGCAATGCGTTGTTTCCCCCCCTCTCACACTCTCTCCTCCGAACACACACACCTACAGCATCACACGGTGGCATTTCTTTCCCTAAAACAGTACAAGTGTTTGGTGGCAGATATAAAGAACCACTTAACTTAACCATAAACCACGTGACACCCAGCGGAAAGTATACTTTACTACCTGGACCACAAATCCGAGTCAGACACCTCTAACGGCTACTTTTACAACGTACACAAGCTGGTACTTAGTAGAGTTTGCGGCAAAGCTCTGAAGTAAAACAGTAACAAACATTATTCGGGGCTTTAAAGACTCGGAGAGAGGATATACTGTAAGAAACATTCCAGAAGGTGAAAGTGAGAGGTTTCAGCGGGAAAATATTGTATGTAAAAATGCTACGCGCGTGCACGCTCACGCACGCGCGCACCCCGGCTAAGCAAACGCGGCGGCAAAAACATGATACTACATTAAAAGAGAGAGAAATAAGACGAGATTTAGTCAACTTACCTTTGGGAAGAAGCTGAGCCGTGAAGACGCAAACACAGAGGGAAAAAACTGTGAGAGATCCGCTCCCCGTGATCGCCATGTTGGACACCTGCAACGGACTGACGGCGCTGTATCACCTACAGTGAGGGAGAGAGGAAGGAAGAGAGAGAGGGAGGGAGACAGAACCAGACAGCTTTGCCATGAGATGGAAGCGAGGACATGGGAGGAGATGTGAGGTTGGACGTCACCTTTCTCTGCTTCATGCTGATCTTTTGTTATCCACCAAAACATTAGAAACAATAGATGGAAGCGTGAAAATGTGGTTTTTGGAGGGGTTTTACGTAGGTCTAGACCAGAGGTGCCCACACTTTTTTGTCTTGTGAGCTACTTTTCTTCACCATGTTGAAGAAATCTACCTAGATTGAAAACTCTAAATATATTTGCCTATATTAACTGGATATCTTACTCTCTACATTAACATATAACATATGTTATACTGTCTGACTCAATACCTACCTAATATGATTCTGACTTTAGCTCAGTGATTAGCATCTTGAAATAGAATTGCATCTCTAGTTTTAACTTCTATTATTGTTTTATGTTATTGCTCAGGATCTACCAACACTCCTTTAGAGATCTAGTAGATCCCAATGTACCTATTGGGCACCCATGTCTAGAATGATAGATGGAAGACAATATACATTATATTGTCTGTTAGTTTTATATGTAAAGACTTGAACTAAGAAGAGTTAACGCAGATCCATATTGTTTTTTGCAGAGTCTAAAAATACCGTATAAAAAAGTACTTTGTTCAGGTTCACGTTCTGGGCAAACCACATTGAGGAATAGTGGAGTTACACACCACGCTCCATTGAACCCTACACTGAATCTCTTCTCTGCTAAACCGGGGGTTTTAATGTGCCAAAATGATACAAAGGGTGTTAATTGCACAATCTTTCCTGTCAGACAGTTGTGTCAGCCCTGGTTCCATGGCTGAGCAGGTGGTATTTAGAGCTTCATTTTGATTTTACAGTCATGCCCCACTGCTGCGAAATTAATTCCACACATCACTGTTTTTTAGATGTTATTATCTGTGGCACCTCACATGTTCTGCCTGACAGTCACGCAACATTTCCACAAGGTGTTTGGTGCTAACAGTACTTGGTATTTGGTACTGTGCACAGTTTGTCTGAATTCAATTGTATTTCTAAGAGATCTTCTTCTTCTTTTCCTCTCGGCTTCTCCCTTTTTTTCAGGGGTTGCCACAGCGAGTCAACAATTTTAAGACGATATTAGCAACGATACAAGCATTGAAACATTTAGAACCATACACCTTATTGCCAATTATTAACAAAAAATATGTAAAGAAGATATATTCAGTTTATTAGAGTAAAAATATATTCACTTGAGACCAGCCATGATGTATGGATGGAGGACACTAGCAACAGTTACAGCTGGAGGTGGAGGAGTTAAAGATGCTGAGATTCTTTTTCGGAGAGACAAGGATGGACAGGAACAGAAATGAGCTAATTAGAGGGACAACACAAACACAAAGGTTTGGAGAAAAAGCTAAAAGAAAGCCAGATTGAGATGGTTTGAACATGTTCAGAGGAGGGAAAGTGGATACATTGGTAAAAGAAAGATCCTAGAGATGGAGCTACCAGGGTGGAGGCAAAGAGGAGATGGAGTAATTCAGTGAGAGAGGACATGGAGGTAGTTGGAGTTAGAGTAGATGATGCAGAGAACGGGGGGATGGAAAATGCTGATGAGTTCAAAGAACAAGAGTAAATATATTTTCATGATTATAAGTATAAGATTATAAGCTCTGAGTAATTGAAGGTATCTTTTTTGGCAATATGTTATTCTCAGCATGCATCCAACAACGCCTTTAAGCAAATATACTTTTTTTGCCATTGATATTGTGTCTACTTTATGGATTTCTAAATATATATAGAAATAGTTTTATCACTAGTGGACAAACTCTAGTCCATTATAAAGCTTATTGGAATTAGCCTTTTACTTTTTTCCTCTTCCTGTTGATCTCTCTTTACATTTATTTGGTTTCAGGTTGTATTTCACTGCTTTTTGACTTTTCATCTGCTTGTAATAAGAAAGGGAGGTTCCGAAGAGTAGAGAAGCCCACAATCTCTCCACACTTGATGAATAATGGATACGTTTGGGTTTGATGATTGAACTGGTTAATCTGGGATACTGTGTCCTAATGGCCAGCTATAGATTTTGTGTTGTAGTGCGTCTTCACATGTGTGTTACTTAAGTAAGAGAATTCTGTTGAGCAGCTGTGACCTCACATCTAAGTTTGCACACTTGACCAAGGTGGGACCATTTAGTGGTTCCTTTTTAATTAGCACAAGGGCTTGCCATGAAAAATTATTCAATCCAGACTCCACTTTTACAGTTAATGTTTTATTTAGAATTACATCGGTTTCAATGACCTCACTTCGTCATCTGCTCCTGAGCCATTCTCTTTTTACTTCACTCTCTGTACTCTATTAAATCTTGCAAAAAAAAACCCTAAGATAATTATACATTTTGAAGCAGTTAGCCACATACATTTCTCCATTTTATTGTAAAGTCAAATGCTAAAATGTGAGATCAGGGCTGTCTTGCTTGTTTATTTTAGTTCATCCTGACTCTGTAAATTACACCTGTAAATATGCCCTCAAGCCATTGGTCCATCCATTTTTTTCTTATTAAGTAAAGAGACGAGCATTGCACAAATCCCGACTACCTCACCTCCACAGCAAATTATCACAGGAAATTATATCCCAAATATATCCACAGTTCATCAATTCTTTATGCCTTCCAGCAATGAAACCTGTGCCCTCAATTGGTTTCCTGTCCACTTTCTGTCCTTCTTACTAGAGCAATAGGGCTTTAATATTTAAAATGTGATTGTGTTACCTGGTGGGGAACACATAAGGAATAGATATATCTTAATGTATGATGAAACAACCAAAGATGCAATAAAAAAATCAACATTGATACAAAACTATGTAGTTGGATGGATGGATGTATAATTTCTGTTACTGTTTCTGTTAAATATTTATTATTTACATTATTGTTGTGCCACAGTGTATCCGCTGCTTAGGAAGATGCACTGCTGCTGTTGCAATGGACAGAGTAATTCAGCGTCTCCTCCTCTGAAAGCACTCTGTCTATTTCATCAGAGTGCAGGTTCTGATAGAGCTTCGAGGCTTGGGCAAACATCAACATTTTCCTCAGCTGTGACATTTTGATTAATAGGGTTCAAAGACATTACCCTATTGACACTGAAGATCAATTAATGGCGACATATATGTTGCTGCACTTGCTGTTTAATCCACAGCAATCATTGTTACCACTTTCGGATTAACATTTTTATTACTTACTTAATTTTTCAGAACATTAAACTTTGTAACTCATATCTCTCAGAGAGTTAGACTGAGGATAGAGCAAGTAGTTATATGTGTCGGGACGGCGCTATGCTCAGAGCACCCTGGCAGCTGGTGGATTCTAACCTGAAGCCTTCTGGACCCAAGTCTGCTTCCCCAACCACTAGGCCACCACTTCCTAGGTATAATTATCATAAGTATTATCATGGGGCAGTGTTGGCTTTTAGTAAAGGAACAGGACTTGGGTCAAGAGGGTTTTATGTTCGAATCCACCAACTACCATGTCCTGAGGTCCACTGTGCATGGCACTGTCCCCACTCACTGCTCCCCACGTGCTTTGGTAATGGGTTAAATGCAGAGATCAACATTTTTGTGTGCATTTGTGTAGGTTACAATGACAAGGAGCTTGGTTTTCCTCCTTCTTTTCCTTCTCCACATGTCATTTCCAATCTATTCACCCGAATTATTTCAAGTTCAGAGCTCGTCTCCAGGCCCTGGTCTCTGGGTTCTGGTGTGGTTAGTCAGTTAGTCACAGTCCCTGACCAGGTTATCTGTCAAACTCTAAGGTGCACGTCTATGTGGAATCTTTTTATGAGAAACCTTAAATCTGTACAGAGGAGTAGAAATATGATACATGCTTTTGCTGCAGAAAACTTAAATAAATAATGCCCTCTTGTATAAACATTCAACCCTGTCCCACAGCCAGCTCCAGACTACTGTTCATGTCTGCTGCAGTTACTGTACTATATTGTGGTTTTTTACAGCTAAATCAGGTCTTTACTTAACACCATTGTGATGACAAAAGTTAGAAACACTATGAATAATGCTCAGAAAGTGAAATCCTTTTTTTAGTTTCAGCTTTTTTTGTCTTTGTATTCAATTTGGGACAAAATGTTTGTAGTGTAGCTCCATTAGGCAGCAATAAGGAAACAGGACACACAATTAAAGACATTCATATCAACCAGTTTTATCTTCATCATAACTGAAAGAAGTTTACACATTTGAATAAAAAATGGAAGTAAAAATCTAAAGTTTTAACAGTTTTCTACCTTTCTTCTCTTTCAATGTAAGACTATGCCTGGCTTTTTGGGGAAATGTCTTCTTCCGTGTAAGGACACAGTCCATTAAACATCAGTCTGAGCATCACAGCTTATTTCTCCTCCCCTGTGTTTAAAACTGCTCCCTGATTTAATAAATGGGAAGCTTGGCTTTATGAAAACGGATGGGATTTTATCAGGTGTGGCGAGAAAACCTAAATTTAGTTAGTTTGGTCCTTTTTTACTTTTTATTTTCCTTTTTTGCTGCACTGGAGCACAAAGACCAATCATTGTACTGTATGAGAGATGGCTGAAACTATCACCCTGTAGGTTTATGGACATTTTTTACAAGATAATAAATTCTGAGTAAGGCAGGGTTTTCTGACCTCTTTGTGAAGAGCAGCCCGGTTATCATCATAGTGTTATACACAAATGGGATTTTAGCGCTTAAAAATTTCATTGTTGTAAAGTGTGTTGAAGTAATTTGCTATCTGGATAGGTGGCTAAAGGATAGACTATGTCCTATAAACTGGTAAAGCTTTATTTAACTGTCATAAAATCAAATTGGTGGTTGCCAAAGTGTGTGTTTGCGAGGGACATGAGGTGCTGCAATTTCAATATGTGCCCTGAATATTTCTCCAGTGGCGTATTTCAGTGGTTATATATCTAAAAAAGAAGAGAGAGTGAGAAATAGAGACTGAATATGACTACTTATATAAAATGACTTGTATGATGCTTAACACAGCACAAATAGAACTGCTGCTTCCGCACATCTAAACACAAAGCCGGTAATAGCGACAGAGCGAGCATTGGAAAAGATGCTGCTGCCTACATGTTTAACTGGAGTGCTGACCCTGCACTGATGCTTCAAAGACCCTGTCAAACCCAAAGAAAGTGTCTCTCCACAGGGAGACAGAAAGACAGAAAGAGAAACAGAGAGATGGTGAGCACTCTTGTTTGTTTCAGAGTCAGGGTCAGGACCTGAATTAATCACTTGAAGTTGAGTAATTTGATATTTTTATGTATTTAAGAATTTTTATGATATTTTTAAGTTATAATTTGTTATGATTTGTAACAGGTTGTACCTTTTTATTAAAAGTGGGAACTATTCTTATTCTCTTTCCACAACAGCTACAACAATAATACTAATGATAATACTACAGTGTGGCAGTGGGGGCTTAGTGGTTTGGGAGGCGAACGTGGGTCTACTGACATATGACTTTCAGTGGACTCATTACCCACAGAAAAGGCTCAGATTATGGTGCAGTGTGATTTGGGTGGCAGTTGTGGAGACAGTTGCTGCTTCTTTCAGAGAGCATTTTGCTTTTTTAAGCTGTCGTCATCTACACAGTCAAAAGTGTTGGCCCAGTGGTTAAAGAAGCGGACTTGGGTCCACAGGGCTTCAGGTTCGTAGCTGCCAGGTTGCCACTGAGGTGCTTTGATCGTAGCACAGTCCCGATCCACATAACTTCTTGTGGACTCACCATTCACATGAAGGCTCACAATATGGTGCAATGAGATTTGTGTGGCGCCAGCTGCCCCTGCAGCGGACAAACAGAAGAAGATGAATGAACATCACGTTGGTGTCTCTCTGTGTTTAAAAAATACAACTAGTCAGCAAGTGGGTGTACTGTTACTGTGCTTTTTTAATCCATTACAATTGCAATGATATTTTAATTGGATCATAATGCAAGAAGAGTGGTTACTCTGTGTGTGTGGTTCTGTAGGTCTGTATTAAACAAGTAGTTCTTTGTATTACTCGGTGTCCTTGAAGTAGCGCTTAGTTTCAGGGTGACCCCTGATTTAAATAACCACAATAGGAGGCCAGATACATTACTGAGGAAATAAGAGGCTAAAATCCCTCACCTTCTTCAGCCTCTGCACTGCGTCTCCAAACAGTTGAATCTACTATTGCATGGAGGCAGAAATAGTTAAAGGGATATTAAAGTTCTGTTCTAGTTACATTTAGCAATTATATTTATTTAAGAAAACAAATTCAGTAATAAACAGGAAAACCACATTAGCTGAAGCTCATTAATTAATATTGATAAAAGAAATGTAGACATTACCAAATTAGTATAATAATTACTTGAATATATTGAAATTCTGAAAGGTATGCAGCTTTCAGAAGTGGAAATATGCTCACCCCTTGTGGCGGAAACACTTCATTACGTGTAATGTTCTCGGTGGCGTTTTCCCACTAACATGCAATGCTATATTATAGAATCTAGATGGCAGCAGATTCCCAAGAATCCTAGGTCAAGTTTTTATTTTTCAATTTTTAAAATAATTAATTTTATTTATTTATTAAACATTTAACCTTGTGTAGAGAGAAATTGAATAGAAACTAACATAGAATAGATTTTTTTTATTTATAAGTTTATTTAGGGAAGGTCTCATCTCAGCCTTCCTTGTTCACAAACCTCTCAGCTCCTCTCTCTTATGAAAAAAACCTCGAACCAAAGGTCTCACCTTTTCCCCATCAAAGGTTCTAAGATGTCAGGATGATGAGACACTTAAGTCTGAATTATATGTACATCAATTATAAAAGGGTATCTGACGCTGCCCACAAATACGTACTAATATCAGTGTGATTCTTCACAGCTAGGTATCAAAGTTTAAAGGATATAATATAACCTATTTATTGTTTTTTTTTAATTGTTTGTTACTGCGAGTTTGATTGTTAATATTTGGATTTTGCAGTTACAGTGATATACAAGGAAAGAATGATGAAAACAAATTTGTTGTATTTTGATGTTATTATTCATGATAAATGGCCACTGTAATTAGTTGTGAATAATCCACAGCTTCCGTGTGATTGATCTTAATTAAAATTGTTTAAGAGATTTCTTGTGAGTATCTGTGCATTTATATGAGAGAAAGAGAGTGAGAGAAGGGTGGACATGGGAGAAGACAGGTGACTTCTCCAGATGTCTGTCCGTGCAGATTAATATCTGCGGACCACAATGGCTCCTCTCCTAGGACAATCTGTGCGGACAATGAATCCACTGTCTGACAACACCATCTACAACTGCAGCTCACCTATACCAGTGCTTAGTCATGTGATCTCAGGGAGCTCACTCTCCCTGCACTTAAAGGCGATAATTGAATAAAAGAGCTGTGCGCCCAGAGCTCTGGAGTCTTTTTTACTCTGTCATTCATTCAGACTTCAAGACAGTTCAAGTCAGAGAGGTCGATTGCTGTCTGAGGTCTGAATCTGTCTGTGTCTTTCTGGCTGTGATGTCCAACTGGAATGTCCAGTGTTAATATGTATAACCCTATGGGTGTGTGTTGTTTAGGTTTATAACCTTTTAAATATAAAAATAAAGAGTTTTTATGAGTCTTAACTCCATAAAGTCAACGACCTGTGTTATCCTGAGTGATGTCAACACTCTACATTCTAACAAATGTAGATGAGACTCCATCCTGGTTGGTAACTGATTTTATACAGAATTTTCATGCTCTCTCTCAGTACCCTGTGGAATCCCCCCGCCCTTATCCCAACTCTTATATTATACTTGCCTTACACCTTTGTCTCAAGATGGCACTGATGGTCACTCCTTAATTTTCTGAGCAATTAATAAAATTCGATCCCATCTAATCTAAAATAAAAACTCCGAACTGCCCCAGGTATTTAGCTAAATGCTGAAAGTCCCAGTTTGATACCAAGAGGAACCAAATACTTAATTGTAATCCTCGTCTTGTAAGTTGCTTTGGAAAAACTAAGCTAAGTGCAGAAATGTCTTTGTACACTCCCAGTCACTTAGATCATTCATCCATTAATCTTTATTTGCTTGTCTGAAAAAATTTCCTAATTAAATATAGTTGTATTATTGTTAATGGTATCCTAGACATTCTATTGTTAAGTTCTTTTGTTGATATGGCTATGGATCAAGTGTAAGTAATAGCCACATGGGGTCAAAAGAAAACGTTATTTCTCTGCGGCCCTTCACCAATTCCCCCACGGATCAGTACTGGTCCCCGGCCCGCTGGTTGGGGACCAGTGTTGTAGACGTTTCATTCAAGATGGTAAAAAAGCCTCTGGGATAAAAGAGGCCTACTCCAAGCAAATGCCCTTAATGTAACTATATCTGGCCCTAAATGTAAATGTCAACTTTACCACCTTTGTGTTAATACTGCTGAGATTCTCTCTAAAAAGGATTAAACAGAAGAAATTAGTGAATTACTATAGCTCCAGGAGGACATGGTGTTGGGATGGTCTGTGGAAAAACATATTCCCCATTGAATGTAAAGAGGTTACCTTGTTTTTTACTTGGCCTCAATTTAAATGCTAATTGGTTCACTGCTATTTTAGCGTGAGTTTTTGAACCAAGTGGTGCGGTATGTTTCTTAAACACAATTTTCTGGACGAGTTCTTAATTTAGAAGCACCAGCTCAAATTAATCAGTGGGCTGCATACACAGAGGGAGAGGTTGTCAACTCCAAAGCGTGACAAATGTGGTATAACAGTTGTTTTATTGACCCAAATATTTGTTTGAATCAGTCATGCAGCAGATACTTGTCTTTCAGCAGCCCTCAGCTGCTTATTTAAGCTTGTGACTTGAAGTGTCAAGAAAACAGAATTTAACAACACCCCAGGAAAAAAACATAAAAAATGCATTTTAAATGTTGTGGAAGTAGAATAATAATAAAAAACCCCTCTTCTTTTTTGCCGCCTGACATGTTGGGTACGGCCTCTCCCATCCTGCACATTCTGCTTGATTTCATTTTGCCTGTTTTATACAGAAATGTGTTATGTAACATATTCAGGACAACAGCCAGTGAGCATGAACGTGATTTGAGAGGAAGGGCTGCTTTTTTATTTATATTTTATTACATGATTAAACTCACTCTTTTACATGTACAGATGACCTCTACTGACCATCCATGACCTGGAAATAAACACTTACATCAGCATAGGAGAATTCTGCCTCTGGCTCAGATAGAGAGGGAGAGGAGGAAGACACACACTCTATTTTAAAACCATCAGAGTGGAGGATGTGCAAGAGTGTCCTCTGAAACACAAAGAGAGGGAGAGGGAGGGCTATAAAGAGAGAGAAAGAGAGAGAGAGAAATTGCGTAGATAGATAGATAGATAGATAGATAGATAGATAGATAGATAGATAGATAGATGTTACAAAACTAGAATTCTCTTTCTTGTTTAATTATGAAGACTAAACAAGTCAGTTTCAATGACTCTGCTGTTATTGCATTTATTTTTCAGGGTCATTCAGACTAATAGTATCTAGTATAAGGTAAATAAAACCTCCTTTATTCTCTGTTTCATTGAAGAGTTCCTGTCCTCTGGAGTAGATCGGTGTAAAAGGAACACAATTGTTTGCTGCCATTTTCTGGTATATTTTATAGAGACTTTGCTAAAAGAAATAGTCACAAACTCATCAAGTTATCACGGTCTATTCTCACTATAGGCAGCTGCAGCCAGCTATTGGTTAAAGATTTACAATTGGTAATTACAGGTTAAGGGCAGCCTGTTACTCCTCAACCATGAATGAGTTAAACAAAGATACAAAAGAAATTATATTTTGATGTTTCTGTACTCAGTTAAAGTCAGTTTAAAACCTTTTAACAAAGTGAGATAGTCCCCTAAAGAAAATATGTGAGTTTCTTGGCTGCATTTGTAAGACGACGACAACAAAATTCTGAGGCGTTACAGTCAGTCCATTTGAAAGTCTTCTTTGCACTTGAGTGGATTTTTCGCAGGCTGAACACACAGGTCAGGTTCTGTCACAAGTGAAATAAATGTAATTTTGTCAAACCACCCACAGTTTCTCTTCAACTGGATATCTATCTCGCAACATGAAGAACTTGCAGAACAAGTTGGTGTCTGAGGTTGTCAGGTGTCAGAACAGAGAAAAAAATACTTAATAATAAACGTTGTCTCTGGCGATGACAGCGATAAGCGTAACATATAAGATTATTTCAATTGTAAATTGTTCATAACCATAAAGGAGAATGTCTGTAAACAAGAGGGAGTGCCATAAATATTTCTGAGTCCATTCCCACTTTGGTGGTCTGACTGGAGGGAGTCACTGTGGCAGAATGGTTTTCAGCAAACGCGCAAAGCTGTGACCACTTTGCATTCTTTAGCAAGCCCACAGATTGATTTGGGTTTATTAAATCTTGCCTGTGCAGTTTCCCTCCTTTGGCTAGCAGTGCAAATCAGGGCCAACTGCTGTCTCCTGCTGCCAAATGCAATGATTCCGTCCTGTTGAGCAAAGTAAACAGAACGCTCTCGTTTCCATCTCAGTTAACCTTAGGGAACAACCTATCACTCTAAAGATTGTTGAGAGATTCCCTTGTTTGTTAGGGATGAATAATTTCTTTACTGTAAAACCAGCAAATGTTTGGTATTACTGAGACTTCTTCTTCCCTCTTTTAGGCTTTTTCAGGGGTTTGCCAAAACGGGTCAACCTTTTCCATCTCAATCTGTCCTCTGTAATTACTACTCTGACTTGTGCTACCTCCATGTCCTCCCTCACTGCATCCATCAATCTCCTCTTTGTCTCCTACCTGGTAGCTCCGTCTCTCAGATCATTCTTCTACCAATGTACCCACTGTCCCTCCTCTGAACACGTCCACACCATCTTGGAAGAAAGAAGAAAGAAATTCCTTTTTTTGTCATTGTGACGTTGTGATTCACACCACAGGGCACAACGAAATTTGGCCTCTGCATTTAACCCATCATCAAAGTGAGCAGTGGGCTGCTTATGAGCGCCCGGGGAGCAGTGTGTAGGGACGCTACCATGCTCAGCGCATCTCAATTTGGCAGTAGTGGGATTCGAACCAGGAACCTTACAGACCATAGCCTGCTTCCTTCACCACTAGGCCACTACCCTTAATGTGGCTTCTCTAGTTTTTTTCTCCAAACCTTCCTGTCTGTGTTGTCCCTCTAATAATCTCATTCCTGATCCTGTCCATCCTTGTCTCTCCTAAAGAAAATCTCAGCATCTTTAACTCCTCCACATCCAGCTCTGCCTCCTGTTTTCCTAGTGTCTCTAATCCATCCATCATAGCTGGTCTCACAACCATCCTGTAAACATTTCCTTTCACCTTAGCTGACACTCTAGCACAGATCACCCCTGACAATTTTCTCCAGCTGTTTCATCCTGCTACTACTGTTTATTTTTTTTACGTCTCTGAACAGTTGATCTTCAGTACCTAAACTCCTCCACCTTCTCCACCTCTGCTCCCTCACCATTCCACTGCTTTCCCTTTCATTTACACACACACATATACGACTGACCTTCATCCCTTTTCTTTCTAAACCATTTATAAATAACAATAATTATTGTATATTAAACATATAGACTAACATTTTTTTTTCATTTTACTATCAGTGAAGCCAAATTGCAGTTTGAGATTACAACCGTGTGACGAAAGAGCAGATAAAAGGGACGATGAGAATGATGCGGGATGGATGGTTAATTTTAGCTCTGTCCACCTTGCATATACAGAGAGTGAAACACGATTTTTCCTACTGTTTCTCTTGAAAAGTCCTCAAATCTCATTCGTGATTATATCTTCGGTAATTTTACACCACTGCTACTGGGATTTTGTTTTCGTCAGAGCGCTTACACTGGCGCACTATTTAACGGGAGGTTCCCATTATTCCCGTGCGGCGGAGGGATCGGTGCATGTAAACAGGCTGAGCTTGTCAGTCAGACTTTGAATGGTTTCTCTGGCGCCTCATCACCACCTCCCTCATCTTCACTGTTAATCCCTGGCTGCCGCTTTAACCACAGCACTCCAGCTCTGACAAACAGAGTGAAAATGAAGAGACAGTGAAGGAAAAAACACCTGACAACCCCACCACCACCAGAAGGAATAATAACAGGGGGTTGACCGTGAAGCGGAGGAGATTGTAACCGTTCGGCAGCTCACGTTACTCGGGGAGTTGCGAGGATGATGATGATGACCATGGTCAGGTCAAGGGATTTTCTCTTAGCCTCGCTCCTTGTCGTGTGTGCAGGTAAATACAAGTCTACTTTTCGTTATAAACTATTCGTTTTAGACGTTATTAAGTGTTTGTCTTCCTCGAATCGTGTGCGTGTGAGTGTGTTATTTGAGGGCTTCTTACAGCGGTCAGGACCGCAGCCTCCTCCAGTCCTCCCTCTGCCTCCGCCCGCAGGTGCAGCAGCTGCTGCCCCTCACTCTCTATTTTTAAACTAAAGGCATTTCCCACCAGAAAACAGCTACGGTATCACACATGAATTGAAACAAAAACACGTTTTAAAAGCTCGTCACTTCATATAAAATATATGGCCAATCATGGCTGGACTGCATTCTTGCGTGACCAACCCCCTAACGCTGACTTGGCGTTATTTAGTGCGTTAAATAAAAGATGATGGTACGTGTAGATGAGGCTCTATGAGTGGCCGTAAGTGGAAACATGGCGTGGGGTAGGAACCCACACATTTGAGCTGTTCCTGTTTTTGCTGTTGTTGCTGTTTTACTGTGTATGGCGAGATGGTGGGACGTGGGCTTTTTGTGATTTGTGAGGGAATTGTTGTTTGAAGAAACACGGACACACACACAAACGCTGAATGTTGACTCTCCTCACCTGGACCCCAACCAGACACTGTCTCTTAAGTCAACCATTAAAATCAAGTCAACCATTTGGGATGGAACTAAAAATGACAGATATTAACTTTTACCTATCCCATTTTTCCCATACTGTCAAATCCCAAAATTTTCCAATGCCGTTATCAACCAATACCCATAGATCCTGCAACTTAGATAAACGTCTCAGAGGGTGACTCTTGAGGACAGGCAAGCCAGGGAGTTTATTGGGGACAAAAAAACTGGGACCCATAGTTTTTTTTTTTTGCTGTGTGCACTGATAAGGTTAGGGCCCCAATTATATCTTGCTTTGAGCCCCAAAATACCCTAGCACCGGCCTACAGAGATATGTATGATTCCAGTAAAATTGGCAAAACCCACTAAAGTTTGACCCCACAACTAAGATACACATCTTATAACCCCAGTGGTGGTGGTTGAGGACAGGCAAACCAGGCAGTTTATTGGAGACCTGGCCACTAGGGGGCCCAGGCAAAAAAACATTCCTTTTTTTGCTGTGTGCACTGATAAGGTCGTGGCCCCAGTGATATTTTGCTTTGAGCCCCAAAAGACCCTAGCACCGCCCCAACAGAGCCAAATCCTACTGTAGTTTGAGCCCACAACTAAGATACACATCTTAGAACCCCAGTGGTAGTGGTTGAGGACAGGCAAACCAGGCAGTTTATTGGAGACCTGGCCACTAGGGGGCCTAGGCAAAAATACCTTCTTTTTTTGCTGTGTGCACTGATAAGGTTGGGGCCCCAGTGATATCTTGCTTGCCCAAAAGACGCTAGCACCGCCCCAACAGAGCCCCATGTGTGATTCCAGTGAATTTTGCAAAACCCAGCCAACCTGTTATCTGATTTTCTTTTTCGTAGGAAAAACTAAAATCTATGTTATCAATATCCCGTGAATATTGGCTGTTCACATTGGCTATCAGACATCCCTGGATTGTATCCAATTTGACTTGATGCAAATGGCAAAAGAAATACAATTAAAGTACATTGATGGTTTGGTTTCATTTTTTTAGGGGCGGGGTTGGATTAGCAACAAACCAAAGGGTAGTACATCACATTTTAATTTTACAGACTTTAAGGGTTACAAGTGAGTTAAAAACCAGTTAAGGAAAAATAGTCCTCTCTGAAAATCCACTATTCAGTCATTTTCATTTTGTAAATCTCTTAAGGCCAAAGCGGGACATGTTGAATCCTGCTGACTAATGTCATGGAGGTCTTATTTGGTAGAGCCCTCAGCCAGATAGCAGAGGTTTGCTCATTTCTGATAAAGCAGATTTAATGGAGGTGACTTGAAATTTATCATTTTGCATTTTCTTTCAGGGGAATTTGCTTTTATCACATACATGGGAGCTTTGATTTTTATTTTATTTCTTTATTATCTCTGAGGCTTGGAGAGACACAGCTCCTTTTTGAACATCTGTTAACTCAGCCACATCTATGTATGTATTCAGTTTAGGTAAATTTATGATTTATTAAATTTACTTTATGCTCAAATATTCAAGCAAATCAAAAGCACATATTTATCTGTGTTACTTTTTTTAACTTGTGATAGGGAATCCCTTCATGTTGTTAATAAAATATTATATTTTCTACAGCTCACTTCAATTAATTTGGGCATTTTAATATTAAAATGCCCAAGGAACTGTTTGGGTTGTTGTTTAGTCTCTGCTGCAGTGATGTGAACCAGACTCAGCTCTATGCTGAATAATCTCTTATGTAATCTCATGCTGTGATAAAGGCTTGAAAGATATTCCCTTAAACTGGCGAAAAACGTTGTTATGTAAGTCTGTTTCAGACAGATTAACAAAAAAAAAAAACATTTATCAATCATGTGGTTGACGTCTGTTACATGAGGCGGTTGTCGTTTGGACCAAACAAAATATCAGCTCCAGCAATAAGTTGCTCAAATTGAACTGCTTAAATTAAGCACTGTATCTACTTTAAATAAATAATAATAATGGAAGTATTAAGTAAGCAATTGTACCCAACAGGTAATACAAGGACATTTACAAGATGAGACATGTACTTCAAGAATACAGAGGCTGATGTTGACTGATTACTTGGTGTTTTACTACTTACACGCCTTTCCATTGACTGAAGTCAGTAATTTGACACGTCATGTCCCCAGAGCTTGACAACTTTTCTTTTCTGCTCTTAAACTCAGTGGAGTTTGTCAGGGTTTCCATTTCATTCTTTCCTATACGTTCTGGGAGAGTGTATTAAAAAGTAAAATCCGAAACCATATAACATTTGGATAATGAGATAGACAGACAGGCAGAAATGGATCATCTCACTGCCACACTGGCGTTTACCATCATAATACAGCACATTGCATACGGTAAAATCCTCAAGTTCTGCGAGGACATCACACCACAGAGCTCATAGATTTGTCAGCTGACAGATCTTGAGTCTTATCTAGATAAGCCCTTCTTCAGATAACAGTATGGATGCCTGTTTTTTTTTTTTATGCGGCCTTTATGCAACAAGGAAAGTCTTGCTGAGATTAAAAATCCCTTGCTGGGCTGCCCTGGTCAAGACATGGAGTGGAAAACTGAAAGCTGTTTTCCACTTCCTGAGCCTTACACTAATTTTGTCTTTAAATCTTTGTTTATTTTAATTTCATAACAGTTCGTAGTATGTATAAGAACCCTTGTGAAAAGGAATCACTCCACTTATATCTTGTCTTTACATGTGATACCTATTTAAATGACATCTCGCTGCCTGGTTGAATACATTGATTTTTCAGTTTTTTGTATTTAAAAGACAAGATGTAAAATATTCTTCAGTTATAGTTGAGCTAAAATTAGACTTTGTTGATTCAATGTCTTAAAACCACTGCTTTTATTTGTTGTTTTCTTTCTTAAAGAATCTTTAATCCCAGGGCAGTCAGAGGAAATTCTGACTTGTCAATAGGTGACTTTATGGCTGCTGCAGTATTGACTGAACTTAGACAAGAAAGGAATTAACCATTTTATCTTCTGCCAGCTGCAGAAGCGGGGCAATATATTTTGTGTGTGCTGATTGTTCGGTTTTATGTTTAGCCAACATCAGTTATACGCGGCAGGTCGAGCTGATGTCAGTGACCACTGGAAAATCAAATCAACGAGCAATTTTTTAAACTGGAATCAAAGGTTTTTCATTTAATATTGTTATATTTTATATACAAACCTAGATAGTTAACTTAAATTTGAGGCTGTTAATTATAAATATTGTGCCATGCGTCCCAAGTGTTCACCAATCAGTTGGAACCAAACCTCTGTTACTTTGTTTCAATAGTTCGCTTTTTTTGCAGCAAACACTTTTCGCACAACACTATATTATAGGACACCCTAATGTCGACACATTCACAGCTTTAAAAGCTATTAAATCACAGGAGTTCATTTAAAGCAGGGATCTCAAACTCACGGCCCGTGGGACATTTGCAGCCCATGAAACGATATTTTGCGGCCCCCACCGATGATGTAAAATTTGAATTTGTAATAATATTTTATAGATTTGTTCTCCACATTTTATGATAAATCCAAAACCCTGATCCACAGTTTCCTTTTGGTTCAGTGTTGTGTTACACAGAATCTATGGGAAACTGATTTTTTGTTAATGTTTTTATTTTGTATTGAACATGGAAAGCTAACGTGCCCCTCGGTGAAATAATAATGTGGGTGGTGGCCCACAACTCATTTGAGTTCAGTATTCATTTCAAAATTCACATACATAATAGACATCATAAGGAGACCAAATATTATTGAAGTCTATTTTCTGCTTCTGCTACCAACAACTTTTCTTTTGCTTTCTTCATTTTTTTTCATGACAATATTCTTTTTCTCTCCCTTTCTGCTTGTCCCTTTTTTCAGACGTTGCTGCAGTGAATCATGGGTTTCCATCTTCCCCTGTTCTCTGCATTTTTACATGACAATAACACATTGTATTGTGGTCCTGTATGTATATGCCAAGTCCCTAAAAACAGCATTAGGTTCTCTCTGGGGACGTCTGTTTGCAAACACAGTCAAAGCTACAAAAAATATATAAACTTTTAGAATATATTTTCTTTCTTATATTGACTACTGAATAAATCTGACACATCTCTGGTATTCCTGTGGGCTCACCACCTGCAGGAAAGTTCACAGGGGGCTGATGCGGTGAAGTATGGAGACTGCTGCCTCCAGACCTTGTAACCATGTGGTGGCTGAAGATGGATGGAATAATTCCTTAAGCATTATAAACTTTTACATTTGACAGATAAGAACAGTCTGTTGGTGTACCTTTTTGGTCTGGTTTCTGCCAAAAACCTGTGAGTCTTGTGCAGGTTAACTCCACACAAGCTACAGGAGCAGAGACCCTTGAGAACCTGCATAAACCACAAAGTCTACACCAGTTGTGTCAGAGTAATTTTTTACCAGAGGGCCACATCAACAAAAGGGCCCTCCTTAAAGGACCGGTTGTACATGGAAGACCAGAGATGTAACTATTCCAATACATATTAACACGTTACTGCAATTTATTATTTATGAACTAATATGGGTTATTGCTGTGTTATAACACTTTTTTTTATTCATTAGGTTAGGAAATTCGGCTGCATTTATGTTATAATATATTTCTTTGTATGATCTGGTGGGCCATACAACTTGACCTGGTGGGCCGCATTCAGCCCCGGGCCACATTTGATCTACACAGATTATGATATTGTGTCCTCAAAGTTGTGGCTGTCACATGAGACATCTTCATGAACTGCTGGAAACCTGAAACCAGTCTGACTATTGTCTGAACATAAGTCTGTTATTTACGTGTTGTATAGTTCAGGGTGGACCCTGAGGTGGGAAGTCTCCCCAACTTTGAAATCCAAAGTTATAGACTACTTGTGTTCACTATGCCATTGTAGAACAAGAGCTGAATCCTTTTCAGGGAATGTTCTCCATTTCCTGACACCTCAGCAAAATGGTTCAAATATTACCCAGCAGTAGACGATCAGCTCACATTGTATGTGTGCCGTAAAGTACGTCTGGGCAAATGCAACAACAGCCATATGATCCTCAACACGCTCACTGCTATTCGATACCTATTCTTGAACATCCATTGTAGAAACCCCTGAGGGGTAATTGTACGTCTAGAGGGCTGAGTGCTAGCTGTGTTTTCTGTAAAATTCGAACAGGGATATTTCAGTCAGGCTATGCTCTGCACATTCTATGTGCATCGCTCATTTTCTTAGCTAGAACACATTTCATATCAGGTGTTTTAGTATTTCTAATGTCTATAACTTGCCAGATAATTTGTGCTCATTTCTTTTCAACTATTAGATAAATGTTCTGATTGGATTTGGACCTTTGAATTTGGACCTTTTTAAAAGCTTTTGCTTTGAACCTTATGGAAAATTTATCAGAGTTCCAGTCGTTCCTGAATCCTTGCAGCTCAGCAATAAAGCAATGCAAGAGTTACAACTTCAGATGCAGGTGCAGATTGCAAAAAAAACTTCTATGCGAACCAAGATCCTTTGTTAATTTCAAAGAAGACAATAAAACAATCTTAAGAACCTGAAACTGCTTCACATTAGTCAGGTATACTATTACAGTGTTGCCCACCTAAATATGAACACAGTTCAATCATTAATATTCAAATAGTTTTCTCATAAACAAGAACAATTGTAAAACAGATTATCTTGGCTGCTCAGTTGCAGCTAACGTGCTATGAAACAAGGCTAGCTAATAATAGGTCCAGCAATTTTACTATTAAGTTCTGATCTCCATCGTATTTGCTCCGTTGAATTGAATTGTTAATATAAACTCAACAAAATACTGCGTATATATTACATTGGAAAATAGTTAGTCAAAGTCAAATAAGCCCAGGATAGATTTTTCCTATTGGTTTTGAATATTGGGCTGTACAAATTCAATTTCACTGATTTTTTTGTGCCCCTTTCCTTTAGGTTAGAGTAAAACCTAAGACAACAAGACTAAATTAGAGAACATTTTTTACACAAAGGAAAGAGTGGAAAATACCAAGATGCACAATCAACAGGCCGCTGTTTGTCTGTCGATGCCATTTGCATACAAAGTTTTCCAATGCATTCAAAAACACCAGTCAATGAATAAATCAGTGGTCTGCCTCTCGTAACTGTGCTTTAACACTCTTTAAAACTGCAGAAGAGTATACAGAGTTTACCATATCAGACGGTCTGTAACAAACAGACAGTTTTGGATGGATCATGTTGCTGTTACGGGGCATTTGTATATATTACATCAAGAAACAACACGATTTATTTAGGAAATTATTTCATGACATTTCAGTGGCAGCTGAACAACTCATGCTGCTGGAGGCCTGTTTATTGCATCATTTTCAGGTCGACCAAAGTGTACTACTGCTACGGGGGGAGAGAACAAAAAAATGCCTACAGCTGAGTAGTACGAGCAAAGCTGGGTAATGAGAAGAAGTACAAGAATCAGAGAACTATATATATATACACACAGAATGTCCCATTTTTAGTGTGTTAATTCAGCTCCTTCATACGGCACAGCTGTTTCACTAAGTCTTATGTTGCGTCATTAATCAGTCCATGTGATGATCTGGCTTGATGTTCTACTACAGTACATTGACAGAGCAGCAAGACAGTGTGAAAGACAGGAGGCCAAAATGAATCGGCACTGAATTTCATCATCTTCAACAATAGAAATCTCTACTCAGATGTTGGATTTGTCTGTATTCTTTATAAGGATTAGCGTCTCAGCGAAGGTTACATTTCCTCAGTAAGCCACATAATTAATTGGGTTATTTATGATATGATTTTCTGTCTATACATAATGTATATGCATGTATATAGATAGATAGATAGATAGATACATAGATAGAAAAGCTTAATTAATCCCTCAGGAGTATCCTTCGAGGATTGTGGTAAAAAATGGATGTTGTTTTTTTTTTTTTTGAGACATTTTTCCTCTCCATTTTACCCATCACCGTAGCGAGCAAGGGGCAGCCGGCTGAGCCACCGCCCGGGGAGTGTGTACAGTGTGTGGAGACAATACCATGCTTAGGGCACCTGAGTGATCACTTGGTGGTAGGAGAATTCGAAGCAGGGCTCTTGCTAACCCAAGTCTGTTTCCTTAACCACTGGGCCACCGACTTCCCCAAACGTGTATTCCCTGACCGGGAATCGAACCCGGACCGCAGTGGTGAGAGCGTCGAATCTATCCACTGGGCCACCCAGGAACTTTGCATATTAGCTTATCCAATCAACTTTTAACTTTTATACATCTAAAATTAATGGGAATAAATATTCTGGAGAATTGTTTGTGAGGATGTGTATGAATGATGGAAAATCTGGCACTGTACTCTGTAACTCACCAAGAGTTGGCTTGGCTTTCTCTCAGAGTTTTTCCCACGCTACACCACTGGCCATTGCACCATAGGAACTTCAACAGAAGTCAAGGACTCCTGCATTTAAATATGCTTTAACTTGCATAACAACAACTACCTGAAAATAACAAAACACATCAAACCTCATTTATACTTGATGGAAGTATATTTATACTCATACATGAAACTGCAGTTGCTGGAAACCAATTGTACCTGTGTCAAATCCAATGACTCACTTATCGTACTTACTTAAAATGCATCCTCCAAGTAAAACTTCAATCTGATATTTGACAGCCTTAGTCACTGCACTTGGGAAAAGGGATGTGAGGCCACTGTGACATCCAGTTCTGTCTTATTTACACAGGTTTATGTTGGAAAGTCCAAACCCTCTGTCCTTCAGTTTTTGTGACGTTGTGACTGATATTACACAGAATGCCACTTAACTGTGGGCAATGGGATGGTTGCTTGAATTCCGTTTTATTACTGGGCTCTTTTACGGACATGCAGTAAAACAACCATCTGGATTAGTTGCAGGGTACAATTGTATTTGTCTGCACTACCGCTATGGTTTTCCATACTTGTATCAACCATTATACAAGGAATTTAACTCAGAATATAATGAATGGTATGTTTGAATGAAACAGACAGAAATAGTAAATTCCAATAAATAAAGTTAGCAATTACATTATTTGCATGTGAACTTGATATTTCCCTGATTACAGAAAGATATTTTTTAGGTTTTAATTTATGTGTAATGAATTGGAGAGTTCACACATGCATGCATACAACGTAAAAAGTAAAACAACAGTTTCACTTTACTTTTAACATAAACAATTATCAAAATTAGGTTCTGTACTAAGGAAAATGATGTTGTTTTTTCTCTGCATTTTACCCATCACTGTAGTGGGCAGGGGGGCAGCCAGCTGAGCCAGCGCCCGGGGAGCAGTGTGTGGGGATGATATGCTCAGAGCACCTCAGTGGAAACTTGGCGGTAGATTTGAACAGAGGACCTTGTGGACCCAAGGCCATTTCCTAAACCACTAGGCCACCAACTGCCCAAAAATAAGGAGCATTTTTGACTCACATCCCAGTAGGATTAAAGTATTGTCAGCAGTGGGATTTGAACCCACGCCTCCAGGTGGAGGCCAGATTTCCCATTTGGCCTGGGATGGTGTAAAGCCTTGAGTCTGGCACCTCAGACCGCTTGGCCATCCTAACACATTAATGATTTATGACTGGGATTTACCTTTTTAGCCCCACTAACTGAACAAAAAGTGAGAGTTTTTCTCCGTCCACTTATCAGTTACTGAGTGTGGTCGTGTGGTCAGCAGTCTCCTCGACTACCACCCAAATCACACTGTTCTGTTCCAGCCCCTCATTAACTTTCCTGCAGGTTGTTATCCTACTGAAAGCCAGGCACTAACTAGGGTTCGATCTGGCCCAGGAGGTAAACCCTGGAGCTCTAGACCACTGACAGAGACATTGACTTTGAGCTGAAACGCCACTTGTTTCTGTTTATTCCATTTAAATACCTACCTATGTACCATTTTGGAGGAAATACAATTAAATACTCCTAATGTAAACGTCCAAAGTAGGATTAAGTGCCATTTCTGATTTATTATTCATATTCAAAATATATTTAATGTGAATATATTTTTCATATAGCCTGTGTAGTGCTATAAAAACATCCTGCTGGTTAGGATTACGCACTCACTGCCTTTCATGCGTGCATGTCTTGGCGGCATCCATTCACATCACGCTGCATTCATTATTAAAACACTATACCTTGCATTACCAAGCTGAGCACAGGAAGAACAAGTGGGTTGTTGCCGCCGGAGGCTTTCTTTCCATGCAGTCATTGTTGTGTGTCACCCACTCCCCTGTGGCTCCATCATTGCTTGGCGGCCCGGAGGTTCGTCCATACAACACATGGTTGTTTAATGTGTTTGCGACAGTAAACCATCCTTTTAATATGTAATCTGGTGGTTGTTGAATGAAGCACATATGATTTTTTCATCTAGTAAGAACAGGGAATGATCATATTTGATTATAAAATGTATCTAAAGTCAATTTTTCATGGTAAATATGATGATTGGGCAGGGTTAATTTCCTATTGAAATTAGATTTTTGAGATAAGGTTTTGTATATAAAGCCAGACTTATCTGGAGTAACTTAAAAGAAGAGTTTTGAATTTTTAGTTCAGATTTAGTTAGTTTAGTTTAGATTTCATAATCAAAAGTAAACTATTTGTAACTTTAACAATTAAAGTTACTTGTGGAATTCCTAACATCCAAAACCACAGAAAATAACCTTTAGAAATCCTTTTTTTTTCAACCTTTGCATTTGACTTTTACCAGGGACCAGCACAGAGTGTCCTTTTTTAAATGCATTAAGTGGTTGAGTGGTGGTTGAGCACAAACAAGCAAATAGTTACCGGGCAGGGTTTCCATTGGTTTCACAGCTCCCCAAAAGAGACACCTCTTCTTGTTCTCCCAAGTGGATAATGGGCATTTGATTATATCAATTGACATAACAGATATTTCAAGCTAATTCACCTAGTTGGTTAGGCCAAAGACAATACTATTTATATATAGTTTAATACTATTTAAAAAGTATCAAAGCGGCCTGCATTGAAATAGTAACTTAATAAACATAACAAAAAGAGTTGTTTTCAAACTGCCCTCCCAAATACCTTTTTCAAATTCTTTATAAACATACATATAAAGAACCAAAGTAAAAGAAAGGGTATTTCAATATACAAGCATCAATTGTAATAAGTGAAGGTAAAAAAAACCCACTGTATTAAACAAGGTGTGTGGACAGTTTTCTTCGGGGACTCCCTAAAAACATGGCATTACGTCAGGTTCCTCTACATCCCTGGATCCCTGCTTCCGGACCTCTATGCCAGTGCAACAGATGGGTTGGGTTAAATTTAGGACTGCGGCTTTATTGGTGCTCAATTGTTTTATCATCTGTTAACAAGAAAAATAATAACCCCAAGGCTGCTATTTGTTCTTCCTACCAGGTTGTTACCTGTTCTGGCAGTATTGGAGTGAAAACAGTTAGTGTGGCAGGTGGTATGAGGCACGGACTGACTACTCAATGATCCACAAATGGTTGTGGTACAATGAGAAAGTTCATCTTAAGGGAAAATAGTTATAGTTGAAGCTAGTAATACACATTTTATATTTTCTCCTGAGCCAAGGAAAACACTCTTATACATAAACCCGTGTTGTGATTCTGTGTGAATGAATAAATACAAGCTTTCCTGTTTCGGTCATTCATGCACTCTGCAGCCATCCAGCTCTGTTTGATTCTGGGTGGCATCCAAACACACGTTTGTGTTGTACCACAACGTTTTTGACTTGTCACCTTGAGTGTGTGAGACTCTTTGAGGTCTCCCTGTATTTGACTTCACTGGATAGTGGTCCAAAGCAAAAGTCTTCATCCTTTGACTTGTTAACAGGTCAAACTTCAAGCCAAGACCTGACTGTTGAGCAACAAGTGTTTTTTTTCCTCTATCCGCCTGTGATATAAAGACTTACTAGGGAGCCTTGATTTTGACTGACAGATCGCTTTGGCTCTCACGCTTGGGGATTGGATGCAAAGTTGTTTCACTGCATCTCCAGCTTTAGTACAGCATACAGCATGACTGTGTTAACTCTCTGTAAGTAACTAACAGGCTAAAATTTGCTAAAAAATGTAACAAGGTTACTTAAAAATCCACACAAGTAACAACATTCTGATACTTCTAGCTTCATAATATCAAAGTGAAACTTAAAAAATACATATCTCCTATCTATCACTCAGACATTTTTGACAGAAGAGATACAAAAGACATATATCATTTCATTTTTGGGTAAAATATTGATATTTAACCTATCATACATTGTTTTTATTTATTCACTAAAACTGATCATGATAAAAGTCTCAAATATGAATACTCATATCAGTGTAAGATGGTGATAGAAGAGAGTCAGCTAAGGTGAATGGAAAGGTTTACAGGACGGTTGTGAGACCAGTCGTGATGGATGGATTAGAGACACAAGGAATGGACAGCAGACAGGAGACAGAGCTGGAGGTGGAGGATTTAAAGATGCTGAGATTCTCTATATGGGTGACTGGGATGGACAGGATCAGGAATGAGGTGGTTAGAGGGACAACACAGACAGGTTATTGGAGAAAAGTTTAGGGGAACCAGATTGAGATGGTTTGGACATGTTCAGAGGAGGGACAGTGGACGCATTGGTTGAAGAATGATACTAGAGATGAGTTACCAGGTAGAAGACAAAGAGGAGATTGATGGATGCAATGAGGGAGGACATGGAGATAATTGGAATTTGAGGTAAGGATACAGAGGACAGGGTGAGATGGAAATTGTTGACTCGCTGTAACAATCCCTGAAAAGAAGGGACAAGCCGAAAGGGAAAAAAAAGATTAAGTTGCACTTTAGCAAATATTTAATTCTAAATTACATGTGCAGGGGTTTTTTGCTTATGTGAATTGATGTGTGTGTTTTTTGGGTTAAGCGCTGGAATCGACTGGCATACTTTTCCATGGTGTACACAGCTCTCTACCCTTGGGAGCTGTTCTTCCCCTCAGCCCATTAAAAGGATCATATGGTTTAAAATGGATGGAGGGCTGGATGGTTTGGTATAACTGTGACACTAGTCCTGAAAAGTCTAATTTTTAAACACGTCAGGAAACAGTTATTTTCTCCAGATCGCATTTCCTACGAGGCCACATAGAGGAGTGACGAGTGCCGCAAAGTGCTCAATATGTGCTAAGCTGTGTGTGATTGCAGCCCCTCAGACAGTGACAGCAGTCATACGGTGTCAGGAAGCGATTTTCACAGGCATATCCTCTCCCACAACTAATGCTGTTGCCTCCTGTGGGAGTCGTAAAAGTCACCAGTATGTGACTAGGAATACAGTTCATGATTTCTGCATTTAATCTGCAAATATACAGAGCAGTAGGAGTAGTTTGTGGATTTTTAACAATCAAATATAGCACTTTTTAAACATACTATTTAACTTATATGTATTTCACCCTGTAAAAAAATACAATTTTATCCCTGAGAAAAATATAGTAGAGCTCATGATGAGCAGATACTTATTACTTTATTATACTGTATTTCATCTATTAAATCATCCGCTATGAGGTCTATAACATATCCGGCTTCTCTTGGCAAGGACAGCACACGGCTTTTCAAGCAAAGCCAATGAGTCGTGCTGAGAGAAACGTGGGATACACACAGACAAGATGGCAGACAACATGAACAGAACTAGTCCAAGGCCTCAGCTATGAGGCTGCTCAGACTGTATGTTTAAGTTCATATTTCTTTGGGCTGCAGTCTTCCCTATTTAAATATGCAAGTAGATGTTTTGCAGGAATTCCAAAGTTATCTGTTATCAGTAAGGAGCCCAGGAATTAGGCAAAGGATGCCCGGTGTATAAGGAAAGTCTAGCAAAAGATCTCCTTTGTCTTTGTTGGATTCAAAACTTTTAAGAAATTACTCTTCAGATTTTTTATTGGTGATTTTTATCTAATTTATGACATTTTGTCTTGTCAAGTTTGACTCAGTAATTATCAAGGAATGTTGTGAATTTTCAACTCACTTATGTAAGAACCATTATTAGCTCAAAGGCAGATAGCTGGCTAGTTTGAAGAAGGTGACATTTTTGATTGGTCGAAAACAAACCCGATCTTTTGGATGAATATTGAAAACGTTTCAACTGGAGCAAGGTGTAAGGAGTGATCTGTGATAGAAGAGAGTCAGCTAAGGTGAAAGGAAACGTTTACAGGACGGTGGTGAGACCAGCCGTGATGTATGGTTTAGAGACACTAAGAATAGGTAGAAGACAGGAGTCAGAGCTGGAGGTGCAGGAGTTAAAGATGCTGAGATTCTCTTTAGGAGAGACAAGGATGGACAGGATCAGAACGACGTCATTAGAGGGAGAACACAGACAGGAAGGTTTGGAGAAAAGGCTAGAGAAGACAGATGGAGATGGTTTGGACATGTTCAGAGGACCATAAATCTCCTCTTTGTCTCCTACCTGTTGTGTATCAGAATCTGATTCTGATTCTGATACACACCAGGTAGGAGACAAAGAGGAGACTGATGGATGAAGTGAGAGAGGACATGGAGGTGGGGTCAGAGGACATGATACAGAGGAGATGGAAATTGTTGACTTGCTGTGGTCACCCCGGAAAAAAGGAACAAGCTGAAAGTAAAAGAAATTGATTAAAGATATTTCACGTCAGCAGAACATAACAGTCGGTAAGCTTAGCATGATGGTCGACCGGCAGCGTCTCAAAAAACAGGTGGCATAAAAAAGGTGCTCCGTATGAGAACAGGCTGTTTGGCAGCTGTTTTGCAGAATGTAACAAAACTGTGGCAATTGTTGTCAGGTACTGCCGGTTGCCAGTTGTTTTAGCGCCTAAAATATGTTGTGGTGTAGTTTGAAAGGGATCAAGGGCAGAGTCACACTAACTGTCTATAGGTAATTAGTTACCGAAAAGAGGTGAAGAGGAGGCTGTAAGGGAGGTGATATGGAGTGAAACAAGTGTCTATGTGACATGTTTCTTGAGGTGAATAGAGGTTGAACTTGAGGTTGAAGAGGTTGGAATTTTAAGCAGCACCAGTGAACAGGATGAATGTAATTATAGGTGTGGAGAATGCCAACAGGTAGGATATGATATGAGAAAGGGAATGAGGAGATGGTTTGAAAAAATGATAGTGGATTTATTGAAGAGAGGATGGTGGAGATAACATGGAGAGGCCAGGTAACAATGAGATACAACCAGGAATAAACAACTGAAGAGGATGCGCTGAAGGACATTATAATCACTCTTGGGAATTCTGAAGCCATTTTGCACAAGGCATACATGTAATAAACAATTCCTGATAATTATGTTTTCTGCTTGCTATCAGATACATTATAGGAGTAAAAATAATACTACATTAGTAAAAAACTGAAAAAGATTATATTCAGCGAGTGCTTGTCCATAACATTTTAGACCTTTATATATTGAATGTGTTAAAGCAGGGGTGTCAAACTCAATTTCACAGTGGGACACAATTAAAAACTGGCATGAAGTCACGGGACACACTGAATATTTATTGAAAAATAACCTGTAAATATTTCTCCTTCTCCAGATATTAAATGTAAGGGCTGGGTTTCTTGGGGCTCCTAGCAAGTTATCGCTATAGTTACTATCTATCGCGATAGTTACCTATCATTTCCTGCAAGAAACAAAATTTTGAGTGGGTCCCCTAGTGGTTGTAGCCCAAAGCATTTTTGGGAACATTCAATCACATGAGAAACAAATGTTTTTTTTTACAGACATTCAACAACAAAAAATGTCTGTTTATAGGGCTTTATACTGGTGGGCCAACTCTACTACATATTTTATGAGATCTTGCAGGCCAAATTTAATTACACTGTGGGCAAGATTTGGTCCCAGAGCCCGGGTTTGACGCCTGTGTGAGTTTAAAAATATTCCCACATATTTGATTGTTTTCCTATATATTTTCTGTTTTTCTGTGGTTACATAATCAGTCTGCTTAGACAAATCGTACTTTTTTATTATGAGCAGTTACAAATTCAGGCAAATACTAAAAGCCCAGGTCTGGCATATCACGTGCCTTGATTATCAGCTTTAGTCTTCCCTTTTTCTTAAGATGTCTCCCAGGATTGCAGCCTTGAGAAATAGAGTAGTCAAATCTCTGGAGGCTAGTCCTGTCCCAGTGTCTATTTTTACAGCTTAGTCTGTGATTGGCCAACACAGATTGTCTGTGTGTGTGCATGTATGTGTGTTTGTATAAGCCCATGTTGTGTCATAAGGTGTCTCTGTACCATCTGTCGCCCTCGGTGGAGCCATTTGTGAGGACAGACCACGCCTCGCCAGCCTGTCTAAGAGAATGCAAAACACAACCTTGGGCTTTCCTTGCAATGACAGCTTCATCAGTAACACAAGGGAGAATCATAAAAGGCTCCACCCTCAGAATGACGCTCCTTTTAAGCAGGATACAGTTGGTAACTGTGCTGTGAAATTCAGCAGTATGAAAGTCTGAATCTGGAATGGGAAGAGAGACATTTTTTGGAACGGAACACCCAGTGATAGCCACATAAACAGGGAACAGGTTTGCTCACAGATGCACTAGCAGGTTGTTTATGACTCACCGCTCGTCTTCGTGATTCATTTTATGTTTATGTCGTGCAAAGTGCTTAATTATTGAATTCTGATTGTCAGGCTGCTCCTGAGAGATGGTAGGAAGAAGGTTTGCTACATGTCACTTGACATTAATTCTCTCTCATTTATGATCCTCCTCTGAACGTCATGGTCGTTGAACTTGGTAGGCAATTAAATTGGCTTCTACCTGCAGGGTTATGGGTTCTATTCCAGACTTGGTCATATACAGTATATCAGTGGTCCCCAAACACTGTGCCAGGGACTGGTACGGGTCTGTGGGTGAATTGGTGCCGGACCGCAGAGAAATAATGTTTCCTTTTGGCCCCATCTGGGTATAACTTACTCTTGATCCATAACCATATCAACATATGGGCTTAACAATAGAATGGCTAGGATTCCATCGTTAACAATTATATTTGATTAGGAAATATTTTCTCAGTAAAGACAATAAAAAAAAAAATGACACAGGGTCATTAAAACAAGATTTTTATACTGGTCTTGTTGTGCTCATGTGCAGTTAATCCGGGTAGGAAGATTTTATAGGTAGGACAATATTTCAGAACATCGGAAATTTCATTTTATTAAGGGGTATTTATCTGTCACCACTTAATGACTGTCGGTCATGAAGTTGTGATAGATAGGTCCGTGAAAATATTCCGAGACATTTAACCGTTCTGTGGCGCACAAAAGGTTGGGGAACGCTACAGTAGGCTATTAAGTTGGCTTTCTCCTGCAGTGTTATGGGTTCTATTCCAGAATTGGTAGGTTATATTTTCCCACAGCTAAACTGTCAGTAGGTAGAGGGGAAAAACTTCAGTGAAGAGCAAAGTTCTGCAGTTACCCAGACCACTTTGCAACCATTAATTTTGTTTGTACCCTTTCATCTCCCAAATTAACTATTTACATGTATCATGTTAAATACATTTCCAAATCTATTCAAATACATGGTATTGTAGATTTATCCCAAGATGTATATTACTGGAAGTCTGCATACTGTGAATATTTTTGTTTACTTTATTGCCTATGTTGAGACAGACGGTGGGTTAAAATCTTTGTGCCAGATATTACATATTAGTGGTTGGCAAATTCAGTCCTTGGCTACCCTGCAAGAACCAGTGATTCAAATTTTAAGGCCATTCAGCACCACCTTCATTCCTTCTTCTTTCTTCTACATATGCCTATGTCCATTCTTCACTTTCCAGCAATTCTTTATACTGCTACTTCTTGCTTTATATTTTCCCTCAACTCTCTCTGCCTTACTATTACTGACCTTCAATTATCTTTCACTCAATCCAACCTCCGCCTCTGCGGGTTTTTTAACCACCTGCTCTCTACTCTCATCACTAAATGCAATGTCATCTGCAAACATCCTGGTTCGTACAACCTCTTGCCCGACTTCATCTGTCAACCTGCCAATCAGCAAAGCAAACAAAAGGGGGCTCAGAGCTGATCCCTCATGTAAGCCTGGCCTACCTTGAACCCATTCTGACGGTACAAACACTGAAAGTACAGTCCTGCTGCTCTTAGACATGTCATGCTCTGTACTTCAGTTTTTCTCTCACTTAAATCTCTCCCCTTCTGCATCACAGCTCCTACCTGGGCATGTTGTTATATGCTCCCTCTAAATCCACAAAGTCACTGTGCAACCCTTTTGGCTTCTTTTGAACTTTTCTACTAGCACTGTCAAATAATTTCTCACTTACTTCTCATACACAGATTGTCCCCCATGTAGCTGGGATTAGAATAAAAAATTTCAAAGAAAAAACTGCATATTATAAAGTAAAAAAAAAAAATCAAAGCCTTTCAGAGTACAAGACCACAAAGTGACTACAAAATGAAATTCATGTTTTATGTAAAGTTGTAATAAATCCATGAACCACAGTTAGTTACTCTTGTCTGCAGGCTTAGAGACACTATTTATTAAGGATTATATTCAGGTTATCCACCCCTACATAAGTTTAAAGTAACAATGCCCTATATTAACTTTTGCCGTTATCCAAGATTTTTGATATTGCACTTAATTTTCACTACCAATTTTAACACATGTAGTAAATCCAACATCTTGAACAGCAGAGAAAGGCTGGTTATCCAGGACGATGCACTCCATGATTTGTCTGATCTCTGTTGCTCTTTGCCGTTCTTAACTTTGAGTTTTTGAAAGACATTTATCACGTGCCGGTCAATGTGTCAAGACCCCATGAGGGTGTCCAGCATATATGCAGAAACCTCGTCTTGGTGGCATTGGATTTTGCATATTGGTGGAAAATATCCTGATATTGGGCCAATAGTATCGGTGGACCAATATTATTGGCCATCCCTAGTTTAAAGTAATAGTGTCAATTGACTCAAGGGTGGCAAGTAACAAAGAGATACAGTGGATAGTGTACCATATAGTCTGCCTTCTTGTTTGTTAAATGAATTTCATAACTGTTTGTATTTATCTCTTCCTTATTCTATCAAACTGTAAAACATTCAGTGAAATAGCATTTGCATTAAATTGGAAGAATCAAAAGCCACTTGTCAACAACAACGTGCAAAATTATAGTATTTGTGCGAAAAGCAAAATGTGCATTAGCAGACAGTGATGTAGCATATACAGACCTTTACAGTAGTGCTGAATGTTACAGTAGTTAGAATTGACCAGTCAAGGCACATACTGCAAACATTTCTAACGGAGTAGATTTCTAGAGATTCTGGGTCACCTTGCAGTTGGTTTTGTGCAGGTTATTGTGGAGGTGAAGACCAAGGGTTTTTCAAAAGTTATTAAAAACTACATCTCTAACTTTACACAACCTTAAAAAAAACAAAGCTAGGGCCACATTTCTAATGGTACAATGATCTTGATGAGCAGGAGTCAACCACTCCTACTCTGCCAGGTGTTACACTGTAGTTACTCGATACTCCCTACAGTAAGTGGCAGTGTGGTTACTACTCTAGGACTAAAAAAGCCTTAAGGAACACCTGCAGTAAAGCTGTCCTTTGTTAGAATGACATAAATGCTTCCCAGTGCCACATCAATATTGACAGAGAGTTTTTATATTGTTATTGTTAGAAGGAGACTGATTTCTCAGCAGAGTGATTCACAGCACAGACACATCAAGAAGATGAATGAACCTAAATGTATTTCTGCAGCTGTCTGATTTCTGAGATGGCACAATATTTATGCATAGACTGAGGAGTTTGTAGGGAAAATTATTCCTCAGCAACCACTGAGTGCACCTAACCTATTCAGTAGAGATGCACAATATCTTTAGTTATGACGGATTATTGGTGAATAATATAACTGAGAGATTAGTTTGGTTGATAAATTGACCAATAATTGCACTGAGGTTTCACACCTAGGAGCCACAGAATGCTTTCAGTCTACCAAGGAATCAGACAAATACCAAGCCTTGGATCATATAACATTGGCCTGCAGACTGATGCACCATAAATGCTGGGGTGCTAAGTGAGATGGGCTGGATCTGATACTCGAACCCGTATCAGTCTAGAATTGGATTGAAATTAAAAATCCCAAACTGAAAAAACCCAACAATAGCCTCCTGGACCAACTTCTAGAGCCAATGCTCAGCAAACGTGTCCTGACAAAGCAAAACAGGGACACTGGCTTCAACCCGATGCTGTAAGATGAATTCCCATTTTCACAATAGCAGGTTCTGTATGTTTGTATTACAGTTGTTCTTCAAAGGTTCTGTGTGTGCTTTTTTAACTCCCAGAGTTCACATATTGATTTTGCAATCTTTGAGGATTCAACTTTTCTGGCAATTGTGTGGTTTTATGTGATAGTTTCTAATAAAAGCTTGTGATTTCGTTGATAGATTTTCATTCTTTTCCACAAATGCAGTAATAAATCAAATAATGTGCTGCAAGAGGTTGGTTATTATCAGCCGTACAGCAAAGAAGAAACTCCGTTTTCATCTGCCTATCCATTACTGGGTCGCAGGGACAGCAGTCTCCACAACTGCCACCCAAATCACATTGCACCATACTGTACCATCCTGCAGGTGGAGAGCCCACTGAAAGACATCCACCCTAACCAGGATTTGAACTTGCCAAGGAAGTGAACCCTGGAGTATCGCACCAAAGACATTACCTCTGAGCTAAAGTGAAGGCCCACATAAAGAAAAAGCTTTTTACATAAAGAATGTAGGCACAGAAGGAATACTGGTGCTGGGGAAAAACAAGCTGTGGCACCATCAGTGTACCTGCTGTATGTTTTTGTTTATTTATGGTCAAAGATGGATTTTATTGGCAGTATGATACCTGGCAGGTGTTAATTCCAGACTCTGTTGTTACAAGGAGGAGATGTAACATCAATGTGTGGTTGACTGCTGCTAGGTTGTGTCTAACTGCTCATCTTTAGCTTTTTATACGTCTGGGACACAGGGAATTGGTGAAAACTGATTTTTTTCTGTACGTTAAACTGACATGATAACATTTTTTTCCCTCAGATCTGTAACCTTGGCAGAGTTATGCTCACGACACGATTCGTTTTCTGTCGGACTTTCATCTAATTACTGTGTGCTGGACTGTCTGCATCTTTAATGGGTCTGCATGGTCTTTGTCCATTCATAAATGCCTCCAGAAGTAGCAGCACACACACTGTCGCTCTAAACACTATAATGAGTGCTCAAGTGCTGCTCTGCCTCTCTGCCCTACCCCTGCCTCTGTCTGGCTGCAGCTGAAATGTGCATTCCCTCCTATCGATCCGCTTCCTTCTGGAGTCACAGGCGGGCTTATCCGGCTCGTCCTAGTTCGTCTAGCTCTTTCAAAAAAGGACACACAGAGAGAGCTGTGTGCATGTGCCAGTTGTCAAGGTTTTGTGCAGTCCCAGGCAGCTTGGAGCTAAGTGGTCATTGTGGCTTTCACACTCGCATAATCTTTCTCTTTTGTTGACAAATTATATAGTTAGAGACACATTATACTCTGTTCATTCACACAACATCAGAGAATCATGTTTCTGTAAACAGAAATAATACTTTGAGCCAGATAACATATGACACAGAGGCTGTGTGTTATTCCCATCCTTAGGTTTTCTATGCAGCGCTTTACCTTTACAGTAGACAAAGTATAATATGGAATCTTTGGGTGTCAAATTCTGTTTATTTGGCTAGTTATTAGTGATTGTTGGTCCTTTTATGACTACCATAATCCCACATCCAGCAGAAAATGACAAACTTCAATCTTCAATGTTTTTTCATTGTTGAGTTTGCAGATGTTTGGATCTGCATACTTTAACATATCTGGTACAATAGCTAACCTATAAGAGACATGCCTAGATAGATAGATAGATAGATAGATAGATAGATAGATAGAGTTGGTACTCATTCCTGCTGATAGAAATAACCCCTCGGGAGTATCTTTCGGGAAATTATAGTAAAATTCGGGAAGTTAAAATAGTACGTCAGAATTCAGCTGTCACTGTGAAGAGGAAAGGATTGAATAATATGGAAGTATGGGATGTAAATGACGACAATGATGAAAATAACTGTTGACTAACCAAAAAATATAGTGAGCAAATATAGAAAAATGTAATTGGTTGGAAAACAGGAATGTTATTGGACCCAAATACTGGCCTTTTTGGGCTAATTGTTTCAGTGTGCAGGATTCTCTATGCAGCATCCTGCTCATACTTTATGGCTGTGTGTATATAATTGAATGAATATTTAACTACTGTTAAATCTTCTGTCTCATTTTTCCATAGTTTAGCTTTTTCCACCAGCCCAATTTTGACATCACCTTTTACTTTGCACCATTGAAGACTCATTAGAGGAGCACACACACCAGTATGGGCTAATGAATGAAGCATGGGCTGCTCTCTAGTGCCAGAGCTTTTGTTGTATTGTCCCAAGCTGACGCTGCAGCTGAAGTGCACTCACATTAAATTACCTGAATGAAGTCAAATTTTGTTGTGGAGTGCACTGCACTGACTCTGTTCCACTGAGAGAGATGAGACTTGTAGCTTAGAGAGCCAGATACCTGTTTATTTCAACCTTTTCTCTTCACTTGATGGCTGTGCTGTGGAATCATGGAAATATTTAACTTCACAGTAGGGGCGTTATGTTTTTTTGGTTTTGACATTTTCATTAGAGTTCAAAGCCAAAATTGGCATTTAATTGTACAGATTTATTGGGAAAAGATGTGGATATTGTGGATTTGTGGAAAAAAAATGTTTTGTAGGAATGCTGGGCAATACAAAAATATCATATATCACCATATGGACGTTTTATTTCACAAAACGATAAATAACGAAATGTACCACAATAAAAAGTTAGAAAAATGTTGGTGCTTTTTTTTCGAACTTTTTTTGTAATATTTTACTGAACTGTCACGAATAAGAAACACACAAATCACAGACGTACCACCTCTATACGGTAGAAGTACTTTTTCTACCTGTTACGCGCCCATCTTTCAGCACTTTTGAGTGAAGCCACACAAGATGTAAAGCGCAAAACCCAATAAACAGAGGTTAGCGAAACCCACTTTTTTGTTCCTCTTTATTTTCACTTATTTAAACTTAGAGTATGCTTGCGGACAAGACAACACAAATAATATCGTTGTAGGCTATCGAACCATATATTTTGTGTAATATTTAATAAAAAAGGATTGGTGACATTATAAACAATAGAAGAGGATCACCACGATATATATTGTCATATTGCCCAGCACTATTGTGTGGGATCAAAATTTACCAGGTGTTCAGACTTTGTTTTGGTTTTCCCATCTACGTGTTCCAGTAGTGCTTCATACATCATACATTTTTGCATAGAATTACCTACGATTCAATGGCTTGGAAATATTGTTTCTGCTAAAATGGAATACAATTAGAAATGGAGAAAAAAAAAAAACATTTGAAGACTTATCACCATATAAAGTCACTTTAGCGAGGCGCTACTGCTTGATCCAATCAGACAGCCGTAAGAAAAAGAGAGGGAGGAGGTAGAGGAGGACAGTGGGGGCAGAAGCACTGATGTCAAAAACAGGGAAATGAGAGCGGGGAAATATGTTTCCATAGCAACTATTAGACTTGAGTATAAGGGTTTGAGAGATATGAGCAGCAAGCAGTAGTAAATGTGTTCCTCTAAACTATTGAAAAGTGAATGCTTCTGTCTCGTCTCAGTGTGTAAGTGGCATCACATCCTGAAGAGTCTTTTGTTAAAAAAATATTATAAGATTTTGTTCCAGGTTCTGGCGTGACAGTTGAGACAGTTTCAAGGGTTATAAAAAAAATAGGTAAATTTACAAAGCATCTTTTAATTAGTGCAAAAAGAAAGAAGTGAATCCGTTTGAGTCAAAGGATAGGAATTAATTTGTCACATTTACTCTATATACTTTTTGCATGAACCATTGAGTGTAAGAGTGAGTAACAGAAGACAGTGACCTTGTATGATTGACAATAATCCTGTTTGGTATTCCCCGAAGGGAACTGAAAGGAGAGGAACCTGGCTTTTTAACTGTTTGGGTTGTTGTCCACAAGGCTCAAACATTTCAGGAAAAAGCATTTGAAGAATTCTAACTTCATTGTCAATTGTTATCACTCTACCATACTTATGTTGCGGATCATATTCGTCAATCAAATATAAATTTACGCTAATTATTGACATCTCAAACTGTCTGCAGTAGACGTAAAATGCCTACAATGCAACATGTCATTGGCAATAGCTGCAGTGAATCTTACGTCATAATGAGCTTTCATTGCAGGGCTCTTTTCTTTGCATTCTAATTTCATTTGATGGATTTGGTTGGAAAACAGGGCAGACTAATCAGATAAAAATGCAATTTATATGACAGGGATTGATTTGTGTTAACTAGATAGATCTCGTTGTGGAGTTGGAGTCCCGTGGTCAACATCGACTAGGGATGTGTATACTTTACCATACTGTATCTGGTCCAATAGCTAACCTGTAAGGAGTTAGATGGATGGATGGATGGATGGATGGATGGATGGGTGGATGGATGGATGGATGGATGGATGGATGGATGGATGGATAGATAGATAGATAGATAGATAGATAGATAGATAGATAGATTGCACACTGCAGGAATAATATTTGATGACAGCACAGTGATTGAATAGGTTTTAGTTTAGAGTTTTGATGTGTTGTCAGGATAAGAATAGCTCTTTTATGTATTTATTATTCATCACACCACCGTTTTTAGTAAGGAAAGCCATATAGATTTTAATTTTAGAAAACGTTATGTGATGCTTAATGATGAAGGAATTATATTTTGACACGGATGATGGTCGTTTTTGTATAATTTATCTCTCTTTGAAGCATTACATTTATTGTTTGAGAGGCAGCTCAAAAAATGTTTTTGACAAACTCAAGGAAAGTTCACTTTGGTTTTGCTCATAGAATTCATATACGAGTTACAAATAGATGCAGATTTTTGTATGAAGTGAGGTCTCTGCTCTCTATATTTTTTAAGGTTCACTGGAAGTTTCTTACCTCATAGATACTGGACTTAATCGTGTTGAAGGAAAACAAACGCCAAAGGACAGATTATCAATATCACTATGAGAAATGTTTTGCAGCTGCAACATGATTTGAACAATCATTCCTTGTAAGACCTGCCATATTAGTTTATTACAGTGCACAGTTCCTGCTTTTAAAAAAAAGAAACAGAATTTTAGGTATAAATTTCACTTAAATAATATATTATGGAAAAAAGTTCATTATTGTCTTTTAATGGTAAAAGTGATAGGTTTCTGAATGTTGATAAGGGATAAATAAATGAACTATTGCAAATTTAAGTTATTAATTATAAATACAGATCAGATTGAGCTTTTTTGGACATGTTCAGAGGAGGGACAGTGGATACATTGGTAGAAGAATGATCCTAGAGATGAAGCTACCAGGTAGGAGATAAAGAGGTGATTGATGGATGCAGTGAGGGAGGACATGGAGGTAGTTGGAGTCAGAGAATAAGATACAGAGGACAGGGGGAGATGGAAAATGTAGATTTGTCGCCTCGACTTCCTAAAAAAGGGACAAGTCGAAAGCAAGATGAATCGTATATAAAGATCGTTTTTAGATTTCAATTGCATTTCATACTAAGAATTGGTAAATATGATGATTATTTCCTGAATTAATCAATTAGGAATTTGGTTTTAGATTGACTGCTGAAGTAGATCTTGTGATCTGACTCAAAATCCAGTCTGTAGTGTTTAAGTCTGAGCCAAGTAGAGCATCAAAAGGAGTTTGGTTGAGTTTGGGGTCAGAGTGAAAGATGAAAATGTTCAGGCTGATCCAAGCATCCAGGGTTTTGAAATAAGATTAGATTTCATTCCATCTCTAGAGTCTTGATTCTTGGTGCATCCTACTGGAGAAAAGCCAAATAAGTGTTAAGTCCCAACAGTTTTGGGTCCAATCCTGAGCCAGAGAATCATTTTCCACACGATTTCCACTTTACCGTTCTCTAACCGCCTTCACCTAAGAAACAGAATGAGAATGTGTCCAAAAATGTAGTGGCAGTGGTTGAAATGCTTAGTTTTATTAACTTGTCTGTGATTTAATGATGGTTTTTATATGGCCTTTACTGTAAAATGTGGATGTTTGCTGTCATTATCTTTTATATTGTTTAATAAATTGTATTTTTTCTTCTCTGCTGTAGTGTCACTCAATGTGGAGATTGTACCCAGTCATGGAGAGATTAGCCTTGGAGAGTCCAAATTCTTCATGTGTGAAGGTAATCTTTTATTGTTTCTTAAGATTCTCATTCTTCCAGGTCATGATATCCAAAAAGAGTTTAGTTGTGTTTAGTTGTCAGCAACTGGACCTTTTCTATAATTGTAATAATTGTTTTAATGGACACTGTTTTAGATTAAAGCTTGAAATAAGAATAAAAAATAATCCAAAAAGGGTTTCACAGCCTCCTTTAGAGCTCATCAACATTAGGAACAGTTTCTGTCAAAGAAGGAATGACCAAAAGAACTCTTCCAAGAAGAAGTCCAGTTGCAGACAACAAAATCCTTTTTTGAATTTAAATTTTTTATTCTTATTTCAAGCTTAAATCTAAAACTGTGTCAATTAAAAGAAAATATTACCGTTAAAGTCAAATCTTTATTATTAAATCTTACCCTTTAGATGGATACGAAAATCTTCAGTTATCATAAATGGTTAAAAATGTTTCAACATAATGGCAAAGATAGTTCTTAAAAGTTTAAGTTTAAAGTTTGTTGAGAAGCTCCGTAAAACTTTAATGTATCAATGAATATTTATAAGTTTGTTAAATCTCATAAAACCTGAAACAAGTTTCTGTTTAATTTAATTAGGAGCCTTCCTCAGCACTGTGGTAATGGGGACCAACTTTGGCTGCGCGTGTGGGTGGACGGTTTTTTGTTCTTGGTATATTTATCATTGCCACCCACAGAGTCTGTTGTCACTGCTGTAAAGCTTCACAGAAGAAAACATCTTAAGTACTTTCCAAAAAAATATGAGAGAATAGAACGTCGTAGCTGGAGAACATCGCTGTAGCCTTTAGTAACCAATTAAAAATGACTGACGCTACATACAGTGTTTTAGGTAACGTCTGTATACACTGAATTAAATGCAATTTATATATGGACTGCCGGTGCCTTACCTGCAGAGTAAAGTGAATAAATGGTTTAATCATCATCACTGAGGTTTCTTGTGAAAGAATTGACAGAACCTGGTCATTCAGTGGAACAGCGGTGTTAAACTCAATTTCACAGTGGGCCAGAATTAAAAACAGGCATGTAGTCAGGGGCCAAACTCAATATATATTGAGAAATTAACAATAAATGTGCCCTTCTCTCTCCCTTCTCTTCAGATATTAAATATAGTTTTTTTCTAATGGAAACATTGAATCTGGAACAGCCAAACCTTAATGTTATCAACACGTGAAGAATCACATTTAAAGTAATCCACACATTAGTGGTATTGTTATGTATGTATGTTTCTCATTCTGTCACTTGTGGTGGTATTTCTGGATCATTTTTAATGTAAATCTTTCTTTACAGAACAAAATGTATGTGATATAACACAAAGGATGTTTTATTATTATAACAAATTCTGACAATTCTACATACTGGTGGGCCAACTCAGTTCACAGTGGATTTTTATCTAGTTGCCCAGATATAATTACATTGCGGGCCAGATTTGGCCCCCTGGCCTGAGTTTGACACCTGTGCTGTAGAGCTTAGTAAATGTTACGTGGAATTCTGATTACTAGCCAGACTGATTTGTTTTATCCTAATTTTATACGATGTAATTAGTAGTGATGGCCAATTCTATCTAATATCAATTATATTTTTGGCAACACTTTTTCAATACAGACATTATTTTTATTTTATTTACCTCAATAAACAATAAAAATACTGTCCATCCAATAATTTAATATGTTTGACATACAATATTATCAATAACAATTAACAATACTTCATACCACAAAATACTTCCTGAGGAAATAGTGTCTACTTCCTCCTACACTACATTAAAATTACTGCTTCACACCATACAGTACACAAGTCATTCAGTCTTGCAATAGACCAATTGCTTAAAAACGTTAGCCAGGATTTCCTCATGTGTTGCCTCACTTCAGCAAGGTGTGAAATTGAATTGTGTATTGTGGACAACTATTAAAGATTCATTTAAGCATCACTTTAATTACAATCATTTATGTATATTTAGCATGAAAGGTGTGTAAACAGCTGTAAATATGTCTATTAAGTTATGTTGATTACATCATTTTTAATCTGAGCAGGGAAATAGTGCATCATAAGAGGTGCACATTGTGCAAATTATTATGTGTATCATGTCCGTGGTGACCCCTGCTAGCGGGAACGCTGGGAATAATTCATCCACCTTGGAAATACCACTCGTTCCATGAAGGGAGAGCAGGGAAGGTAGATAAAATAGTACTTTACAGGTGGTGATGGTTTACTGCACGTTCGTCTGACAGGACACCGATGAGTAATTACCCAGGATGAGACCTTCTGAACCTGCACTACAGCTGCAACAAAGAAACATCCATCCCTAAATTCATCAGCATGACCTTGGGTTCTTGTGTTTCTTTTTTCATAAAAATTAAGTCAATATTCTGGGATATTTCTGGAAGTCAATGATGTATAAATAGACCAGGTTTCAAGTTTGGACAGAATGAACTGACAAATCATGGACAAGTGCTATTACTGTAGTTTCATTGGTGGATTAAAAGAGGTTTAGACTTTGGCTGAACTATGTATAATGATTGGGCCTTTTAACAGATGGCTTCTCCAGTGTGAGTAGAAGATTTGTTTGGTAATGTATCTGGTCAGACAGGGAAATGAACTACAACTGACCTCACTCAGATGACAACAAACAGACGCTTGTTATCACCTGGGTAACATAAAGGGGGATTGGAAATAGAATTCTGGCAGATCATTAGTCCTTGCACGTTTTTGGTTTTCACATATGTTCTTCACTCTGTTCTCAGTTGAAGGAGTTGCCAAGCACTTAGACTGGTTCGGACCCAATGGGGACAAGATTGAACCAAACAGGCCAGACGTTACTGTGACCCGCAACGATGAGTCATCATCCACCCTGACTCTGTATGGGGCCAAGAATGAAAATGCAGGGACGTACAAATGCGTTGCCACCAACGGGGACCAACAAGGGGAGGCAACTGTCAAAGTGAAAATTTTTCGTAAGTATTTCATACTTTTATTCCGTAAATATGCTCTAGGTCGGTCAAAATTTTTGTTTTTCTTCGCTCCTGTGTCTCAGAACGGCTTGATTGTAAGTTCATCAGGAAGAAGGATGTGCATTGGGCTTATAACAGCAGAAAATCATTGCAAGGCATCCTGTCCACTTTATGGCATGGCATTTTTATGCAGAACCTGCTTTTTCCAGGTGGAAAAATATTGATGAGCATTGCTTCATTGGAGATGTGATTAAGCTAGACCAGGCGTGGGCAAACATTTTGACTGCGCAGCTACAATTGGTCCTAAAATTGGTCACGTGAGCTCAGTCCAGAGAAGAAAGATGGATCGTTTGTTTTAACTTAGACAAATGTCATGTAAAAGTCATGTATAAAACTTAAATGTACCCTTTCTATGACGTCATCTACTTGGGAAAGGCATTATTGCAGGGAAGAGGCAAAAGTATAATGATAATATAATTTTTTAAAATTTGGACAAGGCTGGCAGGCCACATTAAAAAGCTCAATGAGCCGCATCTGGTCCCCGGGCCCTAGTTTACCCATGCCTGAGCTAGACTATGTAGCTGAATGAAAATGGTAGCTGCTGGCTGCTTTCATGCGATACAGAAAAATTCTCTAGAACTCTTCCAAAGTTGGCCAAATGGATTCTTAGCAGTGCTTTATACATATGCTTGAATGCATTTAAACGGAGGTAAAGAAAGTCTGTAATAAAAACTTTATGGCTGGTCATTTAGATGTAAGTTCTATTATAGCCGTACACATTTCTCACAACACAAACTTGTCAACTTTACCATAGTGCCGTACCCCTCCAGGCAGCCCCAGATTGTTTGGATCCATTTTTCATGGCCTCCAAAAAGTGCTGTGGAAAATATGAGCAGATTTGTAAGGGTGGGGGCTCTGATGGGGTCAGGCCAATAATGCAAATGATGCCAGCAAATCATGGGTATGAAGGAAGAAGTGCTAGCTAAGTGGGTGTGATTGCTCCGAGTCTATTTTTCAGGACCACTTCTCTGGCTGTGATTCATACAGTCATCAGGCATTTTTTATGCCTGCCCATGGGAAGATGGCGAGTTTTTATGCACCTACTGAGAAGTTGAAGACAATTATCTATCTGAAGTTTTCAGTTACTACTTTTTTGGAAAGCGAGGACTGCACTACCTGAAGGAAAAAAAAAATTACAGAAACATTTTTTATGTTTACTGAACAAAGTAGAGGTTAAAAGAGTGTTTTCACACCTGGTTTCTGCTTAGGCTATGTTGAAAAAAAAAATTATTCCAAAATTTCCCCTAATTTTAGTGTAAACAGCGTTAATTTGTCGTAATTCTTTGTTTCAACAAACTCCGGCATACATATAAAGCACTGTTTAGAATGCATTTGTCCCACTGTAGAAGACTTTGTATCAGTAGCATAAAGAAAAGTCTCACACTGTGACCCACACTTCTTGTGGTCATCAAGTCGCTACTCACTCTCATAGAATTCAAACCAAGCAAATTCATTTTCTAAAAAAAAAAACAACTTTTTTTTAACATACTCATACTCATTGTCAAGGGACAAGCAGAGTGCATAAGATATTTTCAAAAATAAAACACAAGCTCAGCAGCTGATTCACATTATTTTGATTTTTGACCAGCTGTTTGTGATCCATTCAAAACGGGTCCTCAACCCACTTTTGGGTCGGGACCCACCAGTTGAGAACCACTGGTCTAGATGAATCACATGTGAAATCATGCTATTGCTTCTGCACCAAAGCATAAAATGCTTTGCTATAAAACATGTGCCCTGATTTGTTTTATGACAAACGTTTTGACCTTAACCTAATTGTTTTTTTTTTCTATAAACTTATGCAAGGATTTATGCAATGATAATAGCTTTCACTCTATGAACTACTCTGCATAGGAATGGGCACAGCTATCATGCACAGAACATAACTTGAACATTAGTGTTATTCACATTGAATATTTTTTTTTACAGCCTTAGGTTTATTTAATACTGTGCTGATCTCTTTTGTGCATTGTGCTTCACATAGGGACTATCACATTAGCGGTAGAAGGGCGTCTTAATATGGACTTGATATATAGTGATATATACTGTAATTGTTGTTCTTAACCTATTACAATTATTTCTCCTAACAGAGAACATTGTATAAAACCACATTTTTACTGAACATGATTAATATATATTCAGCTATATAAATAATTTATATATAATTTATTATTATTATTATTATTATTTGGTTGATAATGCATATGATGATGGAGGTATGATGTGGTTTTATGTGATGTAGTTAATATATGACGTGGTGACTGTAGTGACACTGCCCTGCATGTGGAGTACTGTAGAACAGTAGACTCATAGATAACAGCCTTTCAAACAAAGATAAATCTGTGAGTTTAACCTCTGCTTTTTTTTTTCTCTTTTTTTTTCTCCAACAGAAAAAATCACATTTACAAATGTGCCTTCGCCTCAGGAGTTCAATGAAGGCGACACTGCCAACATTATTTGTGACTTCACTAGTTCCCCTCCTCCAACAGTTCTCTGGAAGTATAAAGGCGCAAAGATACAAATGGAAAAGGACGGTGAGGTTTCCTCTTCACAGTACACACTGTTTCACTACACTCTTCTCCATTTTTTAACTATTGTCTTGTGTTTACTGTATGCCAATCTGGTTATTAGAAAAAAATATTTATTTTAAGTACCAAATAGTCAAATTCTGTGTGATATTTAAGGTGGGAACTGACCTATGGAGCAAACTAAAAAAAGTTAAACATGTAGAAGAAAATACACTGTAACTGTGGAGAAGAGACAAAACAAAGGGAAAAACAAGAGGCAGGACCAAGGGAGGAGTTAACAAGACACAGGTGAGAGGGTAAGGCAATCACTGTGGAGGGAAACACAGGAGGCCGACCGAGGAGGATTAGGGAGCGTAAACCAAGAGGGGCTGGAAGTGAAGAAGACGTCTGGGAAAAAGATGAGGCGAGACAGAAGAAACAAAGAGGAACAACAATAAAATGAGAACCGAGGAGAGAAGAGAAGAAGCTACAGAGCGTGACAGATGTGGCAGTTTGAGGGGGACATAAAAATAGATGTGGAGAAAGACATTAATTAGAAAAAGGATCATAACGACATCTGCATAGAAAAGAGAAATATTTTTTGTTACATTTTAAAACATAATTTTAAAACAAAAAGATATAGTTAATTATATAGACAGAAATGAGAATCAGAACTCAAAGGATAATTTTCTAACCGCTAATTACTGCTAAAAACAGTTATGAGTTAATGAACAAAAAATATCTAAAGTCCTTAGATAATTACTAATTATTATTAATTTTTTAAGGTTCTTTTTTTTTTTTACACTTGATGCATCATCTAAGTCCTCATCAGGTTTTTCCCCAGGGGTGAAAACTTAAAATAAAACCTGTTGTTCAATGGTTTAACAGGATTCTATTAAAGTGCAGCTTTATGTTTGCTTTTATAAAAACGTTTAACAAACTGTAGCTCATAAAACACAACCCAACTCAAAGCTCAGAGCTCAGCCCTGTCTTTTGGCAGGTGAGTTCAGCCTGGCTTACCCACCAGCTGCAGTTTGTCATGAGTAATCCTTCTGCCATGGCAGACTTTTGTCTATTTTCTGACCGACACCTTTTTTGTTATCCTCTCCTTACAGTGCGCTTCAAGGTGCTGAGCAACAATCACTTCCAAATCCGAGGAATCAAGAAGACAGATGAGGGTCCGTACACCTGTGAGGCGCGCCTAATGTCACGTGGTGAAATTGATCTGAGGGTCATTAAAGTAATCGTCAACGGTAGGCTGCCCACACATATCAGTTTTTTTGTTTCTGATGTAAATTTTCAGTCTGGACACAGTTGGACACAGTTGCTCAGAGCAACGATCTATTATAGATGTTTCATGCTAATGAAGTCCCTTCTCCTACAACGTCTGAGCTCAGCACAGGAACGTGCTTAAAATAAATGCTCTATATTTGCCGTTGCTGAATCCTTTCTTTCCAGCTGTTTATTTATCTATTTATGAATGTGCTCGCAGAGAAAGTCTGTGTGTGACCCTTGTTTTTTTCCTCCGCTTGTCTTTCTCTCTGTCTTAGTTCTCCCAACAATCAGGGTATGGCAGTCGGAGGTGAATGCCACAGCAGATGTTGGGCAGCCGGCCATGTTGTCTTGTGCTGTCGATGGCTTCCCTGAACCCTTCGTGACATGGACAAGGTAAAGGTCTCCTAACAACTGTGGACATTAATGACCCAGGCTTTGACTGCACCAGTCCATCTTAACTAGTTAGACTGAGGTCCAGCAGGACTTATGTCTTGCCTTATGGAGCTATGTCTTATGGAGCTATTTATACATTTACCAAAAGAAAAGCTAGATTTAATAGACAAAGGACGTGAAGATGAGGCTGTCAGGCAGGCAGCAGGCAGAGTGGAGCGCTCAGGGAAGATTCATTGTGGTGATGAGAAGGAACATGGCAGCCACTGGTTCTATCGTCGGCGTTGTGCGCTGTAGTGATGCTTTGATGGAAACATTCAAAGCTGTTTGGTTGGACTGAGACAATATGCTAACACGTGTGTTAAATGACTGCTGTGATGTCTCATTTAGAATATGGCTCATTTGGGTTTCATTTGGGCAGCTGGACCAGCTTGGGTACAATATTGGAAACAAACAACATTCAAAGATGAAGGAATACCGGCAGTTTAACGGGGGCAGTGGCCTAGTGGTTAAGGAAGTGGCCTAGTGGTTAAGGAAGGGTCTGCAAGGTGCCTGGTTCAAATCCCACTACTGCCAAGTTACCACTGAGATGCCCTGAGCATGGTATTGTCCCCATTAGCTACCCACTGCTCACTTTGGTGATGGGTTAAATGCAGAGGCCAAATTTTGTTGTGCGCTGTGGTGTGAATTACAACGTCACAATGACAAAAAACAAATTTCTTCTCTCTTCTTTCTAATTTAAACAAAAATTAACAACAATTAAGATCACTATCTGGACTTTGCACGAATGGATACCAATATAACAAAATTCAATATTATTGTTGACGTCTCCACAATGAGCTTGACTTGACTTTTATAAATTTTAGTTGACATTTTTCAATTTCAATGATCTCATTAATGTATAATAAACACTGTGTTAACATCACAGTGTCTGTTAAATGAATGCTTTCTAGCGTTGGGTGTTGAAGTTTTTGATTGGGAAACAATCAGGCTTTCCGGTACGATCCAGTGTCCACTAGGCCAGTCTTATTCTCACCTAAGCCCTCATGACAGCTTTTTTCTGTTTTAGTGACATCTATTTTATATATATGTATTAATAAATAGTTGGTCCTAAAGCAAAAACAAACCTGTATAACAATTACAACCTGGATATACAGTGTAATAAATAAAGTGGGCAGCACTCCACAAATGCCGCCCAAATCACACTGCACCCTAGTGTGAGCCTTCATACTGTGGGTGATGAGCCCACTGGAAGTAATGTGGGGTCAGGGTGGTGTTATGATCTGAACAAAGTCAGTTGCAACCTGGCAGCTTGTGGATTTGAAATGAAAGCCTTGCAGACCCATGTCCTCTTCCATAACCACTCGGCCATAACTGCTGCCTTAGAGGAAACATAAAAAATAAGTAGATTAGCACTGGTTATGTAATGGTCTTCTCTTTAGGCCAGAGGTAATATCTATGTCATTGATGTAAAACTTCAGGGTTCACCTCCTGGGCAAGCTGAATTCCTGAATCCCTGTTAGGGTGGGATTTCTTCAGGCGGGTTCAGCACCTGGAGGAATCTTCAGTGTGATGCAATGTGATTTGGGTGGCAGTGGTGGAGATTGCTGGTACTGCAATAAGCAGGTGAAAATGGATAGATTGACAGTTATATAAGAAAGCCAGTATTTAGAGAAGCAAATGCCCATGTCTGTTTCATTAGTTCCTTAACCATCTGTTCTAAAACCTGGACCTTATATAACAGAAGTAAACTTAAGTGAAGAAATGGATGAGAAGTGAGGTGTTTAATATAGCATTGATCGTCATCTGTAGGATATCATTGCTTTAAATGGTTTTAAAGCTAGTATTTATTTTGACACTGCACCAATTTCAATCCAGACTTCTATATTCCAATTGGCTTGTGACTCCACAGTCCTTATGGACACTTACTCAGTCCTGTTTTCAATATTTTTTCATGGTGGCTTTTTCTTGCCATGCGCATAATGTGTGTTTTGATATTTAACCAAGTCCTAGGCTACAGGGAGAGATATTTTTAATGGTTTTAATACCATACCCTTCACAGGATTCTTATGGCTTTAAGGATGTATTTCCCCTGCGTGCACAACAAGTATTTACAGTAGTAATGATAAAGTCTTCTTCCAGAGTTCTGCCAGGGGACAACATGTGAGCCCTGGTTACACTATGGCCCATTGATTGGACTGTGAGGTTCCATGAGGCACCGGCTAGAAATTCTTGCTTTTACTGAAGAATAGCTCTGATTGTGATGCTGCAGTCGGACACTATGAAAGAATCATTATGTCACTCATCTGGATCTGGTAACGCAGCTGTGTCTCTGGGATTTCATTAGTGGACACATCACTACCACTAAATATGGGTGTAGAAGAATTCCACGCTTTACAACGCAGACATTCTCCCTCTGTGGGAAGAGGAGCTGGAGCCACCGTGACACCACTAGTTTGAAGGTTTTCCTCTTTTATCAGAGTCAATGAACTACAGTTTTAAAAACCACCATGTTTAACATACTTATGCAAATTCTCTGCATTCTAATGACCCATAGTGGCAGTATGTCCATTTATTCCACCCTCCATCAATTTACCCCTAATGTTATTCACAGCTGATTCACATGCTATAGAAGCTTTAAATAACGTCACAACTCCCAGCATGCAATTTGTGGAAGCTGACTAGAGGTCAGACAACCAGCTTGCCTCAAAACCACGTCTCAGTGAGGGGCCGTAAACAAGTCTAGAGTCGTGTGAAATGTGTAGCTGCAGCTTTTTGTCTCCGTTACAGCAATTAAAATATTTAGGATGTTTTATTATAGTGGTTAATTATGAGACGAATCATCATTCATGACATTAAATCATTCACCCTGGTCATGATTCATTTTAGGTTTAATCAACAGTCAAAAATGTATATTAATTGGCAGCTCTACATTACCGTACATACTTTATGTTGTGATGTTGAAAGGTATATATTGTTACTCATTTGTAATGTGCAGGAAAGCTGTTATAGGGGGGGGCAACACAGACAGGAAAGTTGGGAGAAAAAGCTAGAGAAGACAGATTGAGATGGTTTGGACATGTTCAGAGGAGGGACAGTGGATACATTGGTAGAAGAATGATCCTAAAGATGGAGCTACCAGGTAAGAGACAAAGAGGAGATTGATGGATGCAGTGAGAGATGACATGGAGGTAGTTGGAGTTAGAGTTGAAGATACAGAGAACATCGGGGATGGAAAATGTTGACTCGCTGTAGCAACCCCTGAACAAAGGGACAAGCTGGAAGGAAAAGAAGAAGATATGTATGATACACAGAACAGATCTCTTTTTCATTAACATGAATCTCTTCAACTCTATGTATAATTGGATGTGCTAAAGGAGCTGTAAAACAAGGTCCTACAAAAACGTCCTGTGACATCTAAAGACCTCGGTCGCCTCAGCAACAGAGTCTCCTCTGCCCCCTGCCTGTACAGGGCAGTGACATGATCAGTCCAATCTTCTTCATTATTAAAGTGAACACCCTATGAGTTGAGACCACCTCAGTGTCTTTTGCCTGGATGCCTACTGGTGTAGTGCATCAAATTTTGAGAATGAGAAATTCACAACCAGTTTTCCCAGGGGTGATTTTTCCAAGAACTCGATCACAACTGTCAAATTTCGATGTTTGACTTTTCTCCATTTTACTGAGACAAACAATTATGGTCACCAAAAACGTCTGCAGTTGTCAAATTTGAGAGATGTTACAGATGAAAAGTTCTGTGAAGGAGACAGCTTGTCATCGTAACCATGATTTTTCTCCTAACAATGGTCTCTCAGTGTGCTGTTGTGCGGTTTGTGGTGAGATCTAATCTGTATTGTCCCATTGGTAAACATTGGGGTAATAAGTGATAGTACAAAAAGGGCCCATGCTGTCCATGATTCAGAAAAGAAGAGTTCAGAAAGAAAAGAAATTGGAAAGAAGACAGGAAAAACACATAAAGACAACAGAGCCATACTTATTTCAGTACCATCACAACACAATCTACACTTGCAGTAACACAAGTCATCCCGAGAGGCAGAATCCGAGTGTAGCTGTGGTGCGCAGCTTCTAATCTCCACAGATTAGAGGAGATTGATGGAAGGTTGTCCTCATGTGATGTCCCTGAGGGACGGAGTATTGTCAGATCGTGCTTCAATTGTGACAGGTTTACTGAGATTACATTGTGAGGGCTGGGAGACAAGGAGAACACTGAGAATGTGCCTTAAAGGATCTGTGGAAGTGGTTTTATGAAGAAGACACACATATATATTTAAAGAATATTTCATGTTTTGTGTGAAATGAAATATATGGTTCAGAACAAGAACTCACACAAGAAACGGTGTGTTGCTGGTAACGGTAAATAAATGTTTCGATGTCGGTTCTCAGCCATCCAGGTTGTGAATGACTGAAAGAGCTATTATTTGACCTTAATAAATGATGTTAATTTCAGTTCGTAGTGAGTGGGAAAAGTCATGATATTTTTACTTTTGTATCAAAATAATAAAAATTATTTTAAAATGTGCCAATTCAGTGTTTATTTATGGATGCAGTGAGGGAGGACATGGAGGTAGATGGAGTCAGAGTAGAAGATGCAGAGGTCTTGGGGAGATGGAAAATGTCGACTCGTTGTGGCAACCCCTGAAAAAGGGATAAGCTGAAAGGAGAAGATGAAGATATATGTACATATATATATATATTTATTTGCGCAATTATTTATATTTATTTGCATATGTATGTTCATACTTTTATTGCACTTTGGAGTTGTTCAGTCACATGAATTCAAACTCTGCTGTTTTTTTTATTGCGTTGCATAACTGCTGGTTCAGACTCTATTGTATTGTCTGAGGTTCATTTCTTATTAATACAGATTTATTACTGGGTTACAGGATAAGATTTCACTCTGACAATTATGTTCTTCTTTGAGCCGGTGAACACAGGGTCTTCATTCATTTGTTGCGAGGTGCTTGTAAACAATGACTAAGAATTGCTGGATACGCCCTGTGCCACTGAATGTATAATGTAAATAAAATGGGAACAGCATCAGGAATGGTTTTGGACTGAGGGCCAGTTCCACACTCTTCCTAATGCACCTTTGCAAACAGCTTAATCCATTGCAACTCGACACGTCCTCACAAACTGGGAGAGGCATGTGTGTAATTGGTGAAACCTGAAGAGCACAGTGACACAGAGAGCCATATTGTATACTGCGTGTCTGAATGCAGGCATTGATATGCCCGGCCTTTGTGATGCTGTTTCTTTTCAGCCTGTTTCCAGGACAGTTGTTGGCTTTGTGGACAGATTAGTGGGTCATATCGCTCCGTGAACCCTGCAGTCTCTGCTGGTCATGTTTTCCCCTTGTCATGGTGCACAGTGAATTTGGAAGACAAAGCAAAAAGCAAAAAAAAAATCAAAGATAGTCAGGGGTCAGGAACATACTCAGCTTTGTATTTGTGGCAGCTTTGGTGGCAATAAACAATTTACACTGCACTACAAAAAAAATAATTTGTTCTAAACGGCCATTTAACGCCAAATGTCCTGACGGAGATGCCTGAGAATAAAGAAAATGTCATTCTGTTTCAGAAAATCAATTTTCTGCTTCCTCCCTTTTCATTACTACAGAACTACTTTGTCATCTGTCCTTGTTTTTCCAAAATGTGATACGTCAAAAAAATACATCACATTTCTTAAGCTATGATGGGTATAAGTAGTATTATATTTCTCAACAGCAGTTAACCTGCTAAGGGAAATGTACCATTGTTGAAGGCAATTTAATAAAATGAAGGTTTATGTGTCTGTGTTTCTTTTTTTTTCCTCAGGACAGACGTGGTTCTGGAGGCAGGAGAGAAGTACAGTTTCAATGAGGACGGCTCTGAAATGACAATAATGGACGTTACCAAGCTTGATGAGGGGGAGTACACCTGCATTGCCAGAAATAAGGCTGGAGAGAGCGACCAGGAGTTGAGCCTCAGAGTGTTTGGTGAGAAGAAATGTTTTACATTACTTGTTTTTCAGTACCTGGAATAAATGACCGTTATCAGTAGATGGAGTGGGATTTTGAATGGAGTGTTTGTTCCTTGTTTCTCCTGACAACAACAGCAACTTATGCATAACTATATAAATTGAGTAAAAAAATATATACATCCATTATATTCAGTCATTTTAGATTCAACCTTAATTTACTTGAAACAATACCAGATGAAATAAATGAAAAGGTTTTGAGCAAGGGTCTCAAACGTGCGGTCTGTGGGCCATTTTTGGACTGTGGAGCGATATTTTGTGGCCCCCACCTTGATGTGAAGTTGGATGTTAGCGGGGCCCAAAATATTTGTAAAATGTGAGTATTACAAGACAAGTGTTATTACAGTGGGAAACTGATTTTCATTTTTTTTTTTTTTTTTCTTTTGTATGGAACATTAACTGCTAATGCGGCCCTTTGGCGAAATGACTGAGTGTCAACTTATTTGAGTTTGAGACTGCTGGTGTAAAGTGTAATGGTGTGGCCATGTAGATGTCTATTCAAAAATAGTTGCTTTGAGAGCACCTGGACTCTTCAAGTCCAGGTGCTCTCTTGAAGACACCCTATCATCCAAGAGTCTTCTCCAGTTCTCCAGAAAGTTGTTGTAGGAAACAAAACACCTTGTGAGATAGGAGGGGTTAGATGGGTGATAGACCACACCTTTTTACAGGTGAGCTGGACAAACAATCACAAGTAGAGGTGTGAATGCGGAGTGGTATTGATATCACCAAAGTGATACTTTTTTTTGTTGAAGTGAGTTGATTTCCTCTTTGTAATGAAACTGTAGTCTGATTGTCAGGGATATGGGAGAGTTTCCTGGGAGGAGAGTTCAGAACAACATTATAGTTGATTGAAAAGGGTGTGTCCTAAAGTTTTCTCTAGATTGACATAGATGGCGTCCTTCACTTCTCTCTCAAACTCATCCGTCTTCTCTGGCCAGGATATGGACACCCTAATCCACAAAACTGTGTCCCTTGAGTCCTGCCTTTTTGAAAATAATACGTATCGAAACACAGAGATACCATCCACAAAGTGATCCAAAGAACCCCTGACCACAGAACATTTTCCCTTTTTAGTTTCATTGAATAATAATTTAAACAATACAGTAACATTTCTCAATTTCTATCTGGGGTTTTGTGCATCATATATAGTTGAGATTATTTTCTTTATGTTTCACTTTTATTTGTAATTCACCTTTTAGATTCTATGGCATATATTAATCTGTTTATGCTACTGTGTTGAAACTACAGCCTTAGTGTGCAGCGTGTGCAGTGTTACATATGTTTTGCACTGACTGTTCCCCGCCCCAGATATTGATTAACAGATTTTTTTCTGTAGCTCCTGGTTTCTGCCAACACCAGGTAGTTAGACTGTTGTTATTTAAAGGGAGCATAATTTGCTTTTTTTTTCTAATCTAATGACTGCAATAGAAATCCCATACAGTGTAATTGAAGATAGTTATTTGTATAAAATGTCCCTTCCTCCGTCCCCAAACTTGATTAAAGTGATATTGTACCTGGTAATGTGTTCCCAGAATGAGCCTCTCTTTATATTTAGGTGGAATATAATCCAGTATTTTTTTTATTATATAAATAAAGTGCATCTGTCATTTTACAGTGACTGGATTAGACGGGAGCTTTTATTTTGTTTCCCCGACAAAATAAGTTAAGACGGAGCTGACAGCCAATGATTTTCTGCACAATTGTGCTTCAGCAAAATCACTTCACTGACTGATACCAATAATGGAGGCTCTGGCTATTGTTCCCTTCTTTGTGCCTGTTCTGATAATCTCATGGTGGTATTGGTAGATTTGTAGTAGAGACAGATATGGAGAACAAAACAGTCCATTAAGCTGCTGCCGCTCAGTGACACCACTGGTTTTATATTGAAGGACAATGCATCAAAATAATTTGTTTTTTATTTGTTTCCATTATAAGAGCTGTATGAAAAGATAGATTTCAGATTTCCCACCAGTTGGGATAATCTATTTGTACTAGATTTGAGTGCGTCATTTATTAACTAATAAAACAAAATAAAAAAATATTTATTTTTGGAGGGAATGAACTAATTGTGTGCATAATTTTAGAAAAACATTTTTAGATTCAAGCGGAGTTTCTCTTGTGGTTTCTCTTTGTGTATGTGCACAATCTTTTCCGCTGTTTATGTTGTGAATATGCTTTTTATGTCTTTCTGTTTTGCAGTTAAACCTAGAATTACCTACATCGTGAATCAAAGTGCATCAGAGACGGAAGACCAGGTGACTCTGACGTGCGAAGCCTCTGGAGATCCAACGCCCTCCATCAACTGGAGCGACGGTGAACACGTTTTCACGGAAGGAGAGCAGGTAAAAAAAAAACAAAGACAGCAGGATAGTCACTGCTAATTAACTCATTCCTGTGCACTCAGTGTGAATCCTGGAGGTCCAGAAGTATGTTGAAATTTTTTTAATTTCATTTTGCCGTTAATGAACCGTTCTCTCCAGAAAGTGGACTGATATTGTCCGTGTCCCAGCTGAATACCTGAATTCCATTCGCTTCATATGTACTCCTAAAAGAGACGTTAAAGACGGTGGTGCTGACAGTAAGCTGTGAGTGAGAGCTGGGGAAACAAAATTGTAAAAATAATTTTAGAGTTACAGGAAACACAAAAGGTTAAAGGACTTTCTGTTTCTCACAGTATTAACTTGTCCATGGTTTGCCAGAAACCCCACAAGGTCTGGTTTGGATTTCTAAGATCTCCATATAACACAAAGCTGCAGTCAGCGTTTAAAAGCTGCTACTGTGCTAACACTTGTTAAACTTTAATGTCTCAAAAAGTGAAAACAATCCATTTTGGTTAGTCTGCTCTGACCTGGTAGTTGAGTGAGGCCAGGGGTTTTCTTTTATTAGGATCATAGAGACTGGGTTAGCAATTGACTAACACTATTCTCCACAATTTTTTTTTGGATATTTTTCCTTTTCTTGTTACCGGCAAACAATGCAAAATGAAGAACCCAATTATATTATTTAAGTCACTTTTAATTGTTTGTTTATTTTAACAAGTATCATTTTGCTAGATGTAGTTGCTGGAGTCTGATTTTAATTGTTGACTTTTCTGAACCCAATATTGTGCTGCCATCTCTTGAATTTGACCTGAAATTGCACCGGGGTAACAGTGAGCCCTGGGAGTTCTTCACATTCGTCTTCACTCTCCTATGCCTTCTGCAGTTACGTCTTTTGTGAGTTAGTTAATATTACTATCAGCTGTGTTGCAAACAGTTATGATAAAAATGATCCACTGTGGAATGAAAAATCACAAAAATTAATCTGCATTTGTGGCTTTCGCTGGAGAATCCACTTTATGGGTATTTCATTGTAGTTTCAACAAATGTCAATTAGTTAAATTAATACTAATAAAAATGATCTTGTTTTATTGGCATACCACATAAATGTTCAGCTATTAAAGTTTCGTTTTTGTTTTCCTCTGCTAACAACAAAGACTGATTCAGTCCAGATAATTCCTCAAACTTCTTCCTGTACACCACATTAAATCGTAGATTAATAATGTTACTCCTAAGCATTTCACAATAAAACCAACTATGCAAAAATACAGACCGAAAAGGCCTTTAAAAAAAAAACTATGCCTCATAAAGTCCACTAGTAGGACGAGTAGGACCACACACCTCAAGAACTTCTGGATATGGTCAACCAATGCTTCTGTTTTGGTCAACTTTTTGTTGTTTACTATCACTGTGCACCATCTTATACCAGCTGTACAATGAAGACATTAAAGTTTAACACGTTGATTTTATGGTGCGCATTGATAACACCAAAGCAGTATCAAAATGTGTTCATGAATTCTTACTAATTCAACGCCAGCCATTTTCATTTCCTGCGAAGACCTTGAGGGTCATGGGTTTACCTTTTCATTACATTGACAACCCTCCCATACCTTCCCTTGCGTTCAATCACGTGCAAGCCATTGAAATCAATCAGTATTGATTGATGAGCTCATACATCCTTCGTCTACATGGTTTGGTATCTAAATTCTCTGTGACCTGCGGCACCTGGCAGGTAATGAGAGGGAAATGCTGTAGACTATGGTGTAATTCTGGAGTAAATCCATTACATGCATAAAATGTTCTTCTTTACAGGCACATCACAACAGGATCTATCAGGTATGAAATCTGTGTGGCAATTAAGGGTGTAGTCAAGTCTACCTCCACTTCAAATAGCATTACTCCTCTTTGGAGACACTTTTTGCAGCTGTTTCCTCAAATCACTACGAGCTTCTTATTCAGATTAGTTTAGTTGCATGCTGTCTGCCTGTAGCACAACACCGATCTCATGGTATCGAGTTTGTATGTGTGTGTTTTTTTTTTTCACTCTCATGAGTTCTGATGAAACTGTTGAATATCACAACAACAGTGGAAAAACATCACTTCTGTCTCTTTCATCCAACCATGTCAAACCATGTGGTTGCTGAGAAAGATGTTCTATTTCAGTCATTTGACTCATTCTCTCATTTCTGTTGATTGTCCAACATGTACTAATCAGCATCGCCTGAACAAGTGGATATTAATGGTTTAGCCTCAAATCTATTTCTTTATTATCAGACACCTTTGCCGATGTGAACTGAAATATTGGCAGAAATATATGAAGAAAATATGATATAGAGTCTGTGGGTGCCATGCGCGGTGAGAACGTTCCACACCTACCCACAGGACTAGGTGTTTGATATTGAGAAATAGATTTTGAGTGCACTCACACAAGCGCAAACCACTCCACCGCCAGATGAAGCTTGTCATGAACAACTCTCGTACCCCCCCTCCTTCTAACACCAGACGCCCACAGTAACACACATGGAGGCCTAGTAACAGTTTGTTCCTCAGTCCCTCTCTATGGTCATGTTGGTGAGAAGCATATTTTTCATAAAATACCTTCTCCTAAAGCAGCTATTAAAGCAGCAACAGTCGATAAGGAAGACATTAAAGATGATTAGTGTAGAAAATCTCATTAGTGGCTGCCACTAAAGTCTGAATTGAAATTATTTTGTCAGGCAGATAGTTTTGTTCTAGCTTCTGTGTATACAGCATTTCCATATTATGGTATAATTGGTAAATTATGGGACTTACAGCTGTTTGTACCACATTACACTAATACAATTGATACAAAGGAATCATCATGGCTGACATCTCTGTCATGTTGCTAATCCAGCTTTAATATGTATAATCATTTTACAGTGCAAAATGTATAAACAAAGAGTCCTCCACTTACAGAGACTGTTCCTATGGCATTGCAATACTTGATTTTTACCAATCAGAACTAACATACTGTGCATAAAACTATGTCACCAACCTACATTAACACAGCGGTGACATGATAATCTAGAATAGACCTGGGCAAACTATGGCTGGAGGGCCAGATGTGGCCCATTTAGCATTTTAATTTGGCCTAAAGAACGTGTCCCATTTGCTCTATTACGTATTTATCTTATTATAACCCTGCATTGCCCAAATTTCCCTATAGATGGCTTTAAAGGGGCTTAAAGTATTTTAGCATTATACCCTTTATGTATGACTTTACCTGCATTTATCTTATTTCACACAAATCATCAATCAATCTGCTCGTGACATGGTCCCCAGGTCAAATTTATGTATCTATGGTGGCCCCAGAGTCCAAACAGTTGCCCATGCCCAAACAGTTGCCCATGCCCGATCTTTGACAATAAAACATCAGAAGAGTTTGACTTAGATTTTGGAGCCATAATGAAAGACAATAAGGGCTCAAAAATACAACACAAAAAAATAGATAAATTAACACAGGCTAAAAGATAGGATACAACCACAAATGTTTAGCACTGGGTGACCATTCTTCCACTGCCAAGAAATTGGCACACGAGTTAGTTGGTGAGTTTTGATGCCTCGCTTTGAAAAAATAGGTCAACGTTGTATGATTAATTTATGGTAAATGGTGACCAAGCCATGAAATGCCTCAGGATTGTACAGCAAAGTAGACAGTTTTGTTTTGTTGACAAGAACAGATTAAAACTACCTTGAAGACAGTTACTTCCAGTGATTGGTTAGGAAGGAAGGACAATCTCTAAAAATGGTTTATACTGATATCAAACAAGGGCTGTCTGGTTTTAATGAACTATTCTATGCCGGTTAAGAGATTGGAAAACTAATTAGGCTTAGAACCACATCTCCCTTTTGGCAGATCTCCCTTGACTACTTCTACGTCCTCTCCTTTCGGCTTGTCATTTTTTTAGGGGTTGCCACAGCAAGTCAACAATTTCCATCTCACCCTTTCCTCTGTATCAACCCGGGCCCCGACCACTCCGGTATGGAAGTCATTTTGTTGTCTTGCATCTTTGATTTGGCCAAACTTTAACAGCAGATGCCTGGGACCGGCACTAAAAAAACACTGGCTTTGCTCCCTAGTGGCTGGTTTTTGTGCTCTCTAATGGCTGGCTTAGAATGGTCCCAGAATACCAAAATAAATGAATACGTTGGATTCTTTATAGAAACTTCAAACACACAAAGATTCACATGTTAAAAGTGTCTCTCAGTTGGTTGTAAAGACTCCCAGGAACCCTTCGGCACCTGAGGCTACATCTAAATTCCTTGACTAATCAGTTTTTGTCCACAGAGAATAAATACCAAGAGTTTTACCTAATTCAGCAAAAAACTAAATTCCTCTATGAGGTTAAAACAACTGGTGTAAATTTATATTGCAGCGTTTCCTTGTACAACACGGATGAAAAAGGGCTGTCGTAGACAAGATATCAACATTGAAATCTTCCTAGAGATGTCGAGACAGGTTCACCTTCAACTTTCAATATAACTGCCTCAGCAAGTATTACCAGGAGGTTGACTGAGCCAATGAACAAGTTTAGCACAGCCATATAGTCATGTGATGCTGTCTCTTATACAC